>JAGFNQ010002152.1:184269-446384 GCA_024364735.1 Boesenbergia rotunda | reverse complement strand
GTCACTTAAGGGAATCATATGATGAGGAGCATCATCATCTGAATCACTTATTGATGGTGATGAGAGAGTAGGCTGATATGGTGATTTTGATGATGGACTTGTATTATTTGAGGATCCAGAACTAGAAAGCATACTATCTTCGACTGGTGAGGTTTCTGAGATTGGGGCAACAACTTAAAGTGATTCTGATAGTATAAGAGAGTTATTAGAGAGCTTCGGAGCAGGACCTAATGTGTCATCACTTCTAACAATGCTAGGTGGCATCAAGAAGGTGTCACCTGTATTTGGAGGAGAGATATAAGAAGTTGCTGAAAATGGGAATAGAGACTCATTAAAAGTAACATGTCATGAAATATATATCCGTCCTATTGGTATGTACAAACATCGATATCCATGGTATAAATTGTTATAACCAAGAAAAATACATTATAGTGAACGAGAGTCAAGTTTGTGTTTAGAGTAGAGGCATAACCAAGAATAATATGCACAACCAAAAACTTGAAGAAATGTATAGTCAGGAGTCTGGTTGTAAAGTTTTTTCAAATGTCACTTATGATTGAGTAATGGTGTAGGAAGTCGATTTATGAGATATACTGCAGTGCAAATAGCCTCATCCCAAATTTTATGTGGAATTGATGCATAATGAAGAAGAGCTAAAGCAGTTTGAACTATATGCTTATGTTTTCTCTTAACAGAGTCATTTTGCTCTAGAGTGTAAAGACAAGATACTCAATAAATAATTCTACAAGAGACAAGATGACAATGAAGAGCTTGATATTTGTCTCCCCAATTAGAATGAGAGTATTTTATGATTAAAATATCATACAACTTGTCTTTGAAAATTATAGAATATATCTAGTAAATCAGATTTTTTTCATAAGATAAAGTCAAGTATATTTACTAAAATGATTGATGAAGATAACATAATATTGGAAACTTTAGTTAGATAAGATATGTGCAAGGTTTCAAACATTTGAATGAATTATTTTAAGTGGAAAATTAAAAACATGATTGAATGAAGAGAAGGTAGCTTATGAATTTTAGATTTCATACAGACCCTACATAAATGAGATGGAGATGAGATAAAGAATGTAAATAAACCATACGTATTAATAATTGAGTGAATAATGTGAAGAGAAGGATGACCAAGTCAGGCATTCCAAGTAGGTTTATTTATGCATTTACCAATGAAAGCTTTGATTGAAAAATTTTGAAGATAGTAAAGGTCATTTTTTATTCCCCCATGAAACACAATAGTATTTATTCGTCTATCTTTTAGAAAATAATGATTATAATGAAATTCACAAAAGACATTGTTATCAAGGTAAAATTGACATGCGGAAAGTAAACTTTTAATAATAGATGGAACATGAAAGATATTGCTTGTGTGAAAAATATGATTAGTTAAATGAATGTACATGTTTCTAAGATTAGTAATTTGTAAACCTAAGCTATCACTTACTTATACTGTATCCGAACCAGTGTACGGTAGTATTTCTATAAAGATATTGTAGTTTGATATGATATAATGAGTTGTTCCAGTGTCAATATACCGTTTAATAGATAAAAATTTTGAAGGTTTGTCATGAGTAGGCATATACGAGAGAACTTCATAATAGACTTATAAAGTAATTGGTTGTCATAAAGCTGCAGGACAACCAATAAAATTTGAATCAAATCATTTAGGACATTGAATAGCAATATGCCTAATTTGGAGATAAATTTGACATCTTAAAGTTGAAGGATCGTTGATGAAGGTTATGTCGAGTCTTTTAGGACATTGAATACTAATATGTCCAATTTGGAGATAAATTTAACATCTCTGAATATCTGACATCGAAAATAAAAGAAACAAAAGCAACATAAGTTGTTACTGTATCTTGGCTTCTTGCTAAAAAAAGGTTGCAAGGATACAAGAGAAAAGGCAGAAGAATAAGAAAGGTGTTGCATAAAGATGAAGCAACGCGTAAGGTAAGAAGAGTTATGACTCTGATGCCATGTTAAAAGTAAGGAATAGAAAGAGAGCAATAAAGAGAATATGAGCAATGATAAATCTTATTATTTATTGATGTTTGTCTCTAAGGATAATATCCTATATATAGAATATAAAAATACTTAATCAAGTAACCCATTAATAAAATTATTATGACAGAATTATTCGAATAATTATAATAGAATTTCTAATTTTATTTGATCTGATAACTTAATCAGGTCATTTCAATTATATTGAATGAATCTCTTTTACGATCTCCTGGTAACATTTACATTCTCTTCTCCTCCTTTTTAATGCTCCCTTTTAATGCAGAGAAGAATTAACACGATTTCAGGGATAGTACCACACATGATTTCAGGGACTGATTGACACTTGACGAGCATGAATCGTCGGTTCTTGCTTCTTCTACTCTCTTCCTCATGGACAACCCGTTCAAGCTTAGGGAAAGCCGTCAGGTGTTACACAAACTATGTGTTCTACCTCCCAATTTCTACATGCAACTTAGCTCTTTATCTTCAACCTTGGTACATTTGAAAAAAATTTAGTTAATTCGTTCAAAAATTAAATTAACTGATATTTTATTGGTTCGGCTATATCATTTTTATTTTTTGTAAAATTTGATCGGTTTAGTTTGTTCCGAGAAATGTCGATTTATCCGGTTTGGTTAATTCGATTGATCGGTTCGATTTTAATCCAATACTCATCTCTAACTACTAGTAAAACAAAAGAACGATCCTAAAACATATAAAGTTCACATATTTGATAAAAGACAGCATGGTACATGAAGCTTCCACCATGCGGGATTCTAGGGAAGGGTCTATTGTACCAAGTTTTATCTTACAAAGTTCACATATTTGATCCAAAATAAAAAACTTACTTCACCACCAATGACGCATCGACATTTTCGCGATTGGATTCACCCTCTGGCAAGAATCGACGAAGTTAAACTCATTCTCTGGAAGCACACATTTTTCACCCTTCGTGATCGACTTCTCCAACACATTAGAGCCTGACAGACCAAGCCACAACTTGGTATCCTTGACATAGCTCTGCACGGTCCATGTTATTCGTTTTCTTTCAAATCTATGTTAGAAGCACTACTAATTCTCAGAGTCCATCGTGAATCGATCCTAAACTCTAGCCTTAATCTTAAACTCACGACTTGCCTTATCTCTGTGTCGCTGGACGAAGACGGAATGATCGAGGAAACTTGTCGAGACGGAGATATCAGAGTTTTTTTTTCCCGGAAAAACAGTGAAAAGGAAAAAAAAATTATAGGAAAGAGAATAAGAAGGGATATACGATATAGTCAATTCAAAATTTAGTTGCCCGTTTTAGATAACACCCAAAATCAAGTACGTGATTTGATAAAATGTTTATAAAAAATTATATATTCACCGCTAGATCCAGCGCAGAAGTAAATATTTAAAACATCGTAAATATAAAAAGATGCTCAGATCGACACAGTCGTAACACATTATTATTAAACAATGACGACCACCTCTGCTCGATGAATTCAATAAAGAACGTACGTACGAGTAGTTAAACGTGGAACTACAAGTAGCTGGAATCATGGCGGTGCACCAACGAATCAACAACCAACAAAACAAGAGCGGAGATGCTTCAGACAACAGCGAACCCGAGCAGTAGAAGCCACGCCGCCGCTGAAATGAGGCCGCCTGCTTTGGATCTCAGTGACACTGCTCCACTCTGCGCAAATCACATTATATTGTTACTAATGTTTAGTGAGAAGGCAGTGATATGCAACAACTAATGTTGTAATTAACGAGGCGATGTGTTTATAAAACATCTTCGCCGGGGAAAAAAAAGTCAAGAAGGAATCTTGTTTCTGCACAGGACAAACAGATGAGGGAGATTAAGGCTTACCGCTTGATCAGCGGAGAAACTGGGCCCTGGCGCATCGACGCTCCCTGCCGGAGACGCGGCGACAGGGGCCAGAGGGCTGTGTCTGTGTGAGAACGGCGCCGGGGCGGGACTCTGGTTCTTCTTCTTCTTTGTCGTCTTCTTCTTACTCTTGCTAGGCGCTGGCGACGGGACTTCCGTGGGCTTGCTTGGAGTGGCTGCTGGTGCTAGCACCGGCGGTGGTAGCACTGGCACGGGGGCCGGAGGGGGCGTCACTGGGGAGACAGCGGGTGTTGTGGCTTTCGGAGGACCGGCGTCGGGAGTTTTGGCTGGGGCGGCGACGGCCTTGATGGGAGAAGCGGCAGGGGCAGATGTGGGGGTGAGCTGGACTGGGGAGATGGCTGGGGGAAAAGAAGCGGGAGTGGCAGGGGCGACGGAAGGGGGAGAAGAGGTCGGAGTGGTAAGGATGGAGGTAGTGGGGGAGGCGGCTGGGGACTGGGCGGAGGCGTGGGAGGCAGCGACAAGGACGAAGGAAAGGAAGAGAAGGGCGGAGCGGCCAAGCATCGTGACTGATTTAGGAGAAAGACGCGACCAGAGCGAGCGAGAGAGAGTTGGCGATTGGAGGTGGGCGAATATATAACGGGGCGAGAAGAGGCGCGACGAGTGACACGGGCCCAAACGTTTTCACTGTCGCTGTTTTGGGTTGGACGCGAGTCGAATCGAACACTCCGTTTCTTTAAGTTTGGGCGATGTTGGCAGTTATCTTGTTTCGTTTGGTTCTACGCTTGGATAGGTGCGTATTTGGTGAACCTCAATTTTTTTAGTATCTGAATGATATGTAACTCTAGTTATTTCTTTTAGTCCCCAAAAAATATAAGTTAAAATTCTAAATCTATCAACTGAGAGCTTTTGTCACGACTCCAGATGTTCATGCTTCCTCAAACATCGGACAGCATCTCCCATGTACGACGGATAATATGAGACAAATGTACATAAACTCTCCACCAATACTAGCTCAACCACAAGTAGCTGACATCACAATAATAAATAAAACACACATCCACGCAGTTTATATCGAAACAAAATAAATGGATGACTCAGTCATCATTAACATAAAGAAAGTCTGCATACCAGTAGTAACGACAAAACCAAATCGATACTTGACAAATAAATATAACTGCGGAAATAAATCAGATACTAAATCAAACCAACCCAAACCGACACGGTGGAACTGAGGGACTAGCAACTTGACACTCCAACAACAAATACTACAGAGGCGTGGTTGAGTGGACAGGATGCTTGGGAGCCTATACTCCAAACCCCGATACATCGGGGGAGCTATCAACAACTAAAATATCCCTCGAAAAACAACGGTGAGGGTGAGCCCCAACAGCTCTAATATCCCTCGAAAAATAACGGTGAGGGTGAGCCCCAACAGCTCTAATATTCCTCGAAAACAACGGTGAGGGTGTCACTGTTTGGCATAACAGGACAGATGCTCGCACTCTAACAACTACCACGATAACAAGTGATTGAGTGAATCGAGCAACAATATGACTAACGACGGATTAACAAAATGTAAGTCCAACAGTCGTTAGTATGCAATGTGCAAGTATGGTGCATACTATATGAAGAACCGGAGAAACAACTATGCAACAAGATCCAACGAGTAAAACATGCATCGATACAACCAACCAGAAATCGAAAACCAACGATTATGCACCTACACTAATAGGTAGGATATTTCTAATTCCAAATAAACCTATCTGTGTTTAATGGATTTCTAAGTACTCGCGTACAAGTATCACTTTACAGAACAGAAAACCAACAGAGGACTGTACAGATACGAATTTGGAATACTCGAAGATCAACGAAGATTAAGTGTCAATAACGATGTTAAAATAACAAACGACAAAGAACAATGTCAAGCAACCTATTAAACATAAGATAGTCATGTTTTAAGGTAAACGAAACTACTCGAGTACAAAGGAGAAATACCCGCCTTATAATTGTAGAACGTATACGAACAGAACCTCCCACGATCAACTGTGCGCGACCAACGTCAAGGTCCTGTATAATAATTAATAAAGTTTAGCTAATTATAAAATTAACAAATTAGCTAAACAAAATACGAAATAGAATTAGGATAAATCCTAACTATAATACATATTTAATTAACTCGTAAATACAACTGGTTCATTCAAACAAATTATACAAACTAAATCTTCCAAGCTAAACAAGATACTCACCATGATTAGATCAAATCCCAGCTATAACATATATAATTAATTAATTAATCAACGCATTAATTAATTATAAATCCAACTAATCCTTACTCACAGGGTACCAATTCCAAGAACATGACAATATTCTACCCCTGTTATTCTATTTAAACAACACTCAGTCACTAAAAGGAAAGGAATCCTTTACCTGTGCTGACAAGGAACTTCCCTGCTCCAATCGAACACCAACTTGCGCAACAGAGAAATCACAAAGTTTCCTAAGGTGACTTGCCGATGCAGAACTCAGCAGGGAACCAGGTCACTGGTTGGAATCGTAACACCACCAATCCCAAGTTTGATCTAAGGAATAACAACATCAACACCCAATTCATCATTTCCACTATATATTCGATTCACAAACACACACCAAGAATAACTCATCAATCCTATCACTACAGAACCATAGATCAAACCGAAACCAGCAATCTCACCTGAGTGATGGTCAGCGTTGCCCTATTTAGGTCTCGGCGAAATTATTACAGAGGATGGAAGAAGGAGAACAGAGGGCGCGGCGGCTAGGGCTTGTGGCGGTGGCTGCCTTACGGCGGTGCTCGCGTCGGCTTGCCTGCGGCGTCGGGCAGAGGAGATGGGCGTGAGGAAGGAAGTCGACGCAGAGAGGGAAGGTTGGCGTCGGCTTGCTCGGGAACGGCTAGGGCGGCAGCGGCGTCGGGCGAAAACCGAAAGGGGGCGTGCGGCGTTGGGAGGAAACTGAATCGGGAGAGAGGGATGTAGGGTTTTATTTTAGTTTTGGCCATTTTGCAATTAAACCCTCCAAGTTCAGAAAATTACAACTAAGCCCCAAATTAAAAAAAACTTTTCAACCCTTTAAAAAAACCGATATTTAACATTCTCCCCTACTAACAAAAATTTGGTCCCTAAATTTAGCTAATGAACCATAACAAACGCTAGTCAACCATAACAAGTACTAGTCAACGGCAACATGTATCAACACCCTATATCAACAACGTCGATATAATATAAATATGAAATAAAAACCAATCATACGCACTTCAAGTAAATAGATGAGGATAGCGAGCTCTGATCGTATCCTCGAGCTCCCAAGTAGCTTTCTCATCAGAGTGATGCTGCCAACCAACTTTGACCAACCGAATTGTCTTATTCCTCAACCGATGCTCTTTCTGGTCCAGAATCCGCATAGGCACCTCCTCATAAGTTGCGTATGGCTGAAGTATGATCGGCACCTCCGATAACACACGTGTAGGATCTGGTACATATTTCCTCAATATGGAAACATGAAACACATCGTGAACTCCAGCCAATGACGGTGGTAACGCCAAACGATAAGCGACAGCTCCAATCCGCTCCAAAATCTGGAAAGGTCCAATATAGTGGGGAGCTAGCTTACCTCTCAACCCAAACCGCTTCACCCCTTTCGTGGTTGACACTCGCAAAAACACATGATCACTCACGGAGAACTCCAAGGGTCTGCGTCTCCGATCTGCATAACTCTTTTGACGATCCTGAGCCTTTGACAGCCTACGTCTGATAGTACGGACTAGCTCTGCGTCATGCTGAATACTCTGAGGACCTAGCAACTGAGATTCCCCAACCTCCACCCAGAGGATGGGTGTCCTGCAAGCTCTACCATACAACACCTCGAAAGGTGTCATCTGAATAGCCGAATGATATCTATTATTATTGGCAAACTCAACCAAATGCAGGTGATCCTCCCAGTTGCCTCCAAAGTCTATAGCGCAAGATCTCAACAAATCCTCCAGTGTCTGAATAGTATGCTCAGACTGTCCGTTCGTCTGCGGATGAAAGGCTGTACTGAATCGAAGCTCGGTAACCATGGCTTGCTGCAAACTCAGCCAAAACCGCGAAGTGAAACGCGGGTCTCTATCTGATATGATACTCAGAGGAACACCATGTAATCTGATAATCTCATGGCAGTACAACTCTGCCAGCTTGTCCAGAGAATCTGTCCTCTGAATCCCCAAGAAATGAGCATATTTAGTTAATCGATCAACAATCACCCAAATTGCATCGTGTCTTCTACGAGACCTCGGTAGTCCAACAACGAAATCCATCGTGATATGCTCCCACTTCCACTCAGTAATGGGGATTTTCTGTAGTAATCCAGCAGGTCTCTGATGCTCGACCTTCACCTGCTGGCACACTAGACATCTAGCAACAAAATCTGCGATGTCTTTCTTCATACCGTTCCACTAATAGGAACGTCTCAAATCTCGGTACATACGGGTTCCACCAGGATGTATAGCAAACCGAGATCGATGAGCCTCCTGAAGCAACTCATCCATGACCGTATGTGACTTAGGTACACATAATCTCCATCGGAAATAAAGAATACCCTCGTCATCTCGTGTAAAGTCAGTCTGCTGCTTTGAGGCTATCCGGCTGCCCAGGAACTGCAGATGCTGATCATTAGCCTGAGCCTCTCTGATCCTCGTCCTGATCGAAGACTGAGCAACCATAGTCACCAACAGCCCTTTCTCTGTCTGACCCTGCTCCTCCAGTCCCAGCTCTGAGAAGCTCTGCACTAAATCGGTGACCATAACCCGGTGACAAGACAGAACACTTCGGGATTTTCTGCTGAGTGCATCCGCAACTATATTAGCTTTCCCTGGATGGTAGCTAATAGTATAGTTATAATCTTTCAAGAATTCCATCCATCTTCTCTGACGAAGATTTAGCTCTTTCTGAGTGAATAAATACTTGAGGCTCTTATGATCCGTGAAAATCTCAAACGTGACGTTGTAGAGATGATGTCTCCATATCTTCAGGGCAAAAATAATGGCTGCAAGCTCCAAGTCATGAATTGAATAATTCTTCTCATGCTCCTTCAGCTGACGAGAAGCATAAGAGACTACACGTCCATGCTGCATCAAAACTGCACCCAAACCCTGATGTGATGCGTCAGTGTAGAGAACAAAACCATCATCGCCTGAAGGTAATACCAATACAGGCGCAGACACCAATCGCCACTTGAGCTCCTAAAAACTAGTCTCGCAAGCTTCTGTCCAAACAAATTTCACGCCTTTTCTGGTTAGACGTGTCAACGGTGAAACGATGCTAGAAAACCCTTCAACAAATCGTCGATAATAACTAGCCAATCCGAGAAAACTACACACCTCCTGAACTGACTTAGGTTGTTCCCAACTGGTGGCAGCCTCGATCTTCTGGGGATCTACGGAAATACCTCTACTAGAAACAACGTGTCCGAGAAAACCCATAGAAGACAACCAGAAAGCACACTTGCTAAACTTTGCATACAACTGCTCCTGTCGGAGCGTCTCCAGAACGATACGAAGGTGGCGCGCATGTTCCTTCTCGGAACGGGAGTAAATCAGGATGCCGTCAATGAAAACAATAACAAACTGATCCAAATACTCCATAAAAACCCGATTCATCAGATTCATAAATACTGCAGGAGCATTAGTAAGCCCAAATGACATTACCAAAAACTCGTAATGTCCGTACCGGGTGCAGAAAGCTGTCTTCTGGATATCTGAATCCCTGATCCTCAACTGATGATATTCGGACCGCAAATCAATTTTCGAATACACTGAGGTATCCTTCAACTGATCAAACAAATCTTCAATACGAGGTAGGGGATGCTTATTCTTGATAGTCACAGCATTCAACTGTCTGTAGTCGATGCATAACCTCATAGAACCATCCTTCTTCTTGACGAATAAAACTGGTGAACCCCATGGGGATACACTAGGACGAATAAATCCCCTGTCAAGCAACTCTTGAAGCTGGACCTTTAGCTCGTCCAACTCCTTAGGCGCCATACGATACAGAGCCTTTGATGCCGGCGCAGTCCCCGGAATCAACTCGATCACAAAATCAACTTGACTTCTAGGAGGCAAACCAGGTAGCTCCTCTAGAAATACGTCTGAAAATTCTTGGACCACTGGAACATCCGAGAGCTGAGGGCTACTGCTACCATCAATGCTGATCAACAATAATAGAAAACCCTGACATTCATGCGATATAAGCTTCTGAGCTTGAAGTGCAGAGATAATAGAAATCTCATCATCTCTGGTGCCAATGAATTCCCACGAGGGTTGGTTCGGAGGTCGAAACGTGACCACCCTCACTTGGCAATCAACAGTGGCATGATAAGATGCCAATGAATTCATGCCCAGAATAATATCAAACTCTACCATCTCGAGAACTGACAAATCCACGGTGAGGGTATAATTGCCGAAGTCCAATGGACACGCCTTGACTTCCTGTGTGATATCCAATACCTCACCGGATGGTAGAGACACTGATAAACGTGGTGATCTAAGAGTAGGCAATCTACTAATTTTTCCCATAAACAGTCGTGATATGAAAGAATTAGAACTACCAGTATCAACAAGTAATTCAGCAGGAAATGCGTAAACTGAAATCATACCACGAAAGACCGATCCATCGGCCCGCTGTGCATCCTCTCTGGTGACTGCATAAACTCGACCTGTCTCTGTAGCTGATGGTGGCAATGCTAAAATTGGCTGCAGCTGAGAAGATGAAGGTCCAACAGTTTGATGGGGCTGATATCCAGAAGGCCCAACCGACTGCTGAGACTGATAACCCGAAGCTCCAGCCGACGGCTGATGCTGATAAACTGCAGGCTGGTATGCTGGACGTAGCTGTTGATAGAATGATCCTGTCCCAGAATATTGAGACCCCGCTGGTGAGGAGTACTCATGCGCATGCATACCATACATCTGAACTGGTGGTGGAACTGCCTGATGACGACCTGTCTGCTGCGGTCAGAATGACGTATGAGTTTGACGGCCGCCTCGATATGGCCTCTGCGATCCTGATCGGCCACCCCGAGGAGTAAATGCTGCAGACTTATGCTGAGCCTTCAAATGACAGCCTCGACTCTCATGACCCGGAAGTTTACAATAATAACAGATAGGGTGCTCCAGGGGACAATCTAATTTGAGGTGGTCCTTAGAACCACACTGTAAACAATGAGTCACACCAGTAGTAAACCTCCGAGCCTGCTGAGAACCCTGCGACGATCCTGCTGAAAACCGTCCAAACTTCTGGGGTCGAGACTGAGGCACATAAGTCTCCTGCGTACCCTGACTTCTACTACTGCGTTTCTGTCCAACTGTCTGCTGTCTCTGTGTCGCTGCTGAACCTTGAGCTGTCTGCTTCCCTTTGTTCTTATCACCATGCAACTGATGCTGAATCATCTCGGCATGTAAAGCTAGATCCAACGCCTCTTGATATGAAGTAGGAATCCATCCAGACAAACACATTTGGATATATCCAGCTAAACCCAGCATAAACTGTGTCGTCCGCTCCGCCTCCGTAGCAACCAACTGAGGACAAAACTCTGTTAGGCGATTGAATACCGCCTCATACTCCATAACTGAGCGGTCTCCCTGATGAAGAGCAAGAAACTCCTGACGTCGTGCTGTACGAAACGCGGCAGGATAATACTTGCCCTCGAAAGCCTCGCGGAAAGAAATCCAAGAAATCGGCCATCCACCAATAAGAGTCTTTTGCATATTCCACCAAGTGACGGTCTGATTTCGAAGATGATACGTTGCCAACTCCACCTTCTCTATGTCTGTGAGGGTCATATAGCTAAAGATGTCCTCCAATGTCTCCAACCAGGCACGAGCTTCATAGGGATCTGGTTCCCCATGGAACTGTGTGAAGCGACCCTTCACAAACGCTGCCAGCAACGGAATCCGAGCTCTGTCTAGAAGCCAACTCACTTGGGCAGGGGGTACCCCTAATGGCACTCCAGGAGCTGCCATTGGTGGTACTGATGGACCTGCCTCCGATGGTACAACTGAAACTGCTGTCGGATATACAGGAGAAGATACTCTCCGTAGTGGAGATCTCAGCTCACCCGAAGGGGTCCTGGTGAGCTGATCCCTGACCAGTCGGCTCCACTCTGGTGGGCCTCTCACCCTCCTGATTTGTGTCTCCCTCGGCCTCCTCTGGCCTCCCCTGTGATCGTCGTCCACGACCTCGAGCACGGGGTGGAGATAACTCAATACGACGAGGCATATCTGTTAACAAAACCAACATACATTATTTAGATATAAATTTAACCAAATTTAAAACCAACTTACTTCTTATTTGCCGGGAGAGATCTCGTCGCTGCCAAGTCCCATCACAACCATAACTAGAAAATGACTCCGGAAAATAAATCAGTAAAATACAGATAGACCTCGTAAAACAAAACAACCTCGTCAACCCTCAAGAAAAATACTCCGCAAAAATAAACAAATCTGTAACATACAGATTCCCCTTGTAAAACAACTCCGTAAACCCACAGACACCAAAACATCGCAAAACATGGCTCTGATACCAAAAATTGTCACGACCCCAGAGGCTCATGCTTCCTCCAAAATCGGGCAGCATCTCCCTTGTACGGTGTACAATATGGGGCAAATGTACATACACTCTCCATCAATACTAGCTCAACCACAAGTGGATGGCATCACAATAATAAATAAAACACACATCCACGCAGTTTATATCGAAACAAAATAAATGGATGGCCCAGCCATCATTAACATAAAGAAAGTCTACATACCGGTAGTAACGACAAAACCAAATCGATACTTGACAAATAAATATAACTGCGGAAATAAATCAGACACTAAATCAAACCAACCCAAACCGATACGGTGGAACTGGGGGACTGGCAACTTGATCATCTCCTGGCTCCAAGCAAAATATCTACCTGCTACCTGAAACAAAATGGAAGGTAGCGGTGGTGAGTCCGGGGTGGATTCTGCGGGTATATGAGTAGACAATAAGCATGACATAACAAAAAGGTGTAATATGTAGAGAATCCAACAGGGTACAGCCCATAAGGAATATAGGAACCTAAACATGCATAACATATATATAACAACAGGTTATAAAATCGAATAACAACTAAGCAGGAATAAAACAACGCAACAACAATAAAACCAGGATATACATGCATGTCAATCAAGTGCAACAACCATAGCTCATATAAGTGCATCAAACACAAGCAAATACATAAAAGAAATATGTATGCATATGATGCGATGACATGTGTCACCCCTGACGCCAGTCAAGCTGTCAACACATCCCATCTGTGTGACCAAGTGGGTAGGGTTGTGACAACTGTACACACTCCAACAACAAATATCACAAAGGTGTGGTTGAGTGGATAGGATGCTGGGGAGCCTACACTCCAAACCTGGGTACATCAGGGGAGCTATCAACAGCTACAATATCCCTCGAAAAACAACGGTGAGGGTGAGCCCCAACAACTCTAATATCCCTCGAAAAATAACGGTGAGGGTGAGCCCCAACAGCTCTAATATCCCTTGAAAACAACGGTGAGGGTGTCACTGTTTGACATAACAGGACAAATGCTCGCACTCTAACAACTACCACGACAACAAGTGGTTGAGTGAATCGAGCAACAATATGACTAACGATGGCTTAACCAAACGTAAGCCCAATAGTCGTTAGTATGCAACGTGCAAGTATGGTGCATGCTATACGAACAACCGGAGAAACAACGATGCAACAAGATCCAACGAGTAAAACATGCATCGATACAACCAACCAGAAATTGAAAACTAATGATTATGCACCTACATTAATAGGTAGGATATTTCTAATGTCAAATAAATCTATCTGTGTTTAATGGACTTCTAAGTACTCGCGTACAAGCGACACTTTACAGAACAGAAAACCAACAGAGGACTGTACAGATACGAATTTGGAATACTCGAAGATCAACGAAGATTAAGTGTCAACAGCGATGTTAAAATAACAAACGACAAAGAACAAGGTCAAGCAACCTACTAGACATAAGATAGTCATGTTTTAAGGTAAACGAAACTACTCGAGTACAAAGGAGAAATACCCGCCTTATAATTGTAGAACGTATACGAACAGAACCTCCCACGATCAACAGTGCACGACCAACGTCAAAGTCCTGTATAATAATTAATAAAGTTTAGCTAATTATAAAATTAACAAATTAGCTAAACAAAATACAAAATATAATTAGGATAAATCCTAACTATAATACATATTTAATTAACTCGTAAATACAACTGGTTCATTCAAACAAATTATACAAACTAAATCTTCCAAGCTAAACAAGATACTCACCATGATTAGATCAAATCCCAGCTATAACATATATAATTAATTAATTAATCAACGCATTAATTAATTATAAATCCAACTAATCCTTACTCACAGGGTACCAATTCCAAGAACATTACAATATTCTACCCCTGTTATTCTATTTAAACAACACTCAGTCACTAAAAGGAAAGGAATCCTTTACCTGTGCTGATAAGGAACTTCCCTACTCCAATCGAACACCAACTTGCGCAACAGAGAAATCACAAAGTTTCCTAAGGTGACTTGCCGATGCGGAACTCAGCAGGGAACCAGGTCACTGGCTGGAATCGTAACACCACCAATCCCAAGTTTGATCTAGGCAATAACAACATCAACACCCAATTCATCATTTCCACTATATATTCGATTCACAAACCCACACCAAGAATAACTCATCAATCCTATCACTACAGAACCATAGATCAAACCGAAACCAGCAATCTCACCTGAGTGATGGTCAACGTTGCCCTATTTAGGTCTCGGCGAAATTATAACAGAGGATGGAAGAAGGAGAACAAAGGGCGCGGCGGCTAGGGCTTGCGGCGATGGCTGCCTTACGGTGGTGCTCGCGTCGGCTTGCTTGCGGCGTCGGGCAAAGGAGATGGGCGTGAGGAAGGAAGTTGACGCAGAGAGGGAAGGTTGGCGTCGACTTGCTCGGGAACGGCTAGGGCGGCAGCGGCATCGGGCGAAAACCGAAAGGGGGCGTGCGACGTTGGGAGGAAACTGAATCGGGAGAGAGGGATGTAGGGTTTTATTTTAGTTTTGGTCATTTTGCAATTAAACCCTCCAAGTTCAAAAATTTACAACTAAGCCCCAAATTTTAAAACAAATACCTTTTCAACCCTTTAAAAAAATCCAATATTTAACAGCTTTCACAATGGAACTCCTTGTTTGAAAAGAAGAAAAACTCTCCCTCCACTCACAATGATAGCTCCTTATGTGGAAGGATGATTAACGAGGATTTTTTAATCTCGGACGACTGGTATGGTCTCACGAAAGTTTCTCACCAGTCATTAGGGTAAATCGGGAATCGCTCGCAGTGGAAGGAACTACTGCAAGCACTTCTCGATTTTTCTTGACGGCCGGTGGGAAACTTCCGTAAAGCCATTTCCGTAAAGGAAAAACTTCGTTAATAATTTTTTTTCCTTATGTGGAAAGAAGTCTCAGTTATGGTGCAGCAAAAGGGCGATTAATTATTATCTCAGGCATTTACAGTTCGATCTCCAGCTACGAAGTATTTTGTAGGAATTTTTTCTCCAAATAGAGTGCGAACCCTGGGACCTTGGGCTTCTAGACCGCTCATCGTGAGTGTTTTCTAATTTATCTTAGTAGCCAATGAAAAACTTTCGTGGACTAAATTAATTGCCTAAGATTTGACGTGTTAATTACACAATGTTGTTGATCATTTTCCTTGCGTGAAAAGCAGAAAAAAAAGAGTTCCCTCCATTAGATGGAGGGACCTCCTTTGTGGTTCTTGAATAAGCGGCTCCGTATTTACTTAGGGTTGTAATCGAACCGAGCCGAGCCGAGCCGAATACCTAAGAGTTTGAGTTTGGTTCGTTTATTATCAAGCCAAACTCAAGCTTAATTTATCGAATATAATGATGGCTCGCGAGCATATTCGAGCTCTAAACGAACTTACCAAATATAAATTATTAATTAAATTATTCATCAATTTATTGAAAAAATAAATTATATATTCTAAAAAATATAAAATATTTACTAAAATCTATGATTTTATTCATACAAATGAGCTTTATTAGATATTTTATACTTATTAAATGTAAAAGTGTCAAAATTATATATTTAATGTTAAATATTAATTTTATATTTTACGAACTAGCTTACGAGCTAATTAACGAGTCTGTTCACGAGCTAACGAGCCGAATATTGCTGAGTTTGAGTTTGGTTCGTTAATATTAACGAGCTTTATTAAACGAGCTCGAACGAGCTTCTATCGAATGAAGCTCCGAATAGTTCATGAACGGCTTGATTCATTTACAACCCTATATTTACTGAGCCACTTCTTCAAATCTTTTATTTTTTAAATATTTATATATATATATATATATACACTTTATTATAGTATAATAAATTAAAAAATTTTATAAAATTTTAAATTATATATAATGTAAAATAGGGAAGAGATAAAAAATATATATATATAATGAAAAAGTATATGACCTATGAAGAAGTTTGTTGAAAGTTTTTCCTATAGCGGAGAATGAAGATACATGTGTAGCTTTTTCCTTTTGATGTAGTGCGAATGTAGAAATGAAGGAGCTTTTGAAGAATTTCAATACTGTGAATGTCCTTAGGGCATCTCGGAACTCGCATTGCCACGGTGGCATGCATAAGTGAGTTCCCTCCCATAGCCGGAAGGATCTCCCTCATTCGGACAAAAAAGTGACTTCGCCTGATGTATTTTTTTATTTCATTTTTTAATATTTGTAAAAAAATATTAAAATGTTTTTAGTAAAAATTTAATTATATATAATGCAAACATATGAAGAGAGATAAGAAAAGTATGGGACCCACGAAGGAGTTGTTGAGAGATTTTTACTAATAATGGATAGATGTGTAAGATTTTTTATTTTCGACGTGGTATAGATGTGATAACGAAGAATCTCTCGAAGATGCCCAACTACTATGTGTGAGGTTTTTTTTTCCAAGGACTATGTTCCATCGGAAGGGTGATCAGTCGTCATTCTAAACATTTGTGATTTGATCCCTAGTTTCGATATATTTTATAGAAACTTTTCTTTCAATTGAGCCACGAACCCTGGGACGCTGGACTTCTGAACCATCCATCGTAAACGCTTCCCGATTTATCTTGATGACAATAAAAATTTTCTATGGGACCAAACCGATAGTCAAATATTTGATTACCAATCTCATTAATCATTTTGTTACGTAACTCTTTTAAAAAGCTATAACCAATTGTATTTTATTTAATTTGATATCTATTTTAGAAATTGTAAAACTGTTGGACCAGTTTGTATTTTATTTAATTTGATAATGATTAGTCGCTCTATCGTTATCTTATAACCCCAAGGTATTATTTTCTATGAGATCAAATCGATCATCCACGATTTGATATTATCAATCTCATTAATCATTTTCATATATACCTCTTTGAAAAAAGCTATAACCAATTTATATTTTATTTAATCTGATATCTATTTTAGAAATTGTAGCATATCTATTGCAATGTTAAATTTGTCTTAATTCTCTGTTAAATTCGACGTGGAAAAATCAATTATAAATTTAAATTCCATTTTATTTTGTATATAAAAAATAAGGAACGGAGTGATAATAATTTAAAAAATTTCTTCCTGTTCTCTTTACGCTTCCGCATTTCTTTTGATCCATAATTTGTTCCCCTGTTTCTTCAAAGAAACAGAGTGATATAAATTCTAAAATTCATCACTTTTTTGCAACATGAATCATGATCTAAAATACTGTGGAGTTATTAACTAGCAAAAGCATATTTGCGTTCTAGCTTTTGAGCTCTGAAATCCTCTGTTCCTTTTCGATTCTTGCCACTTTATGTATTGAATTGTTTTGAAAAAAATATTTTCAGACTCAACAAATGAAGTGTTATTTACTGGTTTTATGTCTTTTATCGATGCAGTTGAATTAATCGGGCGTAAACCTGGATATCCCTTGTAAGTCTAAAAAAAACTAAGCATTTAAAACTCAGTCTTAAGTAGAGAGTGATCACACAATATGACTCTTTTATATGCAGCAACATCTTACTAATTAACTATACACTTTGGGATACAAAACATGTTTTCTGAAATTTAATATCTTATTTATTAATATCTACAGGTTGGTGATTAATAAGGCATCTTCTAATATACTTGCTAATTATTGGGACCTGGCAAGGGCACAGCTTACCTGGGCAGGTTCTTCTGAGGATGTCGTGTGTGGTATTCATGTTATTTGTGATAAAATTTTTGATTGTCTAAATTCATTTCAAGTTAAATTTGGGGAAAATTTGAGAAAACTCTCCAACATCAAAGTGAGTTTTGCATGCACTCCCCAACCAAAAATGTCTTTGCATGCACTCCCTGATGGGATTGAAAAGATAGTTTTGTGTGTTATTTTTTTTATCAGTATAAAAGAGTAAAAATTCAGTATAAATCGTAAAGATTTGAGTATAAATTGTTTAAGATTGAGTACTAATTTAATAAATTTGAGTATTATTTGAAAAAATTAGAGTATATATTGTTTCAATATATAGTAAAAATTTCAGTATACATTATCAAAATTTAAGTATGAATTAATTTATATTGAGTATTATTTGAAAAAATTTGAGTATAAAATTTAGAAATTTAAGTATGTGAGGTTGCATCCACCACATCAAGATTTTCACATGAGGGGTCGTCGAAATTTTATACTCAAATTTCTTAAATTAGTACTCAATCTCAAACAATTTATACTCAAATCTTTATGATGTATACTAAGTTTTCACTCTTTTATACTCACGACATCAAGATTTTTACATGAGGGGTCACTGAAACTTTGTACTCAAATTTCTTAAATTAGTACTCAATCTCAAACAATTTATACTCAAATTTTTACAATGTATACTGAGTTTTTAGTTTTTTATACTCAATCTATTAGGGAGTGAATGCAAAGAATTTATTAAGTGGGGAGTGCATGTAAAGGCCGGTTTGGGATTAGGGAGTTTTCTCCGATTAACACTTGCAATGCAAATTTGAACTTCTCTAGCAATTTTCTTGTATTAGCAGCTTTAAATTCCCTCCTCTTTCTTGTATGGTAGTGATTTTAGCAAACAATTTTTTTTGCGTTCAAGGTCTGCTAAAGCCATGCAAATGCTATCATAGATTGTAAGAATATGTGCGAAAAGGACTACATGGATGGGAGGTTTTGGCGACGAGCAGGTGCTTTGTGATAGTTCGATTGTCCTGCATCTGAAATTTGGACTGTAATCCCCCTTCTGGTCTAACTGAAGATTTTTTACTTGTGAAGACTGTAGAAACAATTTGGATTTAGATTTCCATGCTTACCCTACACTCAAACGTAAATTTATTTGTATCAATCTTATTACCAAGTTTCCATGTTGCTTGCCATCAGACATCAATAACATCACATTTAAACAGTAATGTATGTATATACATGCTTCATCAATTCAGCCAAATGGTTCGACAAATCTTTCAAATTACTTGGAACTAGACTTGAGTCCCCGGTGCCCCATCTTAATTTTCTGCACTGCTTCTATTCACCATTATTCTTTCGATATAAGCTTTGCAGCTGTTCAAAATACCCGTTGTTGATTGAAGACAGAAAGCCTGACAGTCTCATACCAGTCGTACATTATCATCCCGTGGATTCTTTGAGAATTGCTGTAGGATAGCTGGGAGACATTGTGAACGATTATTCAATGGTACACGTGTAAAATATAAACAGCGCAGGCACTTAAGTAGACAATAAATATTTATATGCAGGAATCTGATAAGGAAATAGCGAGTTAGAAATAGTTATCCGATTGAAGCGTCGGCGTGCCGACTGTCCTTAGAGAATTGATTGCCGCCCTACGATGCAAAGGCTCCCGGCAAAATTCCCCCAAGATCCGACAACCTCGCGACGTTCGTAGGTGCACTCCAAGACGAACGCTGCCTTCGGACTCAACCTCAGATCGCACTGGACGAAGCCTCAAGACCAACCGACCGAAAACCGAAGAAGCCGAAGAGAAATGCTCAGAAAAAAAACAGAGGATCTCGCTCAAAGAACAGAGCAGAAGAGAAGAGAGAAGTGAGTGTGTTGCTCTGCCTTCTTTCTCTACTTTTATAGATCCGAAGAGGCAATACATTGCCTCTTCGTGCTGAGGAATCGCGACCACGCGAAGCGTCGCGTCGAGCGCGATTTCTCTCCTGCGCACGCCTGTTTCGCAGCACCTGATCGGTCACCGGACCGATCAGGATACGTCCTGATCGGTCACCGTGACCGATCAGGATACTTCCTGATCGGTCCCTGTGACCGATCAGGCTATTCTGTGGGTGCGTGGTTCTTTCCAAAAACATATATTGAAATTCAAAAATCAACAATCCCCCACAAATTTCAAAATATTTTTTGGAAAAATAAAAAAAACAGGTCCTGAGGCTTTGTTGTAACGAGCTTTCAGTGAAAATACCTTCCGGTTTGAATTTTCACCTAAGTAAACCAATTTTATTCACACAGGTTTGAAGTGAACTAAGTCTTGAACTTAAACCTTTAATATGTGAAAATCAATTGGCAACAACTCATCACAGGCGACGGTTGAATCCTTCTGGGTTGGTGCATTACGGCCATGCCACCGAATCTTGTTTCATAAGTGTTAAGGAGAGTTGCCCAGACCCCCCACACTGCGGCCTCACAGTTACACTTACATAGGTGAGTTCTCCAAGGATGTACTGCAAGCATCCTGTCATAAAGACCTTGAAATCATTAAGAGCCCCTAGGCTCATCCTTACTAGCAGTCAAGCATCTATCCAGGGAAGAGACTATGAGATTACATCTCAATCAGTTTGATGCTTACGGTTCACCCTTATAGCTTGTTTATACCACATTGAACCTACTTTTTGGGATCTCCAATCAGATAGGTTGGGTTGCCGCTATAGATGAAACCAAGATAGGCCTCAGTCCCATTCCCTTACTGGATCTCTTGATTTTCTCAGAATCAAGACCTTTTGTGAGTGGATCAGCAATATTGTCTTTTGAACTTACAAAGTCCAAAGACACCATTCCAAGAGACACTAGTTCACGAACAGACTTCAATCTGATTCGTACATGTCTCTTCTGTTTCTGGTTATACTTGGAGCTTCTAATCTGAGCTATTGTTGTTTGATTATCACAGTGTACTGAAATAGAAGGTATTGGCTTAATCATCAAGGGAATTTCAGACAGAAGACCCTTAAGCCAATCTGCTTCAGTTACTGTGGTATCCAAAGCACACAATTCTGCCTCAGATGTAGAACGGGATATAATCGTCTGTTTAACAGACCTCCAAGCAACTGCACCGCCTCCAAGTGTAAAAACATAGCCAGTAACGCCTTTACACTCAGCGGTGTCAGCTATCCAACTGGCATCACTATATCCCTCCAGGACTGCAGGGAACCTCCCATAGCACAAGCCCAAGGATATAGTACCCTTTAGGTATCTGAGTACTCTGTCTAATGCATCCCAATGCGTTCTGTCCGGACAGCTGGTAAACCTGCTCAATTTCGTTATAGCAAAAGAAATATCAGGTCTAGAACAATTTGCCAAATACATTAGACTACCTATTATTTGGGAATATCTTAGTTGAGACACGGCCACGCCACTCTTATTCTTATGGAGAGTCTTTGAAGGATCATAGGGTGTGACAACTGATTTAACTTGGCTATAGCCATATTTCTCTAACACTCTCTCAACATAGTGTGACTGAGAAATTGCTATTCCATCAGTTGAGCGAGTCAACTTTAGCCCTAAAATCATGTCAGCACAACCCATATCCTTCATATCAAACTTCCCACTTAAGAGGGCCTTGGTCTCATTAATAATTGAAAGGTCAGATGCAAACAATAAAATATCATCTACATATAAACATAAAATAATACATCTCTCGCCTTTCAGTTTAGTATATACACATTTGTCAGAGTCATTAATTTCAAAGCCAAACGATAGCATAGCACTATCAAATTTTTCATGCCATTGCTTTGGGGCTTGTTTCAAACCATATAGAGATTTAACTAACTTACAGACTTTATTCTCACTTCCAGAAGCTACATATCCCTCTGGCTGATCCATATATATCTCTTCTTCAAGATCTCCATTAAGAAATGCTGTTTTGACATCCATTTGATGGACCTCAAGATGATATATGGATGCCAGTGCTATCAATACTCGGATTGTAGTAATTCTAGTAACAGGGGAATAAGTGTCAAAATAGTCAATCCCTTCCTTCTGTTTGAATCCCTTAGCAACCAGACGGGCTTTGAACTTATCTACTGACCCATCAGGTTTTAACTTCCTCTTAAATACCCATTTACATCCAATGGTGGTGCAACCAGGAGGCAAATCCACTAACTCCCAAGTGGCATTAGAGATAATAGAGTCCATTTCATTTTTAATGGCTTCTTTCCAATGCTTAGCTTCAGGAGAAGCCATAGCATCTCTATATGTCACAGGGTCACCTTCTATATTATAGGTGATAAAGTCTTGGCCTAAATCTTTAGACACACGTTGCCTCTTGCCCCTTCTCAATTCTGTACACTCACTAGATTTATCTAATCTAGAGTGACTTGAGGAAGGTACACCCACTAAGGATAATGGGACCTCTATGGAGGCAGAGTCATCTCTAGTAGGAGTACTAGAAATAGACTGAGGTGTTCTAGTCTTCATAGGAAATATATCCTCAAAGAATGTAGCATCACGAAGCTCTACAATAGTGTTTGCATCTATTCCAGATATTTCTGATTTGATAATCAGAAACCTATATGCAGAACTATTCTGAGCATAACCCAAGAAGACACCATCTACAGTTTTCGGACCAAGTTTTTTCCTTTTATGTTCAGGTACTAGCACTTTTGCAAGGCACCCCCACACTTTTAGGTATTTCAAACTTGTCCTTCGACCTTTCCACAGTTCATATGGGCTTTTATCCCTTGACTTCATAGGTACTCTATTTAACACATGACAGGCAGTGTATAGAGCCTCCCCCCACAAGAAGTTGGGTAACCCAGAACTTCCTAACATGGAATTAATCATATCTTCAAGGGTTCGGTTTTTGCGTTCTGCTACACCATTAGATTGAGGACTATATGGAGCAGTGACCTCATGAATTATACCTGAATCTTGACAAAATTTTTGAAACAGGTTTGAGGTGAACTCTCCACCCCTATCAGACCTTATCCTCTTAATGGTTTGGTTTGTTTGATTTTCAGCTTCAGATTTAAAAATTATAAATTTATCTAAAGCTTCATCTTTAGTTTTCAGCAAATAAACATAGCAATAACGAGAGTAATCATCAATGAAGGTAATGAAATACCTTTTATGGTCTCTCGTTATTAAACCGTTAAACTCACAACAGTCAGTATGAATTAATTCTAAAATATTAGAATTTCTATCAACTGATTTGAAGGGTTTACGGGGCTGTTTATATTGCACACAAACTTCACATTTTTTCTTATCATTTATGGCTTGCTTAGGAATCATGTCAAAATTCATCATCCTTTTTATAGTTTGAAAATTAACATGTCCTAATCTATCATGCCACACATCATAAGACTCAATGTTATAAGAACAACCAATATCATTAATTTTATTAATAATCGTATTTTCAACATTGAGTTTAAATAAACCTTCATTAAGGTAACCCTTTCCAATAAAGGTTCCTAAATGTAATAATACAACTTTATTACATTTGAAGTTTAGCTCATAACCAGCACGAACTAATTTTGACCCGCTAATCAAATTCCGTCGGACCGCTGGAACATGGTGCACCTCATGCAGTGACAGGACCTTCCCTGAGGTAAATCTCAAGTCAACTCGTCCAATCCCTAACACTCTGGCTGCAGAATGATTCCCCATGGTTACGGAAGTGCCTTCAATTACCTGATAAGTAAGGAAGGCAGAGCGATCAGCACAACAGTGCACATTAGCACCTGTATCAACTAACCACTCATTGGGTTGATAAATCAAATTTAGTTCGGGTTTAATGGAAACGAACCCATTGCTGGTGCTGGTCACAACATTGACCTGTTCCTTGGTGTTTGGCACATTGCCTTGGTTCTTCTTCTTGTCCTTCCGTTCAGGACAAAATTTGGCAAAATGTCCAACTTGTCCACAAGCCCAGCACGGCCTAGTCCCATGCTTCTTTTGAACCTTTGGTTTGGGTTTCATTTTGTTTTTCATTTTTTGGTTTTTGGACTTGTTCTTGTCAGAAGAGACTACCACATTTGCCTTTGGAGCAAAATCCATAGGTATCTCCTTATCATTATCCTTATGTTGCTTCCGATGTTCTTCCTCAATATTTAAGGCAATCATTAAATCTTCAAGAGAGATTTTACCTCTCCTGTGTTTAAGTGTCATGCCAAAATCTTCCCAACTCGGAGGCAACTTTTCGATGATAGACAAGACTTGAAGTTTCTCGGGTATCGGCATTTCTCCCTCAGCAAGACCGTGAATCAAAATTTGAAATTCATGGGTCTGCTCAATGACAGATCTACCCTCAACCATTTTGAAGTTTAAGAATTTCCCCACGGTGTACTTCTCTAAACCAGAGTCCTCGGAGTTATATTTTTTATCCAAAGATTTCCATAACTCTTTGGCCGAGGTTGTAGAGCAGTACACATCAAATAGTGCGTCCGAGAGGGCGGACAGGATTCTCCCATGGCAGAGATAATCCCTCTGTTTAAACCTCTCAGTAGAAGCACTACGGGCAGGTTCTTCTTCATCAGTTGAAGGAGGGTCTGATTCTATAACAGAGAAAAGCCCCAGCGTAGTAAGCCAAAATTTCATTCGTTGTTGCCAACGTTTGAAGTTTTGCCCGGAAAACCTCTCGGGTTTGGCGCTAGCCTCATCAGACCCCGACGTTCTAATATTTAACATGTCTACTTAGGCACAATTCAATTCTCTAAGAATGTAAAATATAAACAGCGCAGGCACTTAAGTAGACAATAAATATTTATATGCAGGAATCTGATAAGGAAATAGCGAGTTAGAAATAGTTATCCGATTGAAGCGTCGGCATGCCGACTGTCCTTAGAGAATTGATTGCCGCCCTACGATGCAAAGGCTCCCGGCAAAATTCCCCCAAGATCCGACAACCTCGCGACGTTCGTAGGTGCACTCCAAGACGAACGCTGCCTTCGGACTCAACCTCAGATCGCACTGGACGAAGCCTCAAGACCAACCGACCGAAAACCGAAGAAGCCGAAGAGAAATGCTCAGAGAAAAAAAAAACAGAGGATCTCGCTCAAAGAACAGAGCAGAAGAGAAGAGAGAAGTGAGTGTGTTGCTCTGCCTTCTTTCTCTACTTTTATAGATCCGAAGAGGCAATACATTGCCTCTTCGTGCTGAGGAATCGCGACCACGCGAAGCGTCGCGTCGAGCGCGATTTCTCTCCTGCGCACGCCTGTTTCGCAGCACCTGATCGGTCACCGGACCGATCAGGATACGTCCTGATCGGTCACCGTGACCGATCAGGATACTTCCTGATCGGTCCCTGTGACCGATCAGGCTATTCTGTGGGTGCGTGGTTCTTTCCAAAAACATATATTGAAATTCAAAAATCAACAACACGGACCTACCATCCCCTAAGCCTTGTTACCTGCTGCAGTTGGAAGCGAGCTCATAGTGTTTGTATATATGTACTTTATTTCAAATTTTCAAGTGACTGTTCTTCGCACCGTAGTGAATATTTTCCACAGATATAAAAATGAGCCAGTGACCATCACGGGATTTGACTTGGCGAAGAGCATCCACATGAGGAAGCTTCTCAATATTACTAACAAAGGAGCATGCACGTCTTAACTAATGGGTTGGTAGACTATTCGCAGATTTCAGTAAAATATCACGTCTCTCATCCCTAAAATAAATGTGCTCCAGAGCTGGTAATTGAATGAGGTAGGAGAGGCACATGGTGGCCTTCAGACCCGAGGCCACTTGCGTCTTGATGCCTTGCTTCGGGCCAAGGCAACACCCCCTGCCTCACTTGCTGCACCTGAGCATGAGCTGTGTTTAATTACTTTGTGGATCACCCGGCCTCAGATGCTGTCACGAAACAAGATAAAAAAGATAAAGCTGCAGCAGAAGAAGAGGACAAGATCAAGATGATTTCAGCACCCCACAAGATCCGCAGGGAAGGCAACAAAATGCACAGCTAAGATCTGCCTGCCAAGAAAGTAAAAGAGATACAGACATTAAATAACTGATGAAGCTTGTAATTTACATGGCAAACTTTGTTTGAGATCTTGGAGAATAGGTACTTGCTACGCATGGTGGCTAAATTATGCCACTATCTGAACATAAGCATGATTCAAATACAGATCGTAGTGGAATGCAGCAAAGGCCGAAGAAAAAACGATATTGTGCCTCTGTTTAAATCTTTAGCTAATGCTTCATCCTTCTGCATTCAGAGTACAAAAATTCAGCCAGGCCTTTTTGGCAATTAAGACCTGAGAAAAATTATGCTCTTATTTACAGAGGAAGCAGCACAAAGATGAAATTACTATCTAGAACTGCAGTGATCCACTTAGCCGGCGCTGTTAACAAATCGATCAGATCCTTGTTTACGGGCATGACGCTGAGGCACTTCGATTCTCCAAAAGATTTTGTTGTCGCTCGGATCCTGCAGCTTCTCGACGGGCAGGGCGGCGACCTTCGACCGGCCGCCGATGCTGCTCCTGCTCCTGATCCTTTCTGCCTGAGGCTGCTCGCAGGCTCCGCTGATGGAGTGGCGCCTTATCTCGGCAGGGGGGATGAAACAATCGACAGAGAGGCCTGGCACGTTGAACGATACCTCCTCGATCGTCCAGACCTCTTCCATCCTCGTCTTGGTGTGGCTCATCGCCTCCTCGCCGAACCTGAACAGAGTCACCACGGAGCGCCCGGAATGGGCTATCATTACACCCTCAACGGCGCGGTAGTCCTCGAGGAACGAGTTGATTGTGGTCTCCCAGTAGACGGCGTCACCGCCGGAGTTGGGTTGGATGCGAGTGAGATGGGAATCTTCCAAGTGGACCAGGAGCCCTGTCCGCTGGCTGAAGTAGCCGAACAGGACGTGCCGGATGATCTCTGCAGGACCTTCGCTTCGGGCCTGGAGCGTTTGCGGATCGGCGGAGAGCTTAAGTATGAAGCAATCCTCCCCGTTGATCTTTTTCTCCCCGATGCAACGTGCACTTGCAAACATGCTCGCCGTGGTTAAAGGATCAAGGCCCTGTTCGAAGATGAAACTTTTATGAATCAATTGCTTCGCTGAGGAGGGATCCAGCAGCGCAGGTGATGTCTATAAGAGGTTTATACCTGGAGGGCGCGGCGGAGTGGGCGGACAGGGCCCTTCGCAGCGTGCGCACCGAGCCAGGGAGTGTGCCGCCAAACGATCTTACCGTTGGAGCCGGCGTGGACCTTGCTTCCGCCGACGGCGAGCTCGACGTACCACATGTCCGGGGCCATTTGCCAGAGAACAAAGCTGCCGGACTCCGCAGCGTTTGCGCCACCGCGGTTCTTCACCACTTTGGATGGCGTCTCGAACTCTGACGCCAGCATCCTGACTTTCCCCATCGCGTAGGCGTTGCGGATAGAGCTTTGCAGCTTGAGACCACCCGATGCGGCTGTATACTGCTGCAGTATGTACTGAGCCGATGAAGTTTCCTGAGAGAATAAGGAGCTGCGTCAAAATGCGGAGACCGTGGAAAGAAATTAAATCACAAATTAAGACTGCATTTTCCAAAGAGAGCTTGCATTTCTGAGCCGGATCAAGAAGATGACAAGAAAATGTAGCGAAATAACGGCATTGTGGAAAAGCAAGATCTATGCTTACAATGGGAGTGTCTTTAATGCTGAGAAGCGGGAGAGGATCGACGGTACTGACGTGAAGGGGAGCGAGCGGCGCCCCCATAACCCCGAGCAAGAGCCGAAGGTCTGAAGTGCCAAACGCACAACCGGTGGCGGCAGCCGAAGAGGACGTGACGGAAGGCGTCCGCGAGAGCTGGCCGCGAACCCAGTGGCCCCACCTTTCCCTCCTCTGACTTCCAACCTCCGCCGGCGCGTCGCCGTCTGGGCCCTCCAGCAGCGGCGACAGTGCCTCCCCTACGGGCCGGAAGCTCGACGATCTCGCCATCATCGGTGCCTCCGCCAGCGCCTGATCCAACGGCTGGCGAGGAGGTTGCCTCTCTCTGCCCTGCCCCTTCCGCCGCCGCGGGTTGATCATAATTGCTCCCGAAGAAGATTCGCTCTTCGCCAAGGGGCTCTTTGTCCTCAGCCGCGCCGGCGACAGCCCCCGCACCACTTCCTCGAGCGTCGAGAAGAACCCGTGTTTCTTCTCCATTGAATCAACCAGCCTGCTCGCTCCGACGCCTCCCGCAGCAAATCTACCAACCCAACCTCGACGGTGGAAGGACGGCAACGCGAGATTTATTCTCTCGAGTACCGAGAAGGAACCACTGCCACTCTACTGCAGCAAAACAGAGCTGTCTGAGAAGAAGAAGAAAGGCAATTCGAGCAAGAAAACCAATAAAAGCAACTGAAAGAGGAGAGCAAATGGTAAATTATAAAAAATGGAAGGCCAAACATGGAATGTGGCTGTCCCCGTCCATCGGTTCACACGAAAACGGACAAGAGTTTCTCTCTCTATTCTTGAGGAGGATCCCATCACCGCCTGTCCCATCATCTTCCCATCCAAACAGCAAACCCTTCATTGAATCCCGAGGCGATGAGAAGAGCACGTGACCGCGAGTGACCGGACTCGTCCGTCAGCGCCGGACGTCTCGGCGGTGAGCCACACCATCGGGGAGCAGCACATGTGCGTGCGGCGCCTCATTAGACGGCGCCGTTACTAGAACTTTCATTCCCGTTGACTGAGGACGGCGCCGTGACGGAAAGTAGACGGCTGATGCGGCACGTGACCGGCGGAGATTCCTCTCTTTTGCGTTTTTAATTTTATCATCAATGAATAACGTTATACAGTGCGACGACAATAAAAGTTAAAAGGCCGAGGGACCATAATCCCATCGACGCATCCCGTCCGTCCAGGGCGGTTCGGACGGCGGAGGAGCTCGAAGCTCGCCGACAGTAAAGAAACGAACTGATGGTGCGAACGTGACCGGTATCTTTGCGGGTCGTCGTTGACTCGACCTCGTAGATTGCGCAAATCTAATTCACAGTGATCAATTTACATGATTACTGCAAATGGACAAGTGGAAGCCTAAGATCGTTAAGGCTGATCCAATAAATTCTACTGGATCAGGAAACAGAAAGGCCGAAACACAAAGTTTAACGACTCGAATAATCAATAGAGAAGAAGAGGCTTATGATCCTTTGGGAACTCATCTAGAATCTTATCCATACTTAACACAATGTGTTTGGTGGCACGAAATTAAAATAAGAAAGTATGATGGCGAGCATCTTCATCTTGCACCACATGAAGATGGCACTGTACAGCAATCATTATGAACTAAATGGATTATACTTTCAGAGCTCAGGACATGAAGTTTGAAAGTCTATAGCAATCTTTGTTTTGAAGGCATCTTCTACTTTCCTTGCGAAAATCAGCTCCGAAAGTATTTAAAATCTTTTCAAGGAATTGTTTTTGGTCCTATCTACTTTTGTTTAAAATCGGACATAAGAGGATGACTTTTGCAAAAGGAACACGGAAAGATTATCTTAGAAAAATGTGGGAATAGATCATAGATACGAGTTAAAATTGAGAGTTCAATCTGATAGGTTGATGCAGGGCCTTCCGCCCACTGCAATCAAATGCTAATTTATGATGTCATTAGAAAGATAGCACTGGCCCAATAATCCATGTTTAATTGGATCATAAGATATCATCTCGTCGATCTCATTATAAAATATAAGTAGATAAATCAAATAGGACATTTTACCCTATGCATTAGCCCTTTGTATGAAAAAAGTCTAGATTTTTTATACCCACTAAAAATTGATTCTAAGAATTATTAGAATCAATATTCATATTAATATCAACTATATCAATTCATACAGATAATAATTAAAATATTAGATCAGGTATCAGATGAATCTGGGATAATCGGTCCGATCCCATAGAAATTTTCCATCGGTCACCAAGGTAAATCAGAATGTGTTCATAGTGAGTGATCTAGAAGTTCAACGTCCCAGGATTCATATTTTATTTGGAAAATAAATTTCTATAAAATATGTATCTAAGACAATAATCAACGTTTAAAAACATATTAGAGTAAATTAATAAAAAAACAAACAATCATTGACCGTTCACAACAGAAGAGCACAGAAATCCTGCCAAGAACACATACAAAAGTAGTTTGGATTCAGGTGCGTCGTATATATAATTAGATCCATCCGTGTTTAAACTTAAAAAGAAATGAGAAATCTGTATCCAGACTTTAGTTGCAGAATTAATTAGTGGATTCGGTTCTAGCACGATCTACCTTTATCAGCTTATTAATAATATCACGCGTCCTGAAACTCATGCTCATTCGAAAATCAAATAAGATCGCTGATCCCGGCCCATGTTTATGGGCTTGGCCCATCGTGCGGGTAAGCGGGCCGGTCCTCCTACTACCCTGTTAGCTGAGGTCTGGTCAAAAGACCCCCGAGGACCCATCAAATGTGTATTTCAAACAGTTGATCCAGCCTAACATCAACTAGAGAATACTTCTTGAATCATGGCAGGACTACGCCCCAAGGATTCATGAAGGCGTGGGACTGAGTCAAAGGAAGCTTGACCGGTGCCCCAAAGTTCCCTTACAGAGAAGGCCCGGACGGTGAGGGTGCCGAGCCTTCAGTCGATTAACTTCGGACTCAGTCGGGGTATTGGCACTCGGGCACACCCTGACTCGGAAAGCATAGTTACACTCGGTAACAGTGGCCTTTGGGCCCGAGTTCATGCTAAGCCGTCAGTCGACACCAATACTCTAAGCCGCTAGTCGGCACCAATACTCTAAGCCGTCAGTCGACACCACTACTCTAAGTCGTCAATCAGCACTAGCAGTCGAGGTTTTGTCGTGATCCACAAGAACAACCACTCCCTGACACCAGACTAACAGAAGGGGTACGGGGTCGGCGCAAACCTGATATCATTCAGGCCCGAATCGCGAGTATCCCGCTGACGCCATAATCTCCCTGCCATACCCTGGCACCCCGTACTACGCTCGCCTACGTCTGTGTCAGGTCGAGCGGCGCCTTACGGCGCTCGCCCTTATGTTGATAGCGCCATTTTCCTTATTCCGGTATGCGACACCATTCCCTTCCACCCTGGCTATGCCTCACCCTATCCTCGTATACGACAAACAAGGGGTAGACAGGGCAGAAGCTGTCAGCTCCCCCGGCTATATAAGTTACTCCACTCCTCGTCCCCCAGGTACGCGCTGTTAAAAGACAGAATAAAATTAGGGGCAAAAAGGGAAATACTCAAAAATTGAGGGTTATTGTGCAAAAAGCCGAATTTCGAGGGGGCAAATCGTAAGAGGGTTAGCCTTATAACTTACCCTTTCGTTCCTTTTCGACTGATCTCAGATCAGATCGTTTCCACTCCTCATTTTCTGTTCTCTCGACGCGGGGTGATCCGACTCTTCTCCTCCGGCGATCGTCGGTCGCGACTTCCACACGACGACGAAGGTGTTGCGGAGTACTCCGTGTCTCTGCATTCGGTTTCGTCTCTCCCACCTTGAATCAACCTCCGAGCACGCGAGTGGTCGTCGAATATCTTTCGGAGGTAAGTATCGCCTTTGTATGTGATGTGGCTAAGTTTTTCTCGGATTTGGGGTCCGATTTGTTTCCGTTTTGGGACTGCACGATCTTGATTAACTTGGAGGGGTTTCGTTGATGAATTCCTATTCTTGTTGTTTTGTTCCAGAGTAGTGATTTGGGGAAACTCTCTAAAAATTAGGGTTCGCCATTTGGGGGAAAACCAAAGGGGTAAGTGGTTCTTCTGTGTTCCTTCAGTTTTGATCGAATAGATCTTGGTAGATTAGGGTTTATCTCTGATCACGGGTATGACTTGGCACAAGGTTAGGCGATCGCTGTTGGAGATTCCGACGGACGAGGGCAGCTTTCTTGCATCGATTGAGCGGTCGTCAGGTAAGGGTGTTGTTGTAATTATGATGTTCATAATTAGTTGTTTGAACCTTTTGATCTGTTAATAGATTAAATTATTAGTTGGAGTTCTGTTCCTGGGTTGGAAGTTCATGTTGCGATCTTGTTTGAGTGGGTGTTCTCGGTATTTTCTGATCATGGATGGATTCGATCAGTGTAGGTGTATATCTTGCTCTTATTGCTTAGATCTGTTCTTGGTTGAATTAGTTTTGGTCGGAATTGATTTGGGAATGGTCTCTGTTTTGATCTGTTATGAGGTCGCTTGATGAGTAGTCGATTGGTGTTGTGATAGGGAATTGCTGAGATTGAGGGTATTCTCTGTACGGTATTGGATTGGGTTGTTCTTGTGAGGTTTGTGGGTTGCTGATCGATTTTAGCTGAGTTCCCTACTTTTCTGTTCTTGGCCGTGTGCCTCTGTTCCTGTAGAATGTTACTACATGTTAATTAGGGTTTTGGGTTCTTGGGGTACTTTGTGGCCGTGAGTGGAAGGGGACTGACCAAGGGTTAATTGATTTGGGATTAACATGGGTCTGTATATGGTATAAAGGTTAGGTTAATTAATTAACCTTGATTAATTTTAATAGTTATTTAGTTATGTATATCTTGTATGGTTTTAGCTAAATAATTATTATTCTGTTATGCAGGGTGTTGACTTAGATTCCTGTCGCGGATATTATATTTTGGACGGGGGGTTCTCGACGTTTGCGGACTTCTATATCGGAGGCGGGTACCTCTGACTTATCTTTTAGATTAGTCATAGTTGATATGCTTGATATGCTATGTTTAGTGGTAGGGTAATGTAGTATTTTATACCTGCTCTACCTTGGCTGATACTGTTTATAATATACCTGGCATATGATACCTATACCTTTAGGACCTAGGCTATGGTGCATTATCTATGATCCTTGCATATCATGTTGATATAGGTGGACTAGATAGTGGATGCTGTTTGACCAGAGTCATGCATCATCGTGCACTGTGCATCACTGTCGATCAGGGGCCCCCTTATGGGTGAGTCAGGTTGACAGTCATACTGACCTATCCATACGACCACTCATGGGTTAGTGATTGACGGAGTATGGATAGTGTGCTCTGTGCTGCTCAGCTCATGCACTCATGGGTTAGTGAATCGGAGCGTGGTGGTAGGCAGAGGTCCCTCCTTGAGTAGTCCATATACCAGGAGATGAGAGAGAGAGGTCTCTCCCCCATTTATATACATGGGGTAGGTGTTAACACTCAGGTAGAGATATCCCCCATAGAGGGCCTGGGGTAGGGATGTTACTCCGACAGTGAGGAAACATTCAGGTAGAGATATCCCCCGGATAGGTCATGGGGTAGGGGTGTTACGCCGACAGCATACCGTCTACTCGGTCGCTCAGGAGCAGTGATGGCAGAGTACGGACGGCAGTCACAGCTCTACGCCGGAGGGTGGCCTCCGTTCAGCTTCCTCCCGTACATAGGTGACGATGTCTGACTGGCGACAGAGGTGACCATGTCATTGCAGCATGTGCATACGTATATTTTGCATTTGCTCGTGCTTGTTATACTTGGATGTTGCATATGATTGACATGCACATACAGGAGAACCTTATATCTGGTTTCGCCGACTCAACCACATTGGTATGGTATTTGCTATTTCTGTTTCAGTTGTACTTACCACTGCCTGTACCTGTGCTTATTTCGATAGCTTGTTACACTATTGCTAGCTTAGACTATCTTGTATATCTGATGAGATATCCGCTGAGTATTGTGACTCACCCCGTTAGCTCCCTGTTTTTATTTCAGGATGATTGTCTGGAGTGCCCGGCAGCCTGTCCCAGTCGCGTATTCTGTCGAGATGATTCCGGGATGTTTCCTTTACTTTGTTGGTGGTACATGTTGGTACCCGTTTTCTGTGACTTTTACTTTACTTTTCCGCTGCTGTATTCGTGTTTGGTTTTGTCATTTTTACAGCGGTATAGTTGTATTTTTGTGAGCCATGGAGGCCTTGTGCTTTGCGTTTGTCGTAAGTCGTACCGGTACGCAGTTTTTATCGTCGTCTCGCTTTTGTGTATTTCAGACGGTTGTTCCAGCCCTATAGGCTGCGGTACAGCCATCTGAGGTGGTCGTAGAGGTTAGGTTTCCGAGTTGTCCGTCGATCGAGGGAGCGGCAGTCTGGTCAGTATCGGACGAGCAGCTCCTCGGGGCGTGACACGCGCAATAGTATTTTCGGTACTGTTTTATTGCTTTTGCTACTCTTCCGCCACCGGGGACTGACTTGACCGTCAGAGTGCCTTGCCGAGGAATTTTCCCGGCGGGTACTAATGGTCTCTTTCTTGCAGATCGGGCCAGCCTTAGCAGTTTGTGATCTTCGGGAGACCGCGTGCTCTTGGGAGTCCACCTCGCTTCGCTACAGGATTAAATTTGGTGCTAGAAGGAGGGGGCGTTCGCCTGATTGGAAAGTGAGCAATTGAAGATCTCAACTGCGTCATGATGACTGTCACACCTGAGGAGTGCGAGCTCCTTGTCACGCCCCCAGTGGTAGATGCTTCCTCGAAAATCAGGCAGCATCTCCCCTGTACGGCGGACAATATGGGACATTAATACATATATCTCACCAATATAGCTCAGCCATAAGCGGCTGACATCACAATAATAAAAAAAAATGAACACATCCACGCAGTTTATATCGTAACAAAATAATAACGGATGGCTCAGCCACCTTAAACAATAAAGAACATCACAACCACGAGAACTCAATAGTCTCTGTCATAATGGTAACAAAACCAATCCGATAACTGATAAACAAATGAAATACGGAAAACTAACACAATACCGAAATAGAAACGCTAAACCAAACCAACAAGGTGGGACTGAGGGACTGGCAACTGGATCATCTCCTGGCTCCAAGCAATACCACTACCTGCTATCTGAAACAACAAAAAGGGAAGCAGGGGTGGTGAGTCCGGGCGGACTCTGCGAGTATATGAGTAGATAATAAGCATGGCATAATACAAGATAACGAAGTAGAGAATCAAAAGGTACAGTCCATAAGAAATATCAGATTTACCTAATCTTGCATAACCAATATAATACGACATGGTATAAAATCCGAATAACGACTAAGCAGGTATAGAACCACTCAACAACAATAATATCAAGATATACATGCATGTCAAACATATGCAACAATCATAGCTCATATAAGGGCATCAAACACAAGCAAATGCACAAAAGAAATACGTATGCACATGATGCAATGACATGTGTCACCCCTGACGCCAGTCAAGCCGTCAACACATCCCATCTGTGTGACCAAGTGGGTAGGGCTGTGACAACTGTACCACTCCAACAACAATAATAACCAACAACAACAATAATAATACCACATAAGGCGTGGTTGAGTGGACAGGATGCTGGGAAGTCAACACTCCAATCCCACGGTACATCGAGGGGGAGCTATCACAACTACAATATCCCTAAAAAAAAACAAACAACAGTGAGGGTGAGCCACCAACGGCTCATCCCTCTAAAACAACGGTGAGGGTGTCACTGTCTGGCATGACAGGACAAACACTCGCACTCTAACCACTACCATGACATCATGTGGTTGAGTGAATCGAGCAACAATATGACTAACGACGACTTAACCAAATGTAAGCCAATAGTCGTTAGTATGCAACGTGCAAGTATGGTGCATGAAATACGATGCACGAACAACCGAAGAAACAACGATGCAACAAAATCCAACAAATACACGATGCATCAATATAATCAACCGGAAACCAAGAACCAACGATTATGCACCTACACTACTAGGTAGGGTATCTCTAATGCCAAATAAACCTATCTGTGTGTAATGGACTTCTAGGTACTCGCGTACAAGCGGTACTTTACAGAACAGAAAAACCAACCGAGGACTGTACAGATACGAATTTAGGAATACTCAAAGATCAACGAAGAATAAGTCTCAACGGCGATGTTTAAATAACGACAAAGAACAAGGTCAAGCAACCTATAAGACATAAACTAGCCATGCTTTAAGGTAAAAGAACTACTCGAGTACAAAGGAGAAATACCCGCCTTATAATTGTAGAACGTGTCCAAATAAATCTCCCACGATCAACCGTGCGAGTCTAAACTCAAGGACCTGAATCGGCAGGAAAAAGAACTCGTCGGCAACAAGGGCAGTGATCGGGAACCCTGATGGATGGCCGACGCAAGCAACCGGACGACGAGGAACAGAGGTAGGCTGGGGGTTTTCCTACGATGGCTGATTGGCGACCCGCGTGAGGCGGCGACGCTTTGCTCGTGCACACCGAAGAAGAAGGAGAAGAGGGTGAAGGGGAGAGGGACAACGGCGGCGTCGGGTAAGGCTTCGTGCGAGGGCTTCGGCGCTCTGCTAGTGCTCGACGCCGAAGTTGAGAAGGCTGGCCGACGGTGGCTGTCGCGAGGGAAAGGAATGTCGGAGGGCGGCGGCGGTGCTCGCTGGTCGCGGCGTCGGGGAGAGGCGACAGCGGCGGCGTCGGGCGAGCAACTGCTCTCGTTGTGGTGTTGGGGGAAAAGAAACGGCAGATACAAATTTCGGATGAGTTAGGGCAAATTAATAATTTTGGCATTTTTACAAAAAGACCCTCCAAGTTTCGAAAATTACAATTAAGCCCTTTAAAATTTACAACTAAGCTCTTAAAATTTTGGTTTTCAACATTCTCCCCAACTAATAAAAATTTGGTCCCCAAATTTAGCTAATGAACCACAACAACTACTAGTTACCCCAACAGGTACTAGTCAACCACAACTGATATCAATACCGCAATTATACTATAAATACGGAGTAAAAACCAACCATACGCACCTAAATTAAATAGATGAGGGTAGCGAGCTCTGATAGCATCCTCGAACTCTCAAGTAGCTTCCTCATCAGAGTAGTGCTGTCAATCAACCTTAACCATGATTGTGAGTCAAATGCATTATCTATCATATTGGGAAATGTTCAACATCTCTCTAACGGTAGCTACCCAGTTACAAGCAGTGACCTACACGTAGATACCCTATAGCTCTTTAATATCTCGGAAAATCGATTCATCGACTTGCTGTGTCTTCTCACTGGTGAGCGTGTAAACCCGGTCCCTCTCTGGAACTGATACTGGCATCGTCTGAAGAGGCAGTGGCTGAATCATCTAAATTGTTGCTGGTTGTATAGTCTGAGGTGCTGGAGCTCCCACCGTTCGCTGAGTCTGATAACTTGTAGCTTCGACCATCTGCTGAGGTTGATAAACTGATGACTAATATGCTGGCACAGCTGATCTCCTGATCTAATCATCATATTTCGGTCCATTCCTAAACTCAAATATAGTTACCCTGGTTCCAAATAGTCATTTAGGCAGACCTAAGTATCACTGCTACATGCAGGCTAGAGTGGAAATATACACAACAATTACATCACCCTCCTAGAGCAATTCAGCTTGACCGATGTTTACTGAACATATAATATGGTACATAACCCTTATGAGTAGAATAACCTTTGTCCCCTGAAGCATAATCACAAGTGCCTCTATAACAATTCTAGAATTGCACTATATTAGTATAAAAATGAACCATGATTTTATAAGGAAAATATGTGGATTGAGACATGATCGAAAGAATCAATCTACGAGACCAAAGTTCTTTCACGAGATAGGTACAAAGAATCCATCATAAGACCAAGTACAATAACTCATCCAATCCTAAGTGTGTCTGTACATACATATTATTCCTTTAATATATAGATAATAAATATGTTCTCTACATTTTGATTTTTTTTTTCCGACACCTAGACTATGATGATTGATAGACTGCACAACAAGTAGAATAAGCTAGACATGCTTTGTAATTATACTACTAAAAAAAAAATAGAACAAATCAAACGTAAGCTACATCATAAGCATGAAAAATGCCACCTATGTACAGATCTTTTGATGGTGTCCAAGTCTTGTGTCAGGAAAAGAAACAATAGCAGATGATCATGAGGCTGAGATCTATGCATTACCAAAAGAAACTAAGTAACAAAGCATCAATTCACTGCCTTCACTGCCTTGAAGCTTTATTGACTTCAATCCTGACGCTATCAATCAATGAGGTTTTGCAACTCACGCTATGAATCAAACATGAACCCTAAATACATGAACCACTTACTGCAGTCAAACACTTTATAGCATGTTATCACTGGAGTGTATTTGTAGACTTCTAGTGTAAAGTAGAGTGAGCGTGGATCATGTTATTTACTAGTGTGAATACTTACGCCCTTCTATATTGATTTCAAGTAATTAGATATGAGTAACAAGTTCAAATAAGGTCTGGTACATAGGTGCTGATACAACTGCACCCAATTGGTAGTACCTGTTACGAGTAATACCACTAATACGATTGACCGGTTCAACCTTGATTCCCAACTCGGTAGTTGGAGCTACTAAAGACTCAACATCTTTTCTTCTAGGTCGTACCTGCAACGTGTCAACGAGTTGCTCCAATGGTCAACCTTGACCATGATTGCGAATCATTACCATGATTGCGAATCGTGCATACAAGAGAACAATTGCATGCAGATACAAATGACAATTGCAAATTATTTAATTGCATGCAAACACAAGTACTATTTGAATAGAAATGCAAGGACATTTTTTTTTAATGACTATTAACGCAATAATAGTTCCAGCATGATAAGGTTTCTTCTCTAATAATAATTTTGCATTTAGTAGACTAAACCTGAGTTTATCATATTTTGTTAATATCATTTACTTAAATATATATTTAAAATTTGTTTTAATATTTACTTAAATTTATTGTATTTTGTTAATTATGTCAAACTAAATAAAATTACATGGGGTAGAAATATATTACTTTTTCTATATTTATATTCTATTTGTAGACTAATGATATGTTTTAACATTTTCATTCCGACAGATTGAAATATGCCATGTAGGTTAAACTGCAAATGAGATTATATACTGTCTGAAATTAAACCAATACAACTAGGTTATTTGCTGCAATCACTATTCACAAACACATCTATAGGCAATTCAATAGCATCGCGGTAAAGTTGATACTTCCCTCCCATAGTCTTTTATTCTCTTGTTTGTATTTATTGTGTTGCTTTAACCTTTTTTTTTTCCGTCTGAAACTACTTGAGCTTTCTTACCAAGATGCACAATGATGGGATCAATCTGTCATGGGTCACCAAGTTTGTCTCATGGAATTTGATCTTTTGTTTCATATCTGTCGAGTTATTTTGTTGCCTGATTATTTTCTTACACTGAAAACAATATCATGTCTGGCATAAACTAGTGAGAACAATTGATATTTAATTTTTTTACCATGGAACTCATTGACAAATGTAAGAAAGATATCACGATGATTATCAGAAAAATGCTATTAACACATTCATAAAGATGCAATTAACAGACCAAAGATGACACAAATGCACAGAGAAAGGTGGTTTAACTGTTAGAATGCATGTCAGCAGCAAACAAGAGGGGCTCGACAACTGCTTGATAATTGGCAAAGTGGAAGTTGCTCAGCTGAAAATGCAAGCAGGAAACTCCTCAGTTGATGATGTAAGTAGAAAAGAAAACTGCGAGGAGGTTGTTTGCTAAGCAGCTGAAATCAATTAGAGAAGAAAGATGAGGAGGTTTCAGAAAAACTCCCAAGAGTAATTCACAGTGCCTGGAAAGTTGTGAGCTCTGGATGAATAAATGAAGGATTGGGATTTACATCAAATGGAGAAGCTGACAGTGGGAAGTTTAGGATGTCTTTTGCCTATCAAGGAGAATGGGCTCGAAAGGCTTAAGGCAAGATTAAGATGGGAATACCGGAAATTGTCAGTTCAAAGGATGGAGGATTATAGGATCCTGTTAAAGCTGCAACAGAAGATGAGCATGAGGAAGGTATCCACGGTGTCGTGCTGTAGTGAGCGATTACTTGAAATCTTACTGGAGATGACCACATGGGTGAAGGAATGCAAGATAGGGAATCCATCCTTATCTCCTTGGAAGAAAATGTCAAACTTTTTGAAGCTCAGGAAAAAAAATATAAAAGAACTTGAAGCAAGAGTGATCAATCTTGAAGGACAATTAAGTGAATCTAAGACCACAGAAATCTCTCTGAAAACCCGTGTGGAAAATCTTAAACCAAGGTTAGCTGATGGATCACCTATGCAAGAATAAAATTCCAAGATTGAACAGAAGCTAGAACTTGCCAAGAAGAGTTAATAGAAAAAGGCACTTTTGTATCTTCTATTTTATAGAAAAATCACAGGCTTATAGAAAAATGATAGTCAATCAGGCATACTTAATTTCTTATACAATCTTTCTCAGACTAAAGGCACAACAATGGCTATGGAGAAGGAAACTATACCGATCAATGAGTGAAACATCTTATCATGACAACTTAACAAGCAACATTCTACTGCAGTCTTAAGTAACGCTATACCAAAGAATGACAACAACATAGTACCCTAAAGATATTCAAGTAGAACTTGATATACAATTCGATCTAAACAACAAAATTATTACTAGAGTTGCGTCTTAACCTCCCAGAAATGATTGTCGGTTTATACCCTTGCCTTTCGACTTGTCATCGGTATCAAACAGACATACCATTAAACTAGGAAATATTTAACCGACTCTATATCAGATAATGAATATCGAAAATTAGGAAAATTCCAATGAGATATACCTCCTGTCGCCTGGAGAAGTCCATCGCTGCCAAGTCCCAAACACAACCACAACCAGAAAATGACTCCGAAAAATAAATCCGTAAAATACAGATAGACTACGAAATCAAAACAACTTTGTCAACCCTCAAGTAAAAGACTCCGCAAAACTAAACAAATCTGTAACATACAGATTGACCTCGTAAAACAAAACCGTAAACCCACAGACACCAAAACATCGCAAAACTTGGCCAAACTGACGCTTTGATTATCCACCAAAAACGACATCGTAAATATCCACAGATCCCAAAGAAAATCGCAAACTTGGCTCTGATACCAAAAATTGTCACGCCCCCAGTGGTAGATGCTTCCTCGAAAATCGGGCAGCATCTCCCCTGTACGGCGGACAATATGGGGCATTAATACATATATCTCACCAATATAGCTCAGCCATAAGCGGCTGGCATCACAATAATAAAAAAAAATGAACACATCCACGCAGTTTATATCGTAACAAAATAATAACGGATGGCTCAGCCACCTTAAACAATAAAGAACATCACAACCACGAGAACTCAATAGTCTCTGTCATAATGGTAACAAAACCAATCCGATAACTGATAAACAAATGAAATACGGAAAACTAACACAATACCGAAATAGAAACACTAAACCAAACCAACAAGGTGGGACTGAGGGACTGGCAACTGGATCATCTCCTGGCTCCAAGCAATACCACTACCTGCTATCTGAAACAACAAAAAGGGAAGCAGGGGTGGTGAGTCCGAGCGGACTCTGCGGGTATATGAGTAGACAATAAGCATGACATAATACAAGATAACGAAGTAGAGAATCAAAAGGTACAGTCCATAAGAAATATCAGATTTACTTAATCTTGCATAACCAATATAATACGACATGGTATAAAATCCGAATAACGACTAAGCAGGTATAGAACCACTCAACAACAATAATATCAAGATATACATGCATGTCAAACATATGCAACAATCATAGCTCATATAAGGGCATCAAACACAAGCAAATGCACAAAAGAAATACGTATGCACATGATGCAATGACATGTGTCACCCCTGACGCCAGTCAAGCCGTCAACACATCCCATCTGTGTGACCGAGTGGGTAGGGCTGTGACAACTGTACCACTCCAACAACAACAATAACCAACAACAACAATAATAATACCACATAAGGCGTGATTGAGTGGACAGGATGCTGGGAAGTCAACACTCCAAACCCACGGTACATCGGGGGGGAGCTATCACAACTACAATATCCCTAAAAAAAAACAAACAACAGTGAGGGTGAGCCACCAACGGCTCATCCCTCTAAAACAACGGTGAGGGTGTCACTGTCTGGCATGACAGGACAAACACTCGCACTCTAACCACTACCATGACATCATGTGGTTGAGTGAATCGAGCAACAATATGACTAACGACGACTTAACCAAATGTAAGCCAACAGTCGTTAGTATGCAACGTGCAAGTATGTTGCATGAAATACGATGCACGAACAACCGAAGAAACAACGATGCAACAAAATCCAACAAATACACGATGCATCAATATAATCAACCGGAAACCAAGAACCAACGATTATGCACCTACACTACTAGGTAGGGTATCTCTAATGCCAAATAAACCTATCTGTGTGTAATGGACTTCTAGGTACTCGCGTACAAGCGGTACTTTACAGAACAGAAAAACCAACCGAGGACTGTACAGATACGAATTTAGGAATACTCAAAGATCAACGAAGAATAAGTCTCAACGGCGATGTTTAAATAACGACAAAGAACAAGGTCAAGCAACCTATAAGACATAAACTAGCCATGCTTTAAGGTAAAAGAACTACTCGAGTACAAAGGAGAAATACCCGCCTTATAATTGTAGAACGTGTCCAAATAAATCTCCCACGATCAACCGTGCGAGTCTAAACTCAAGGACCTGAATCGGCAGGAAAAAGAACTCGTCGGCAACAAGGGCAGTGATCGGGAACCCTGATGGATGGCCGACGCAAGCAACCGGACAGCGAGGAACAGAGGTAGGCTGGGGGTTTTCCTACGATGGCTGATTGGCGACCTGCGTGAGGCGGCGACGCTCTGCTCGTGCACACCGAAGAAGAAGGAGAAGAGGGTGAAGGGGAGAGGGACAACGGCGGCATCGGGTAAGGCTTCGTGCGAGGGCTTCGGCGCTCTGCTAGTGCTCGACGCCGAAGTTGAGAAAGCTGGCCGACGGTGGCTGTCGCGAGGGAAAGGAATGTCGGAGGGCGGCGGCGGTGCTCGCTGGTCGCGGCGTCGGGGAGAGGCGACAGCGGCGGCGTCGGGCGAGCAACTGCTCTCGTTGTGGTGTTGGGGGAAAAGAAACGGCAGATACAAATTTCGGATGAGTTAGGGCAAATTAATAATTTTGGCATTTTTACAAAAAGACCCTCCATGTTTTGAAAATTATAATTAAGCCCTTTAAAATTTACAACTAAGCCCTTAAAATTTTGGTTTTCAACACTCCTGATGGCTACCCGAGCCCGAAAACCCCTCAGAGGCCTTCGCAAGACGGTAGCCAGGCACCTAGGTTCCCCAAGCTAGCAGCACACGGACAGTCGGGAGGTCAGGGAAGGCCTGTTCGACCGGAGGGTGGTTCCACTCCCTTTCCCGCGACTTTTTATCGCGATCGGGATGACGAAGCCGATTTGATGCCGGCCGAGGCATCGGCCTCCAATCAAATGCATGGGTCGCATCTCGATATGGGAAAGGCCTCGACCGACCCTTCTCTAGCTACCCTGGTACGCAACCCTTTCTCTTCCTAGATCTAGGAGGATCCAGTTCCCAGACATCTTCGATTCTTTACAATCCCCGAGTATGCGGGGACCACCGACCCCGAGGAGTACTTGATGAAATTTGAGAGTGCTACCTTGCTGCACCAATATCTGGAGGGCGTGAAGTGCAGAGCCTTCCTGACCACCCTCTCGGGACTACCCCAGAGGTGGGTCGACCGACTCCCCAATGGGTCGGTATCCAGCTTTGAGGAGCTCAGGAGGGTCTTCCTCCAACATTTCGTCAGCAGTAGGAGGCACCATAAGACGAGCCTCAACCTGTTCGCGTTGAAGGAAGGCCTGAAGGAATCTCTCCGGCCTACATCAAAAGATTCAACGGAGTGGCACTGGACATGCCAATAGCCACGCCTGAGGTCTTGGTCAGCGTGTTATCCTAAGGACTACAAGAGGGAGACTTTTTCCGCTCACTGATCAAGAAGCCACCGAAGGACTTCGACAACTTACTGGGAAAGACTGTCAAATATATATGGAGGAGGCGCAAGCCGCCCGGAAGAAAGAGTCGGTCAACACAACGACTCCCAACCCCGCCCAGAGCAACAGATCCCCGGGCGGGCCCATCCGTAGCCTGCGCGGACCCATCGACCGAGTGGGAATGGAATGACGCCACGTGCATCAGGTGGCCCAGGGGTGCCTATCGGCCCGTTGGAGGCCATATTGCGCATTCCACCAGACCCACACCCACGCCACAGAGGAGTGTCGACAGGCTGGCAAAGGTCGGGCTCCTGCTCCGCAAGGGTGCGGACGACAACCATCGCTCGGGCGTGGCTCGGGTTGAGGTGGCCCGACCATAGCCCCAGCAGCTGAGGAACCCCAAAGGAATCCCCCGGTCGCTCGCAATCTGTTCCCCCAGGAGGACCGATCCGTGGGCGAGGAAATGGATGAAGAGCAGGCCAATCGGCAAAATGTCGTCCGAGGAGGAGTGCACGTCATCTTGGGCAGACCGATTGGGGGAGACTCCAATCGAGCGCGGAAGTCGCAGGTGCACCGTTTGGAAATTCATCAGGTCGACACGATTGCCGCCCAAGCTCAGGGGCCTCAGATCAACTTTGGCCCCCAAGATCTACAGGGACTGGAGGTCCCGCATGATGATGCCCTGGTCATCACAGCTATCATCGCCAACTACCAGGTCCACCGAACCATCGTGGGCACGGGCAGCTCGGTTAATATACTGTACAAAAAGCAATCGACCAGCTGCAGATCGAGATGTTCCAATTGGAGTTGGTAGCCACCCCGTTGTTTGGGTTTACGGGGAACCAGGTACAACCCATCGGACAGATCCGCTTGGCCATTTCCTTAGGCGAGGAGCCACTAAAGCGGACCAGGTGGTCCACTTTTCTAATAGTGGATGCCTCCTCGGCCTACAACGCCATTTTGGGTCGATCGACCCTCAACGAGTTCAGAGCCGTCACCTCCACCTTCTATCTTAAGATCAAATTCCCCGTTGGCGACAAGGTGGGAGAGGTCCGAGGAGACCAGAGGGTAGCCTGGATATGTTATGTAGATGACGTCCGGGTGGAGTGCCAGAAGGCCCCTCACCCCTTCTCGAGCTGCAATATGATCAAGGCTTTTCCGTGGGCCTAACTGTGCGATGTCAAAGAGAGGTTCAGCTACTTCCCGAGCGGGAAGAAACTCGAGTCAAGATCACTGCCAGGCTGCCAAACGAGCTGAAGGAGCCCCTGCTGGAGTGCTTAGCCCAGAATCAGGATGTGTTCGCCTGGTTAGTCAAGGAGCTGAAAGGCGTCCGACCGGAGGTAGCGGAGCACCACCTCCATGTATATCCCAACGCTTGGTCGGTCAAGCAGAGAAAGTGAGACTTCAGCACCGAGCAAAATAAGGTGATCTAGGCCGAGATCGAGAAGCTGCTAAAAGCCAGCCACATTCGGAGGTCTAGTTCCCGGCTTGGCTAGCCAACGTAGTATTGGTGGCCAAGCCTGATAATAAGTGGAGGGTCTGCATCGACTTCCGTGACCTCAACCGGGCCTGCCCGAAGGACTGTTATCCTCTGCCCCGGATCGACCAGATGGTTGAATCGACGGCCGGCAGCAAGCTCATCTCCATGTTGGACGCATATCAAGGGTATCATCAGGTACGCTTGGCCACCGAGGACCAAGAGAAGGTTAGCTTCATCACCGTTGACGGCACCTACTACTACACAGTCATGCCGTTCGAGCTGAAGAACATCGGGGATACCTATCAGCGGATGATGAACAAGGTCTTCCGGGCATAGATCGGCCTGAATATTGAAGTATATGTAGACGACATTCTAATCAAGTCTAGCCGAGCAGAAGACCTGGTAGCTGATGTGGAGGAAACTTGCCAAACTTTGCGCAGGTATGGGCTTAAGTTGAACCCTGCTAAGTGTCTTTTGGGGCTCAGAGCGGAAAATTCCTCGGGTACATAGTGACCGAGAGGGGCATCGAAGCCAACCCAAGCAAAGTTAAGGCCCTGCTGGATATGCCCCCACCAAGGAATCTCCGGGAAGTGCAAAGGCTCACCGGGCGGATCACAACTCCGTCACGCTTCATCTCTCGATCCGCCTAGCGAGGGTTGCCGTTCTTCAAAACTCTTCGTCGAGCCACTAAGTTTCAATGGGATCAATGGGACGCCGACTGTGATAAGGCGTTCGAGGAGTTGAAAGCATACATTGCGAGTTACCCGTGTTAGCCAAGCCCGAGGTCGGGGAGGTATGTCTGTGTACTTAGCTGCCTCGGCTGACTCGGTTAGCATGGTTTTGGTCAAGCAGGAGGGGGTGAGCAAAAGCCTGTGTATTTCTTCGCCCACTTGTTGAAGGGAGCTGAGTGCCGGTATACGACACTCGAGAAATTGGCGTATGTATTGTTGTTAGTGCTCGGAGGCTCAGGCCTTACTTTCTGGCGCACCCCATTGTGGTCCTGACTAACAACAACTTGGGTCGGGTAGCCTCCAATCCAGAGGCATCAGGTCGGCTGATCAAATGAACCACAGAATTAAGCGAATATGACATTTAGTTCAGGTTTCCCCGCCATCAAAGCACAAGAATTAGCGGATTTTTTTAGCGAGTTGCACTGGAGGAGGCCGAAGAAGCCTGACAAGTTTATGTGGATGACTCGTCGGCCCGGTCGGGCAGTGGAATCGGCATCTTGATGGTCTCCCCGAAGGGGGAGCAACTGCATCTATCTGTCCGACTGGAGTACCAGCCATGAACAACGAAGCTGAATACGAAGCCCTCAGAGCTGGGTTGCATACGGCCAAGCACGTAGGAGCCACCCGAGTGATACTCTACTCCGACTCTCAACTGGTTACCCAACAAGTCGCCGGGCGGTTTGAAGTCAATAGCGACCGGCTGCCGACCTTCGTGGAGGCCTATGAGAAGTTGAGGCCGAGTTTCAGGAGGTGTAGAGACAGAAGATCCCCAGGGAAAGTAACCTAAGGGCGGATGAGTTGGCTAAATTGACCAGCTCCGTCGTTCTTGGGTACTTCCTCAGCCGGGCGGGCCGGCATTGATGATCATGCATATAGAACGACAGGCCGAGCTGGAGCTGGGGTCAGATTGGAGAACACCCCTCATCGCCTACCTGACGGAGGGGGTCGTCCCAGCTGACCGAGAAGAAGCCCGACTGCTCAGAAAGCGAGCAATCCAATATTCGATGGTCGGGGATGTGCTATACAAGAGGTCCTTAGCCCGACCTCTGCTCAAGTGCTTGGGTGAGGAAGATGCTGATTATGAACTGCGAGAGATCCATATGGGAGTCTGCGGTAGTCATGCTAGAGCTCGGGTTGTGGCCCGGAAGGCACTATTGGCTGGATATTACTGGCTGACCCTACAGAAAGATGCTGACAAGATGGTATCCACCTGCTTATTCTGTCAGAAGCACCATTGTCTCCCTCACCGACGCGTTGAGATGATGAAGTCGTCGGTGGGTTCCTGCCCATTCAATCAATGGGGCATGGATATTGTGTGACCATTCCCGATCACCGTAGCTCAGAAGCGATTTCTGCTAGTGGTCGTCGATTATTTCTCTAAATGGATAGCAGCGGAGGCCCTGGCGCGCATCACCGAGCAAGCTATAATCAAGTTCCTCTGGCAGAACATCTTATGTCGATATGGAATTCCTCACAAGCTCGTCTCGGACAACGGAAGGCAGTTCCAAGGGCAGAAGATACAAGAATGGTGCTCAGCCTATGACATTCAACAGGCTTTCACTTCTGTGGCGTACCCACGAGTAATGGCCAGGAAGAAGTAGCCAACCGGGAGATCCTAAGGGGTCTGAAGACCAAGTTGGATCATGCAAGAGGAACTTGGGTAGATGAGCTACTGAGTGTCTTGTGGGCTCTTCGAACCACGCCCAAAGAAACTACGGGTCATTCCAGCTGGTCTATGGAAGTGAAGTCGTGGTGCCAATCAAGGTCGGATGCGAGTCGGATCGGCGAAGAGCTTATGACGAAGATAATCCAGAGGGAAGGCGCCTGGAGCTGGACCTGGTCGAAAAAATTTGTGATAAGGCAGTGGCTCGAATGTTCGTGTATCGGCAGAAGATGATGCAAAGATATAATCAGAAGGTGCTGCCGAGAGCGTTCCAGGTCGGGGACCTCATCTGGAAAAGGATCAAGCCGGTCGAGGACGTCAGCAAACTGGAGCCGCAGTGGGGAGGACCTTTTAAAATCGTTCAGAAGCTAACCTGTGGAGCTTATTACCTGGAGAATGAACAGGGGAAGAGGCTCGATGTCACGCCCCGAGACCCAGGAGCCGCTGTGCCAATAGAAAATCGGACAGCACCTCCCTTGTCCGGTGGACAATTTACACATACACACAGATCATATAACACAACCACGCAGTTTAAAGGGCCTCAGGCCTCAGATATATGCAAAAACAACAGTTATATGATTATAACTATCGAAAAAAACCAAATCCGAACTCACCTGAGCTGCCAGGGGGCAGGATCAAAACCAAAATCGAACGAAGTCCAACATAGGACTCAAAAGTACAATACCATCCAATAAAACGTGCATACATGGTTAAAACATCACAACGGAAGCATAGGAATACTACAGGGTCCATATCAAAATAACGAAAAACCAACAAGAGCTCCTCTGGAGCTGGGGACTGGCGGCTCGGGATCTCCTCGCAGACATCAACCTGAAATAAACATATATGGCAACGGGGTGAGTCCATAGCTCAGCGAATACCCAACAGATATGCATAGAAGGTTATACCAACACTAAGAGTTCAGCTAATACAGACTCATATCAACAGTAGGGAAGGACTAGTACTGAACATACTGAGGTAGATACATACCTGAATCCATCTAACCTGGAAAGAGGGTAATAAATACCAAATGGAACAATAATAGACATATAAGCAGGATAACAAGTCTCCAGTATATGCAATGTCAAACAAGTGCAAGAATAAAGTGCAGCAAACAATGCACGATGCAAAGTATGCACATGGTGCAATGACATGTGTCACCCCTAGTCCCAGTCAGGATATCATCCACGACGTCCGCGTGGGTAGAGCTGTGACAACCTGTACCCAGTCAGGACATGGTCCACAACGTCCGCGTGGGTCGGCATGCAATAATGCAAGGATGGTGCATGCCCCAAACATATAAAGCACCCTGATGCAATGACATGTGTCACCCCTAGTCCCAGTCAGGATCGTCCACAACGTCCGCGTGGGTAGAGCTGTGACAACCTGTACCCAGTCAGGACATCATCCACAACGTCCGCGTGGGTCAGCGTGCAATAATGCAGAGATGGTGTATGATAGATACACATACCTCCCTCACCAAGTCCTCAGTATACTAAGTCTCAGTCTGAAATCCTATAACAGGAAATACCGGTAACCTACAAGGTATACTGGCCGGAAACTACAGATCCCTCAAGGTCAAACGCAAGAGGTACAACACGATCTCTAAGCATACGTATAGATATGACAATACCTGAGACTGTATGGAACTAACAGCATAATAGCACAGGGATAAACCACAGGTATCCAGGACAGGCATAATAAACAGGGATAAACAACAATATCCAGAACAGACATAATAACCAGGGATATCGTAGAATCTTACTGCTACCTATAACATTCTATGCATAACAAAATGACAATATCAAGATAGATAAGTCAAAGGGTACCCGCCTCCAAGAGTGAAGTCCGTATCAAGTGGAATAAAACCACCCGCCAATAATAATCCGATCAAGCTCCTGTATCAAGGATTGTATTTAATTAGCTATTATACAAATAATAGCTAGCTAATAAATCCCTAAACCCTGCTCGGGTTAACCTAACCATTTCCTTTCCATTTAATTACCTCTAATCAAATGAAAGGTTCCTAATTATCCCCTTTCATAAATTTCAATCGATCACGGCTCGGTTTAATATATTATCATATTCTATATTAAACCCACCATTTGTTCTAAGTTAATATATACACACAATTAGATTAGATCCGATTTTTCCTCCAACTCTAACTCCCAACACAGATCAATACCTAAGCATCAATACAAGTAACCCATCTTAGGGTTTATCCATGGGCTGGCACGGCAACAAAACCAACCTAGTATACAGCTTCAAAACAGCAGTACACAGTAGGATTCAACCCCAATCAACAACTCACGGTTAGCTTATACTCTGATCAATAATAGGGCAAACAGAATCAGCAAATCTACTACCTAGTTTTATATCTACCAAGGCAGAATAGAATTCCAATTCATCCACAATGAACACCAAACAAATTGCAGATTTTACCTGTGATTGGCACTGGCAGTGGGTTGCTCACAGTCTTCCACTCCAATCCAATTCCAGCTTCCTCACGAATTTTGAACCTACCATTCCAAAGCTCAAAAATTAAGCTTCAATCGAATCTAAGCTGCATGGAGAATTGCTACCACCAATCCGTACACTAAGCTATCAAAAGCTGACGAGAATAGAGACCTAGAATCTACTAATCTAAACACATAGATCAAACCAACAACTCCATCTCAAGCAAATACCAAAGAAACCAAAGTAGCCATCCTTACCTAGTTTGCTACTGGCACTGCTCCCTTTGCCAACTTGCCCCACAGTGGCACGTAAGCTATAGGAAGAAGAGGAATCGGATCGTGTAGGTAGCACAGGAATCCTTCAGACGGAAGGAATGGCTCCAGCTCTCCTCTTCCCTGCGCGTGGAGGCGTCCTCGAGTGAAGCTGCCGACGGAGCAAAGATCGGCTGGGAAAAGATGAAGAAGGAGGTATGGCAAGCTAAGGTCTCAGTAATCGGATCGAGAGGAGATTGCGAGGGAGTAGTTGGAATCTCGGCGCCGACCTAGGGTTCGCGAGCGTAGGAGAAGAGAAGGGAGGGAGGCGTTGCGGCTTCGATCGACCGGGCAGAAGACGTGAGCCACGAGTCCGAGCCCTAATCAACCCCTTGTACTCGCCATTTTTCATTTTAGTCCCACAGATTTCCATCTAATTGCAAAACCACCCCTAGTTTTAAACTTACTTACATTTTAGTCCTTGCAACTAATTATTCCAATACATTTTAGTCCCTAAATTGTATCCAAGGACTCGGAAGCTCCGGAACCTATCCGGTAATTCTCCAAAAATTTTCGGGACCTAACTAAAAGTGTCGGATTTAACACTCGATCGGCCATGGAGTGCGATCCACCTCCAACCCTATCGAGAGGCAGAATGAGAGCATTGTAAAACAAATGTAAGGCCTAAACTATAATGATAGTGGAAGAATGGGGTCCTCGCTCAGCTTGCAGGTGCTCCAGACACTCGTCTTTGTACGAGTTATAAGCGGGCATGCCCCCGCGCATCCCTCGGCTCGGCTCCCAGTCGGGCGCGTGGCAGCCCACGCTCCCTGGGTACAATCCGACCGAGTGTCCAGACTCTCGTCTTCGTACGAGTTATAAGCGGGCATGCCCTCATGCACCCCTCGGCTCGACTCCCAGTTGGACGGGTGGCGGCCGATGCTCCCTGGGTAAAATCTGACCGAGTGTCCAGACTCATCTTAGTACGAGTTATAAGCGGGCATGCCCCCGCGCACCCCTCTAATCGGCTCCCAGTCGGACACGTGGCGGCCCACGCTCCCTGGGTACAATCTGACCGAGTGTCCAGACTCTCGTCTTCGTACGAGTTATAAGCGGGAATGCCCCCGTGCACCCCTCGGCTCGACTCACAGTCGGACGCGTGGTGACCCACGCTCCCTGAGTACAATCCGACCGAGTGTCCAGACTCTCGTCTTCGTACGAGTTATAAGCGGGTCTGCCCCTGCGTACCCATCGACATGGCTCCCAGTCGGACGCTTTGCGACCCACGCTCCCTGGATACAATCCGACCGAGTGTCCAGACTCTCGTCTTCGTACGAGTTATAAGCGAGCCTGCCCCACACACCCCTCGGCTCTACTCCCAGTCGGACGCGTGGCGGCCCACGCTGTAAGATGTGTATACTGAAAGACATGACTTTTATTATATGAACATCTTTTATGAAAAGAGAATCACACTGCACTATGTGTTTGTTTATAATAGTACATACACGAAGTCCCATTGCTTAGCATTGTAGATAACATGGTATGTGGTGTCACACGGAAGATCATGTTATCAGTGTCTTTCTTAGCATAAATAGAGGCTCACAACCTAGATGGAATTGGACAACCCATCGGGATGGCTGTAGTGTAGTCAGGTATGGTTGGTCTTGACCATAGGACTACACTAGTGTGCTACGAGTACATTGAGTAGGACCGAAATTCGAGGTTATCTGATTTGTACTGACTAGATAATTGGATAGGACCTCAGTTATTATTATAGAGTACGATCCCTTAATCCCGAAATAATATCGGGTGTATATTATTAATAATTGTTTCTTTGATTTACCAATGGGTGAGATCTATTCTGTTAGATCGATAGACCCGGTAAGTTGGGAAATAATATTAGTAATATGATGTTCCGATGATTATTGATGGAATCCGTGTCCTGGAGAGTCAAGATGATGATGTCCCCTTGATGAGCTCAAAAGGTTCATCGTGTCAAACCCTGCAGGTGGATTTGATCCGGCACGTTGATAAGGTGGAGTGGTACTAATCAAGGATCTAGAAGTTAATTAATTTAAATTATCAGTAATTTAATTAATTAATGGGCATGCACGATCTTAAATACGGGAGGATGGACGACTCGTAATATGTGGAGCCCATATGAAAATATGGGGGTTGGTGAGGTGAGTTCAATTAAGATCCTTTAGCGGAATGGATCCTAATTAATGGATCGGGTTTGGATCCATTAGCGGACCAAGAACCAACTCCTCCTCTTGGTCCCTGCCTTAGCCCTATAAATACCCTATGAGATCAAGAAACCAGACCAATTAATCAAACCCAAGAGCCAAGGAAAAACCCTCCCCCTCTCCCTCTCTCTTCCTCTCTCGGCGCCGACTAGGGAGAAGGGTTCTCCCTTCGATTTCCTTGATTCCTCCTGCACCAAGCTTCGACCGAGACTCAAGGAAGCAAGGTAGGAATCTATTCTATGCTTGAGGCTCGGGAAGGGCAGAGGAGGCGCCGACGAGGAGAAGAAGTCGGCGTAAGGGCCACCTTGTGGCGGCGGCGCAAAAGGGAAGAAGAAGGGGGTTTGAGGGCTTTTGTGGCTGAGAAGAAGGCTGTTACTTGTCTTCTTCTTCTTCTTCATCTTCCTTTGAAGGTGTACCGCCGATCCGGAGGGCTTGGAGCCAGCTTCGGCGAGCGGCGGTGAAAAAGGAGGGGAGGAGGTCTCGGCGGTGCAAACCCTAGGGTTTAGGGTTTTGTGGCCGGTTGAAGAAGGGGTTTGGTTGGGGCTTTTGGTGATCTCAGATCACGGTAGATCATCGCCCACATGATGACCGCGAAGGGAGGGACATAAGGTAGAAGTCCGCGAGGTGATCGGAAAGGTATAACTTTCCATAAGCTCCTTTGTATTTCCTTATGTCGTACATGTGTTGTGTGGATATGTCTCGTCATTTTATGTGTAAGAATTTTATGTTTTGCTTGAAAAATATATTTAATTAATTCATAACTGGACCTCGACCATAAACACAAAAGCCGACGATCAACTCGTCGCCTTTTTCGCGGTCGAACGATTGAGCAAAAGTGCGAGGCCAATTTTGGAAATTGGCTAAGTTGCAACTTTGGATCGTTCGATACGGCATGAGACGGTCGATGGGAAACGACTCTCTTTTCGGATTAAATTTTAATCCGTAGGCGTGGAGATGTTTCTCAGATCAACCAGATATTCACTTAGGAAACCCGCCAAGCCATACCCAACAATTGGTATCAGAGCTGAGGTTTCCTGCTTTGTGTGTTTAGGATTGGTTATTTTTGCAATTTTTCATACAATTCTATTTTGATGATGCGTGGATGTATGTAGCCTAACTTTGTGTCGCAGGCACGAGATTCCAACTTCATGGCCAAAATATTATTTGTATGAATGTATGCAATTTTTGTAATAATTTAATCCTTGGGGTTGACGAGGCTAGGCATTTAATTTTTTGTAATTAAATACGACACATGTTTAGCCGAGTTTTTTATTTTACAGTTGATCTAGATTTCATGTACACTCTCTTGTGGAGTATAGGATCAACGATGTAAATAATTAACTCTTCATTTCGGCACGGAGAACCCTCAAGGTAGCATGAGCAGAAGGCAGAGAGAAGTGGACGAAATGACAGCACGACTGGAGGCACAAGAGAGACAAAGGGGCCATGAAAGTTGGAAAATCTAGGATTTTTCACTATTATTTTTTTCATGATGTTGGTTTTGTGGTTGGTTGTGTGGTAGTGCTAGAAAATTCCTCGAGATAAATTACTAAGTGGGAGAGGGGCCCTAAGGGTCCCATGACTTCCATTACAATTCGATAAGTGATGTAAACAAGTCTGCGCGTCGACTTTGAGTGCCTTCCTCCCCATCGAATGGACTTGTTCTGCAGATCACTGGATCAGAAAAGACTGTAGAAAATTATTGAAGAGCGTGTGGACTTCCCCATCGGAAGACACATAATCCGAAAACATTTTCTTGGTGTCGTGTAATGGTGCACACTTAGATGTGAATAATAGTATCCTCCCTATCGGAGTCACTGCTGTTATTTTGCATAGCCGAAGGAAACCAACTGTTGATCTTATTTGTCAAAAAGTTAGGTTGACAAGATAGTAAGATCAATGGGTAAACCCTCCTCTAACGAATGTAGGGATTCGTATACATCCACACCATCGTGGCATGCAAATTTCTCAGTGTACAGGGGTGTTGGTGAAATTTGAAAATTAATTATTTTGATGAATCAATTTATTTTCGATTTCTAAAGTAGTGTATGTTGTGATTCTCAGGTTTTTCATAAATGACTTTTACTCCACTTGCAACCATTCTTGAGGACAATAAACTTACTGGTCCTAATTATATTGACTGGAAGAGAAACCTTGACATTGTCCTCACTGTTGAGGAGTACAAATTTGTACTCTTCGAAGAATGTCTGGAAAAGCCTAGAGAAGACTCTGGTGAAGAGTTGAGGGAGCGTTATAGGAAGTGGAAAAAGGCAGATGAGATGGCGCGGTGTTACATTCTGGCATCAATGTCGAATGTGCTGCAACATCAGCATCAGGCCATGCCCACTGCCAGTGACAAGATGCTGAACCTCAAGGACCTCTTTGGGCACCAAGGTCGAGCTGCAAAGCAAAGTGCGATGAAGAGTATGATATCAACCATAATGGTTGAAGGGACACCCGTTAGGGAGCATGTTCTAAAGATGATGACTCATCTCAATCAGATTGAGGTTCTTGGAGCTGAAATCGACGGGGAATCCCAGGTCGATATCATACTCTAGTCTCTATCGAAGAGTTTTGAGCAGTTCAACCTCAACTATAATATGAATAAGAAGAATTATACATTGGGTGAACTGCTTGGAGAACTCTAGGCAGCGGAGGCACTTTTTCAGAAGAACACACATGCCTTAGTAACTCAAAAGGTTTCTACTTCTGTGTCGAAAGGTATGAAGAAGAAGAAACGAGGAGGGTTCAAGAAGGCAGGTGCATCGCAAGGACCCCGGACTGGTGTGAAGAAGTCAAAGGGCAGGTGCTTCACATGCAAGAAAACTAGGCACTGGAAGGCAGACTGCCCCCGTCGTAAAAGCAAAGGTATTTCTTCAGCCTTAGTCGTTGAAAAATGTTTGGCGGTGCTATCTACCAATACCTGGTGGGTAGATACAGGAGCCAGTAACCATGTCTGCAATACTTTGCAGGGGTTCCAGGAAACCCGACGGCTGGCGAATGAAGAAATAATGGTCTATATGGGCAATGCTACAAGGGTAGCAGTAGTAGCAGTGGGAGTTTTTCATTTATCTTTTGAGAAAAATAAAGTGCTAGTTCTGAGATATTGCCTTTATGTACCTTCATTTAGAAAGAATTTAATTTCAGTTTCTAAATTATTCAATGATGGATATTCTGTTACTTTTGATAATAAAGTTGTTATTAAGAGAAACATAGAGATTATCTGTCCGGGTACGTTGGTAGGCAATCTGTATACTCTAGAACCAAAATCTCCCACGATGCACATTGAAGTAAATAGCTCATCATCTAACTTGAATAAGAAAAAGGAGCCTTCTAAGATGAATCAGACATATCTTTGGCACCTTAGGCTTGGTCATATTAACCTTAGTAGGATTCAAAGGTTAATAGCTGATGTGCCCTTAGGTTCATTAGTGGTGGAGGATCTCCCTACTTGTGAATCTTGCTTGGAAGGGAAGATGACCAAGAGTCCTTTCAAGGCTAAGGGGTATAGGGCCAAAGAGGTGTTAGAGCTGATTCATTCTGATGTATGTGACTCTATGTCAATCCAGGCTAGAGGAGGCTTTGAATATTTCATCACTTTTATTGATGATTATTCAAGGTATGGTTACACTTACCTGATGCACCGCAAGTCTGAATGCTTTGATAAGTTCACAGAATTCAAGGCTGATGTGGAGAAACATCGAGGTAAAAGTATCATGACACTGTGATCAGATCGTGATGGCGAGTACCTCTCTGGGGAGTTTAGGAGCTACCTGTCAAAAGTTGGGATCCAGGGTTTCGTGGGAAATCCGAAGTCAGAACCAAACCCTTAAGGCTAAGGATATACATGTGTTTTCCATGTATTTATGTATCATGCAGTTACCTAAAATTGAAGACAAAGCAGACAAACAAACACACAACATGGTTGGAAAATAGGCTACTAGGCGCCCCCATTAACCAGGGCGCCCCAATCAAACAGGCGCCTCAATGACACAGGCGCCTGAGTCATTCAGACGCCCTGGAGGTCTAGGGTGCCCTGGATGAAAGCCTTATCAGCTGTTGCAAGTTTGGCGCGAGGATGGTGTTTGACCAAGGCAACTGAGCCGCCTCCTTCAACACAGGCGCACAGTAAAAGGGCTTCGACACCTCAACTCAGTACAACATTCCAAGATCATTCTAAGCATTCTGAACGGAAGAAAAGTGCTAACGACGAAGCTTTGCGACCAAGGAAGCTCCGGGAGGGAGTGTGCGACACTTCGGAGTTCCAGATCGGCCGAGTCTTCGACTCTTTTGTTTGGTTCGATTTACTTTCCACATTTCATTTCTTAAATATTTTTGATTGTAAATCTTGCACTGTAAGACGGGTTTCTCCGTCTCTGAAAAGTCCGAAAAGGAGACCATTAGTGGGCGGGCGTTTCCCGTGCTTAGGCCTTGGACGTACTGGCCCTTGGAGTTGGGAACCAAGTAAAAATTCTCGTGTGCAATCTGTTGATTTATTTTTTGTTCTATCTATTTTTCTACTGTGCTACTAACTCTGTGACCAGAACGAATAATCGAAAGTTTATGACAAGTTTCCGAAAGTTTTTACAAGCCGATATTCACCCCCCCTCTATCGATGGCACCGATCCCACAAGTGGTATCAGAGCCTGGTAGCTCTTCACCGGACTAACAACCAATGGAGCAAAGACGCCGGGAGTTGAGGGGGAGCCCAGGGGTGAATCAGGTATTTTCTTTAATTATGGTCAATTTTAAATTTCATATTATATGTTTCAAGTGCAGGGAGAGTGGACACTATAAAAATCAGTGTCTTACTCGTAAGACTCATTCTTCACTACCGGCGGCAAAGCAAGTACCAGCATCAGGAGTCTGGAGGGACAAAAGTCAAATAAAGTGCTTCAAATGTCAAAAGCACGGACACTACAGGAATCAGTGTCCATCAAAGGTACGAAAAATTTATATTCATAAAGATTTTCAAATTCCTGCACTGACTTATGTTAATAACTTAGATAACTTTTCTAAAAAATTAAACTGTGTGTATAGTCAAATCAATATTTTGCATGACTACATACAAAATGTAGATAAGGTTAAAATTTCAGAAATTAACCTGTTAATCCTTAATATCAATGCAGTAATTTCTAAAATTAATTCTGATAGTTTCAAGGTTAATTCTGAAATTAATTCTGATAATGTTAATTTTGAAATTAATCCTGAAAATATTGAAATTAAATCTGAAAATTTTAAGGATAATTCTAAAATTAAATTTGAAAATTTTAATGATAATTCTATAATTAATTCTGAAAATTTTAATGATAATTCAGAAATTAATCCTGAAAATATTGAAAATATTTCTGAGGATAAGGATGAAGTTGTTGAAGATAATTTTGAGGATATTGAAAATAAAATCTTTTTAGATAATAATTTAATTATTAATTTCTTGGATAATCCTGAAAATAATTATAAAACATTAACTAATAGCCCTAAAAATTACTCCACCTACTATGAAGATGTAGAAGGATATGATTTTGATGATGAGGATGAGGAGGAAATTGAATTTTCTAGAATCTAGGCTACAATTAATAAAATTTACAAAAATTTAAATAAATTAGAATGGTTAGAAAAACTTGAAAAATTAAATAAAGAAGAAATAGTAGATAAGTTAGCTATTTTTGAAATAATAAAAATGATAAAATTAAACTCATAACTTTTAATTAACCCAGTAATTTTGAAACATAAATCAAGTTAAATCTTAAAAACATTAATTAAATTTTAATTAATTTTTAACCTTAATTTAATCCTTTATTTAACCTTAAATTAAATTAATTAATCCTCAATTAGCCTAATCAATCTTTAATTAATTCTTAATTAATTTAACTTTAATTATTTCAACCGTAATTAAATCTTAATTAAATTTTACTTAATTTAATTCTTAATTAATTCTTAATTAACTAATCCTTAATTAATTTTATCTTAATTAATACTTAGTTAATTGTATCGTAATTATTTTTACCTTAATTTAATTCTTAATCAATTTAATTCCAATTAATTCATAAATAACCTCAACTCTAACTCTTAAATAACTTAAACTCAAATTAAAATCTTATTAACTTAAACTCATATTAAAATCTTAAATAACTTAAATTAAAATCTTAATAACGTAAACTCAAATTAAATAAAATCCCAAACTACAACAATCAATTTAATAATATTAAATATGTCAAAGTGGGTTGACATATTTGTGGGTTCACACGACATGTATTAAATCGAGAATTTGATACATTATTAGAAACTTAAGTAAAATGATTTGAATTTTTTGACTCATGCATAACTGTCATGCTCTTGCATTTGCTATTATATATATATATATATATATATATATATATATATGTCATGACATTCATATTTAAATTTATGCATGTTTTAGAATGGTTATAGGAAAAAGACTAATTGAAACTTAAACAACATAGTATTAGGTGGAGGTGAGATGATAGTACGTTTGGAAAGCCTTTCTAATAAGGTCATGTAAGGTAAGGCGTACCCTACTTGGTCTGTTTAGTCTGGTGGAACTAGCCGAAGCTACTGATCCAAAACCTAAACTAGTTAGACCAAAAATTTTAAAGAAGTAATTTGAAAATGAACTTTTGATAAAAGACTTTGTCAAGGAAAGAGATGTCTCTCTAATAAGGCTATGACCAAAGAAGGTCTCTGTGCCTCGCCAAGACCTGGAAGCCAATTATCGAAACTCAAATTCAATTTACTATTTGATAAATTTGAATCTAACACAAGTTTTAATTAAAACTTAGATTTAAATTCAAAGAAAAATTATTCAAGCATATCACAATACATTCATAAGGCAACCATGCTTGCTTGTACTGAGACATCTAAAATGGGTGAGATGTTAAGGACTAATACATTGAAAAATGCTTTTCAAAAATGTTTTCCAAAATTCTTAGGATATTTTTCTAGAAATCTATTTTTCAAAATAGTGCTTTAACATAATAATGTTTTTATGGATTTCAAGCTTGTTTAAGTGCTTATATGCAAGCCTTTAGGACAACACTAAAGTCCCTTAAGGCACTTAAATAGAGTTAAACGGTGTCGGATACAGGGGGAGTATTTTTTTTTCTTTTAAATTTTTTTCGAAAATTATGCTAAAAAATCACTATCATTTCAAAATGTTTTTTCGAAAACCGTGCTTTAGAAATTACTATCACTTATGTTTTTTCGAAAAGACTTATTGATAAGCACCATTTTATTGATTATTTTAATTGCTAAAATCCATGTTTGACCCATGTTTTTATTGCTTAATTATGATTTTACCCTAGGTTTTGGAACTTTATCTTATTTTGGACTTAATTGCAAAATTATACATTTTTGGATTATTTGGCCACTAATTTTCTGATATATTTTTGTAGGCATGAAAGGATCCTAGACCTAGGGCATATTGGGTCAAACTTGAGTCGGATGTGAGCCGGATCGAATTATCAAGCCTAAAATTAATCCGGGTCGTCCGATTCAAGAGCGGCTAGATCTGAGCCATCCGGGATGATCTGAAGCAATCCGAGCTAGGGTTAGGGTTGATCAAGCTCTATGATCAAGATCTGAAGGTTTCATCCCAATCAGAGCTAAATCAACTGTTGGATCAAGCAAGGAGGGTTCTAGAGCGTCCATTCACAGATAGAGTTGATCTGAACCATCCGTTGCATATCTGGAGGATCCGAGCTACCACAAGGCAGATCCTGACCCCAGATCATCATCATAAAAGTTTGGCTCAAATCAGATCAAGTTCTACCGTTGGATTTCATCAAAGCAATCTGAGCCGTCCATTTGTTTCTATTTAATCAGAAAGGCGCAACAGCTCTTCCCTATCGCGTCTCCGCCGCTACAGTTCCCTTCATCGAGTTCTTAGTTTTTCTTAGTGTTTTTCTCCATTTCCGGGGCGCGACCCCTCAATTCTTCATCAAGATCATCATCTGAGTCCTTGGAAGATAGCTAGGATCGAAAATTCAGCTCAATTGGCATCAGAACAAGGGTGTTTGAGGGTTTCGACATCTTTGCTACCCAATCGATCGTGTCTCGACCACAAGCCACCTCCGACTATTTGAGCTGCTTGTAGGGGTTCTCAGGTAAGCCCAGAGGGTCTTCAAATCACAATCGCAAGCCATCCATCGAGACAAGAGAGATTGGACTGGAATTTCTTCAGCTGATTCAATTTGAGCAGAGTGATTGATTGAAGCTGTTCTTCCACTGATTTGCTGTGGCTAGGGGTTCGAAGCCAGCTCTTGATAGACAACCAAGAAGATTTCGAGCTTAGGGAGAGTTGAGGAGTAGTTTATCTAGCTAATTTTCCTGTTTTTGTAGCTGTAATTCCATTACTGTCGTGTTCTGTTTCTGTCTTCGTTTCAGAATTGGTTAATTTCGTTACTGCATTGTTCTAGCTGTAATCTAGCTTTAATCCTTCAAGTTGAGTAGTTTAGGAACCTATCTAGTGGATAGTTGTGTTTAATTTCAGTTAATTTTAGTTAAATTCATTGCGTGCCAACTTACTGCTGCGTATCATCTCCCTTAGTTTCTGAAATTTTCAGTTTTCTTGTTGCGAGTAGTTTATTTCTGATTCTTTTTGCAAGTTCTTTTGAATTCAGTTGTGTTTACTTTAATTTCCTGCCATTGAAAACAACATTTAGCATTCTTATTTGGTATCTGCATTCAAATTCTTGTTTCGGCATTAAGTTTCTGCATGTAGATTTTGTGTCTGCACCCATGTGTCTGAATTGAGTTGTCTTGACTGATCAGTCTTGGATTTTATTTCACTGATACTATCCTTTTCCAAGCTAAGTTGGCTAGTATCAGCACGAATTATCATGGTTCCAGTTTGAGCATTTATGTACCAGTTTTGGCACATCAATTCTTTCCCTTGCGCAGCAATTTAACTTCAATTTCTGCAAGCGTATCAAGCTTAACCTCTGCATTGATTTGTATCGGGATAAACACTCCTTGTAGTGTACTGCTGTGCTTGAATCAGCTTCCACTGCATCCAATCAATTTCTGAACTGTAAATCTCCCTCTCAGCATTTTCAGCAGTCATTTCTGCACATTGTCCCTGCAATCCTCAAATTTCTGCATCTCTTTATTTCTGCACATCATTCCTGCTCACAGTTTTTGGGATCATGCATTTATCTCTTCCATTCAATCATTTCTGAATTGGACATTCCCACTTTTGAATTCTTCAGTTAAGCATTTCTGAAGCTTGTTTCGAGCACTAGGTTACTGCTGAGTTTCAGTGGGCTGTTCATGCGTAATAACTGTAAATCTGCATGTGTGTCAAGTGGCTGGAATTCTGCAATAGTATCAAGTCAACCTCCACACTGATTTGTAGCCATATTAAACACACCTTGTAGTGTAATTTGTGCTCGAATTCAATTGGTATTCATCAGCTTCTGCATTTGATTAGTTATTGAAGTTTGCATTCAATGTAGGAAGTTTTCAGAATTCATTTTCTGCATCAAATGTTTTTATACATCAGCTGAGTTCCGGAATTTTGAGGGTCTGCATCTAATTGTTTTTCTGAGATCTGCATCCAATTTGATCGTTGCACATTTGTTTGTTTCCATTGGTTATAGTTCGGTTTGATCTTGTCTCAATTAACAATTCAATGTGCAGTTTGTCAATTCTGAGTCGCATCAGTTTGCTTGTTTTTGCATTTCAGCTTGCTTAATTGATTGTGTATCAATTTCTTTTCTCAATTACAGCTCAACTTGCATTCAGTTGAATTCCCGACCTAACTACTGAAGATGAGCTGATTTTTAATGAGCTGTTACACCTTAAGTTTGATAGCTTTACATCTGAATTCTGCAATTAGCTTCATCACTAAGTTGCTGTCCATACTTCTGAAATCCTGTCCCATTTCTGAGCTGCTGCATCAATGTCTAAAATTCCTTTTTAATTCATGCTAGCACTTCACTAATAGTTTGCCTTCGAGTTGGAGTGATTAGTTTCAATTCAGAGTAGTCAATCACAATTCTGGCACTTAGTATCATCTTGGTACATAAGTTTTTGTCCTTGTGTATTAAGTTTTTGGTGGCATGCATCTTGTATCTCATTGAATCTTCAATTCAGATTGCAAACCATATTCTAATTGAAACCCAATCACATTTGAAACCCAAAAACACAAACGACACCTAAATACAAGCGCCAATCAAACAAACCTTCAACTAGTCCCTGAGAAAAATACGACCTGTGGCCCCTATATTACATTTTCAGATTTTGATTGTAAAAAGGGTTTCCAGTTATTCATTCATATTTAAATCTGATGAGCCCATACTTTCGTGACAATTTAATCTAGTATATCTGGGCCCATCAAATTTTTGACTTATGCTTTAAAAATTATCTTCATTCCAAATTGTGTTTTCAAAAATTATCTCCTTGAAAATTACCATACTCAAAATGTCATTCAAAACTATTCTTTTGATTTTGATAAACCCTAATGATACAGAGGAAGTCTACTTTATGATCTACAAGGACTCCTAGGATGAGTCAAATTTAGGGGGAGTCTAAATCAAAAGAAATTATTTCTACAATTAGTTTTTTTTGAAATTATTAGATAATTCTTTTGGTCTGAACCAAACCCTAAAGACTCAGAGGAAGAGTACTTGTAGTCAACAAGCTTCCAAGGACTGTGTCAAGTTTAAGGGGAGGTCAAATTAAAAAGAATTATTGAACATTTCAAAATAATATATTCTCATACACTATTTTTCAAAATCCTTTTGAAAACATAAGTGATTTTTCTTTCAAAATACTACCATTTTAAATCACCTTTTTTTTTCTTTCAAAAACTTATTTTTAAAATAATATTTACATGAGTTTGGAGAATTTTTAGGGCACTTAGGGAAATGTCCTTGTAGTTAACAAGGTTTCCTAGGATTGTGTCAAACTGGAAAAGAAACCAAGTCAGGTAGAATACTATGTTTTCAAAATCATATTAAAAGAGTTTTTTTAACTAATATTTTTCAAAGTACAGATTTTTCAAAGTATAGATTTTTCAAAGTACAAACTTTTCAAAGTAAAAATATCTTTCAAAGTACAAGTTTTTGCACAATATTTTTTAAAGTATTTTTCTAAAATGCATAATTTTTTTTTTGTGAAAATCTTTCCTAAGTGCAAAACGTTCTAAAAGTTCAAAACATTTTACTAAGTAAAATGTTTTTAAGTTCTAAAATTTCTAAAAAATATTTGTTTTCAAGTGCACAAAATCTTTCTAAGTAAATTTTTTTTGGTGCACAAAATCTTTGTAAGTAAATTTTTTTTTTGAAATGCACAAATTTTTCTAAGCACAAAGTCTTTTTAAGTATGCACAAAATTTATTCTGAGTAAAGATATGCTTTCAAAAATTATACTAAGTACTTTCAAAAAGAAATTTTTTCTAATTATCATTCTTGGTGCAAATTTATTTTGTCATTATTTTTTTATGTATGACAAAGGGGGAGAGTGCGCTTAAGTTAGAAATTTTTAATTTTTTTTCTTCCCAAAGGATCAAAATGAAAATCAAAATGTATTTTCAAAAAGGGGAGAGTGAGCTTAAGTTAGAAATTTTTTCTTTTTCTCCCAAAGGATAGAGAGCAAGGATCAAAATATATTTTCAAAACTTAGATTATTTTTTTATCCCAAGTTTTATAACTTAGCCCTTTAATTCAATCTAACTTAAGATATCGTCAAACATAAAAAAGTGGGAGATTATTGATACAAAATGCATCAGTGATGTCCTCCTCTAAATGTTTCAATGTTTAACAATATGCGTATGTTAGTGATACATTGAACAAGAGAATGGTAGTCAAAATATATAGTACCAAAGTGAAGGAAAGTCCTAGTTAACCTAAGCAATAAGTCATAGTTCGAAGAATTGGGCACTAAGTCCTGATCATGGATTGGACACTACCTGGCCGTGAGCTGGGCACCTAAGACCTGACCGAGGGCTGGGCACTGAAGTCCTGGTTCATGGAATTGGGCAATAAGTCCAAGCCGAGGGCTGGGCACCGAAGTCCTGGTCGTGGACTGGGCACGAAGTCCTAGTCGTGAGATTGGGCAAAAGTCCTGGTGAGTAAAGATGGACAAAAGTCCAACCGTATGGGGGTGGCAACCGTCTCCTGAGAGGAGTAGGTGAAAAGCGCGTTCCCCGGGAAGGGAACATAGGCATCGGTTCGACCTAGGGTTTCGTGGGAAATCGAAAGTCAGAACCAAACCCTTAAGGCTAAGGATATACATGTGTTTGCCTTGTATTTATGTATCTTGCAGGTACCTAAAATTGAAGACAAAGCAGGCAAACAAACACACAACATGGCTGGAAAATAGGCTACTAGGCGCCCCCATTAACCAGGGCGCCCCAATCAACCAGGTGCCTCAATGACACAGGTGCCTGAGTCATTCAGGCGCCCTGGAGGTCTAGGGTGCCCTGGATAAAAGCCTTATCAGCTGCTATGTGCTTGGCGCGAGGATGGAGTTTGACCAAGGCAACTGAGCCGCCTCCTTCAACACAAGCACCCCGTAAAAGGGCTATAAACGGGGCTTCGACCCCTCAACTCAGTACAACATTCCAATATCATTTTGAGCATTCCGAACGGAAGAAAAGCGCTAACGATGAAGCTCTGCGACCAAGGAAGCTCCGGGAGAAAGTGCGCGACACTTCGGAGTTCCAGATCGGCTGAGTCTTCGACTCTTTTGTTTGGTTCGATTTACTTTCCGCATTTCATTTCTTAAATATTTGTGATTGTAAATCTTGCACTGTAAGATGGGTTTCTCGCCTCCGGAAAGTCTGGAAAGGAGACCATTAGTGGACGAGTGTTTCCCGTGCTTAGGCCTTGGACGTATTGACCCTGAGGGGTTGGGAACCAAGTAAAAAATCTTGTGTGTAATTTGTTGATTTGTTTTTCGTTCTATCTATTTTTCCGCTGTGCTACTAACTCTGTGACCAGAACGAATAATCGAAAGTTTACGACAAGTTTCCAAAAGTTTTTACAAGTCGATATTCACTCCCCCTCTATTGACGGTACCGGCCCCACAGAATGTAGTCTAGGATAATTTTATACAGGATGTTGCTAACTGCACTCATGCGCCTAGCTATAAAAATATACTACAGAGGAGGTCGAGGATTATCGAAATAATGGCGGTGAATTTGATCAATGGTTACATTGGACAAGGTTAATGGCTCAGTGACATTAAGGAAACATGTAAATGGGTTTTCCAAAACTCGACACCCTAGAAATGATCCTAATAATGCAGGTGTAAAAGGAATGGTAATTCCCCCTACCATGGACTGATACGTCCCATCATCGGGACTACTACATGTGAGATTTGCATAAAATTCCTTGCATAGGTCACAATTTGCATAATGCTGACAGTACACTAACTTTTTTAACCCAAAATGAGTGATGATCTCAATGATATGAGGAGTATTCTCCTGAAGTATAATTGATTGAGATATCGACAGTTCATTAAAATGAAGTCAGCATTTTCAAATACCCGTCGGCAGGCCTCGGAACGAAACCGAGGTGCCGTGGGATCTATGGGAGGCTGTCGGGATGGTCTCTCACCAACCCTTCGCTTTTGTCTAGCCCTAAAATGCAAATACCATATGCATGTACCATGAATGACCAAATCAAGAAGAAAAAAATAAGGTAAACATGCACAAAATGAAAATTTAGTCATGAATCAATGATTAAATGGGAAAAATAATGCAAATAATTCATTATCGTCTCTCCATTGGTTGCATGTTGGATAACGATCAAGTTTGACTCAAGGAGGGTGCTTTTCTTGCCCTAGATTCGGATCTAAAGTGAAGGACGGCTAGAAACACGATTTCAGGGCCTTGGGAAGACTTGGAGTGGCTAAAGAGGTCGGGGAAGAGAAGTGGCAACAAGGGAAGGCGCTTGAAACCCTAGGTTTGGCCGCCCCCGCTCGGGGTATTCTTTTAAAGATTCTCAGCATCAGTCGACTGGGGCAGTCGACTGATGGAGTAAACAAAAAGATCAGTCGACTGATGGAGGATCAGTCGACTGATGTATAGAAAACCTTAGTTCCTCGATCGAACTGTACCAGTCGACTGCCTTCTGCATCAGTCGACTGCCTTCTGCATCAGTCGACTGGTACCCTATATTTTCAGCATTTCTGATCGAACTTTAGAAATACACCAGAAATTTTATAAATCTCTAAAAATTTCTAAATTTTGTGGTGAGATTTATGGTACCCGTGTTTATTTGGGAAAAATACATTCACACATGTATCTATTACCAATTCCAAGATTGACTCAAAACTCAAAACTATCTAAATGGTTCAATTGAACCTTGACCTAAAGTCCTTGTTTTGATCTCTTCTTGATGTATCTTCTCATTCCCAACCACAATGCATCTCTAGCATTGATTTATATGACATTTATACATTGAAAACTAATTTTCATGTAATATGGTTCCATTGTCATATTTTCATGCATGAACCTTACTTTTGATGTGTCAAATCTCTAGGATCAAGACTCAAATTTGCCTCCAAATCCTTTGGCACATTCCACAACCTATCTAGTCTCTCTGGAGAAATCCTCTTGAGATCCATTGACCATGGACCCCCATCTTGACTCCTAGAGCTCCCCCTTAAGCTCTTAGCCTTAGTCACCTCCCTAGGTGACTCATCTACAATTGCAAGACCACACCGGTGTACCTCCGGTGACTTTTGGCCTTCAACCCTAATCTTCTTAACTTTGTACACCTTATCATTAGTTAAGTTCTTCTTCTTCCCTCTAAATGGCTTTCCCATGCCATTTTTGGTCTTCCCCTTGCTATAGTCATCTGACATCCTTGCATATGACTTTTCTATAACATTTGATCTCATAGATCGGTATCCTAGACCCGATCTATTATTATCGGGGTTTTGACCACCCGACACCATGCTTAAGCCCTTAGATCTACTAACGAATATATCTAGGGTTTTATCTAATTTATCAAGCTTTGCCCTCAAGGCTTGATTTTCCCTCTCTAGATTCTTAACCTTACCATTAGAATGTCCATCTTGGACATTCTAGATCTACCCATTTGTCTAGGCATGTGTTTCCCTTTCTTTGGATTAATGTCTTGGTCCTTAGGTTTAAAAATTCTAGGTTTATCATGATACATACTTTTCCTAGGATTTTGATACACAATATTAACCCTATTTTTATCACAATATCTAAAACCAAAATTATACATAGGTAAATAATTCTCATTATTTCTGGTACACATGGAGGAATTTGAAAAATGCTTAAAGTTAGGAATTACCTCCCTTACCCTTGTAGCTCCCCCTTGATATGAGCTTTTCTTCCTCTCCTTCTTCTCCCACTTCCTCAAATGCTCTAATTTCTTGAGTTCTCCTTTCCTTGAGCATTTGAAGTGGTAGTGTCCTAACTCACCACACGTGTAACACCTAATGTCCTTCTTCTCCTTCTTTTCCCTACAACCCATGTTAGATTTTAAATAAATTGACTTGGGTTTAGGGTTTACCTCCTTTTTACCTAATGGACACTTGTCCTTGTAGTGTCCCTTCTTGTTGCATCCAAAGCAAATAATGTGGTTCTTTGACTTTGCTTTAGTGGAGGTGGATGCTTCTTCTTGCTCCGGTACCGAGGATGATCTCTCTTCCCCCTCAATCCTTGAAGTGGAGACCTCTTCTTCTTCCTTTGATGAAGTGGATGATTCTTCAAATTCTTGTGTCACTTCATTTGAGGATATGGATGAATCTTTTTCTTCTTTCTCCTCCTCTTTGGATGTTGAGTTTCTTTCCTCATCTGATTGGTCCTTCTCCTCTTCTTGGACCACTAAGCTCATTTCCTTAGGCTCTTCCACTGCATGAGCTTGTGTAGGGTTTTCATGGAGTGCTAACATCTTGCTTCATAATTTGTGTGCACTTTTATATTCACCTACACCACTAATTATATCATTAGGCAAAATATTACGTAATATTGAAATTACCTTTTCATTTGCCTTTGATTGGGTTTGTTGCTCCTTTGTCCAATATCTTGTGTTGGATCGAGAAATGCGAGAGAGGGGGGGGGGGTGAATGTCGCAGTTCGTTTTTCAAAAAATTAAAAAGAGTAAGTGCGCAGCGGAAATAAGAAACACAACCAATGCTAACAATTTCGTTTTTACTTGGTTCGGAGCCTATGTCGACTCCTACTCCAAGGCCCACGGTCGTTGACCGTTTTCTGCGGGCAATTCTATACGTTCGAGAAAGTTTACAATAAATATTACAGAATCAGAATAGTAAACTTAATTAGGCTCTTTGTTACCGATGTCCGTTGTAGATCGAAGTGTTGGAGCAGCAGGACGTCGTCAGCTCGAGTTGGAAGAGTCGGGAGCGTGTCGTGGAAGCAGAAGAGCGTGGGAGCTTCGTAGAAATTTGATATCTTTGAAGAGGGTCGAGGCCCTCTTTATATAGGGCAGGGGGCGCCCGACATGCTCGGGGCGCCCCCCACGTGGCTTCCGATCCGGCGAGCTCTCGGTCGTGGCTGATCGCTTCGACTTCGGGATAACAGCTGACTGGGGCGCCCGACGCGCACGGGGCGCCCGATTGACCGGTCAAAGTTTATCACCGAAGCTTCGCGAGGGTGAGCTGCAGCCGCCTTCAGTGGAGTGGCTCAGTGGGCGCCCGAGACACGCGGGGCGCCCGACATGCGGGGCGCCCGACACACGCGGGGCGCCCGACCTGCGCTGCTGTCGGGGCGTTTTTACCTCTCTGCTGACTTTGGGTTGACTCTGGGGCGCCCGACACATCCGGGGCGCCCTACTCAGCTACGGCCTCACTCCTTTGAGGCTCTCTGAGCTGCAGAAACACAGTCCTTCGGTCCTGCATCCAGGGTTAGTCCAAAACAGCAAATAAGTTAGTTAAAACAGCCTTAGCTGTCTGGGTTCTGACTTTGGATCTCCAAAATGGAGCCCTAGGTCGAACCGACGCCTAATGTTCCCTCGAGGGGAACGTGTCCTCACCTACTCCTCTCGGGAGAGTTTTACCTGGTGCCAACCGGATCCTCCAGTTGGACTTTTGCCCAGCAGTCCTTCGCCAGGTCTTGAGTTACCAAGCTTCCCTTCACTTGGTGCCTAGCAGCCCTTTGCTAGGTCTTTTCTTCTGGCAGTCCTTCGCCAGTGCCTAGCATTCCTTCGCTAGGGCTTTTCCATTCTGGCAGTCCTTCGCCAGTGCCTAGTATTCCTTCGCTAGGGCTTTGTCCATTCTGGCAGTCCTTCGCCAGTGCCTAGCATTCCTTCGCTAGGGCTTTTCCTGTCTGGCAGTCCTTCGCCAGTGCCTAGCATTCCTTCGCTAGGGCTTTTTCTGCACACTCAGTGAACAACGTTAGATCACAAATAAACTTAACTTTGAATCCTTTGCCAATATCAAAACCAGGTTCGATATGGTGCTTCCTGCACCAACAATCTCCCCCTTTTTGATTATGGCAACACAATTCAAAGTTAAGTAAAAAACTTTATAACTGTTAAGAACATAATGTAAAAATGAAGTATAGCAATTTTACACAATTCAATGTTAAGTAAAAACTTTATAACATTTACTAACACAAGGTAACCTTTATCTCTCATAAAAAACCTTTACTCCCCCTAAAACCCTGAGTACTTGTGTTATAATACTTAACTTTGACCTTTCCTCTCCCTTTGACATATATCAAAAATAAACATGGGTGAACAAGGTATTTAATAGGGAGGTTTGAGTTTTACCAAAAGAAATTTAAGTAAAGGAGTTCAAAAGCATAGTTTTCAAAAGAAGCTTTAAGTAATGAATTTCATAATTTTCAAGGTAATGGATGTTTTGAGGCTCCCCCTTAATGTGATAACTCTTCTACTTATATTTTAGAAAAAGCTTGCAAAAACTTGTAACATAGTTTTCAAGAAAAACTTAACCGATATTTTAGAAAAAGCTTGCAAAAACTTGTAACATAGTTTTCAAGAAAAACTTAACCGTAACTTACTTAGCCAACATTTTGAAAACAAGTTTTCTTTAAAAAGTTTCAACTTTTGCACTCATAGAGAATTTTCCTTAGAACATATATCAATAAGGAATTTTTTTAAAAAATTATATATGTTTTAAAAAATTTTAAAATTTGTGTATCAGAGCCTATGAGTTTTGAAAACATAAAAATACTTAGCATAATTTTTGAAAGCATAGCAAAAGCTTAACATGCACCAAAACTCCACTTTGAAAGGCATTTTTTTTTTAAAAATTATTTTTGTAGGCAAGTCTTGTAGAAAATTCACTTAGAACATTATTGCCTTGAAAATATTAGTACTTTTGAAACATTATATTTTGAAAAGTAGAAGTATTTTTGAAAGATATTGTGCATTTTTGAAGATATAAGAAGATTATGCATTAAAAACTATAAGTGCTTTTATAATATTAGAGAAAATTATCCTTTGAAAGCACTTACAAAAGTATTATTTTTAACGCATAACATTTTACTTGCTTTGGTTACTTTTCCAGTCTGACACAATCCTAGGAAACCTTGTTAACTACAAGGATAGTTTTCTAAGTGTCCTGGAAATTCTCCAACTCAAGTAAATACTATTTCCAAAAGAATTTTGAAAAAAATAATAGTATTTTAAAAAAAATTATTTAAGTTTTCAAAAGGATTTTAAACGTGCAGTGCATGAAAACATATAATTCAATAATTCTTTTAATTTAATCTCCCCCTAAACTTGACCCAGTCCTAGGAAGCTTGTTGACTACAGGTGATCTTCCTCTGAGTTTTAGGGTTTGATTTAAATTATAAGAATTATCTAATAACTTTAAAATAATTACCCAAAAAATTTTTCAAAAATTCTTCTTTTGAATCAAACTCCCCCTAAATTTGACACTTCCTAGGAGTCCTAGTGGATCATGAAATAGGCCTTCCTCTGTGTCTTTAGGGTTTATTAAAATCAAAAGAGTATAGTTTTGAGTATAGTAATTTTCAAGAAGATAATTTTAGAAAATTCAATCTGGAATGAAGATAATTTTGAGTATAGTAATTTTCAACACAATTTGGAATGATAACACAGTTTTCGAAGAACATTTTGAAATGATAATAATTTTTCAAATAGATAGTAATATACGAAGGCTTTTGAATCAATTTTTGAAAAATATTAAAGGAAACTTCCCCTGTATCCGACATCGTCTGACTTTTATCTAAATTTCTTAAGGGGCTTTAGTGTTGACTATGTTGACTATGTTGACTAGGGGTTGACTATGTTGACCAATCAATGACTAAATCAGAACAAGCCCTAGACTCTATTTATTGTAAACAGTACAAAAAAAAGGTAGGCATGAATAACTTTTACAAACTGAATCATACTTTTAGGTCCTAGATGTCTCACCCAGTTCTATGTGATCAAGCATGTTAACCTTATGGGTTTTGTGAGACAGGTTTGAAGGTAAAAATGATTTTGAAAAAGAGAATAATTATTTAATTTTGAAAACAGGTTTGAATTTGAAAAAGAATTTGTGTTTGAAAAGGAGTGATTTTGAAAAAGAATTGAATCTATAATTATTTGAAACTTGTGTTAGATTCGAATTTGACAAAAGATAATTTGAATTTGAATTTCAGAAATTGGCTTCCAGGTCTTGGCGAGGCACTAGGCCTTCTTTGGCCGTAGCCTTATGGGATCATCCACCCTTTCCTAGACAAAGCCTTTTAATGAAATTTCATTTTCAAATTAAATTAGGTCATTTTCTGGTCTAACTAGCTTGGGTCTTGGATCGGTAGCTTCGGCTGGTTTCACCAGTCTAAAGAGACCAAGTAGACTTGATCTTATTAGAGTTGGTTTCCCCAACGTACTATCATCTCACCTCCTCCCAATACTATGTTGTCAAATTTCAATTAATTAGTTGAGTCTTAAACTAATCAATCCTAATTTTAAGCAAAAAAAAATAAAATAAAATAAAAGGAACCTACAATTAAAGCCAAAAAAAATGATCTACGTTACATCATAATCATAATAATATTCTGGATTATCAACAACAGCAATATTATGAATTAAATTATCTAACAAATTAACCTTAACTAATTTGTATGAATTAATCATATTATTCAGGGTAAATAATGGATTTTCGAAAACTGTAAATTTACCTTTTGATTCCCGGTTGGGAATCTCCCCCTTGATACTTGCCGTCTTCCCTTTGCTTGATTGTTTCCTCAGTATTTTGTAGTGGTCGCGAGCTAACCGGACAAGTTTCCGAGGATACCTTTCTTTGTCGTCAGATTCTGAGTCTGAGTTGGACTCAGGTTCTAGTTGAGGCCTCTTTTGCAGTTCTCTTGGAGTTTTCCCTGCAATAAAACTTATACCTTTCTCGACCATTATAGTATCTATTTGATTATTCAATTCTAATTTAGAAAAAGATTCAAAATTAGTTACCATCTTAGTCAGTTCGTCGTCTGATTCTACTGGTTCGATTTCGATTCTGGATTCGAGTTCAGATTCTGATTCGGCTATTTGTGCTTGGACATCAAGTACCTCAATGTCGGAGCTCTCTTCGTGTAGGTTGATTAGTTTCTCCCACATTTCTTTAGCACAGTTGAAGGATCCAACTAGCTTGAGTTGCTCGTTGGTTAGACCACATTGTATGATTGCAGTCGCCTTTGCATCTGCCTCGATCTTCCTCAAGGTTGGTTCATCCAATTTCTCCCAAGCGATCGACATTCCATCTTCTACGGGAAAAGAAAATCCCGTTTGGATGATTAGCCATAGGTCCATGTGGGCTTTTAGAAGCGACTCCATTTGACTTCTCCAAGAGTTGAAGTTCTTGCCGGAGAAGAGTGGTGGACGGGTACTGTTCCATTCTTGATTGGCCATTAAGAAAAAATCTTGCACACAAACAGAAAAATAGAAATGTACCAAGACTTGGTCTTGGATTAGTAGTGCGGGAGCAAGAGAAAAATAATCCAAAATAAATATTGCACGATTTTCGAGGCAAAATAATATTAAAATAATAAAAACAATTTATGATAAATTTTTGAAAATGTTGATTTTGTAAATTCTGATATTTGAAAAAGTAGGAATTTAATGTTTAGGAAAAAAAAATTTGCTCGAATTAAAGTAGCACGAGTTTCGAGAAAAATATTAAAATAATAATAAAAAAAATTTATGACAAATTTTCAAAAATTGTTTGTTTTATTAAATCAGACTTATGGTGAAAATATGAAAATTCAAAATTGAAAAAGGCGTAAGGATATTTTAAATACACCTACAGATATTATTTATATTAAAATAAAAGGGCGGAAAAGATTGAGTGGTGTTAATTAAAAGAGAAAAGAAATAAAATAAAAACGTTTGTAAATCCGAAAAAACTCCCAAATTGGTGGTTGCACCAAATTTGAGCTTCCCCGCTCTGATACCACTTGTTGGATCGAGAAATGCGAGAGAGGGGGGGGGTGAATGTCGCAGTTCGTTTTTCAAAAAATTAAAAAGAGTAAGTGCGCAGCGGAAATAAGAAACACAACCAATGCTAACAATTTCGTTTTTACTTGGTTCGGAGCCTATGTCGACTCCTACTCCAAGGCCCACGGTCGTTGATCGTTTTCTGCGGGCAATTCTATACGTTCGAGAAAGTTTACAATAAATATTACAGAATCAGAATAGTAAACTTAATTAGGCTCTTTGTTACCGACGTCCGTTGTAGATCGAAGTGTTGGAGCAGCAGGACGTCGTCAGCTCGAGTTGGAAGAGTCGGGAGCGTGTCGTGGAAGCAGAAGAGCGTGGGAGCTTCGTAGAAATTTGATATCTTTGAAGAGGGTCGAGGCCCTCTTTATATAGGGCAGGGGGCGCCCGACATGCTCGGGGCGCCCCCCACGTGGCTTCCGATCCGGCGAGCTCTCGGTCGTGGCTGATCGCTTCGACTTCGGGATAACAGCTGACTGGGGCGCCCGACGCGCACGGGGCGCCCGATTGACCGGTCAAAGTTTATCACCGAAGCTTCGCGAGGGTGAGCTGCAGCCGCCTTCAGTGGAGTGGCTCAGTGGGCGCCCGAGACACGCGGGGCGCCCGACATGCGGGGCGCCCGACACACGCGGGGCGCCCGACCTGCGCTGCTGTCGGGGCGTTTTTACCTCTCTGCTGACTTTGGGTTGACTCTGGGGCGCCCGACACATCCGGGGCGCCCTACTCAGCTACGGCCTCACTCCTTTGAGGCTCTCTGAGCTGCAGAAACACAGTCCTTCGGTCCTGCATCCAGGGTTAGTCCAAAACAGCAAATAAGTTAGTTAAAACAGCCTTAGCTGTCTTGGTTCTGACTTTGGATCTCCAAAATGGAGCCCTAGGTCGAACCGACGCCTAATGTTCCCTCGAGGGGAACGCGTCCTCACCTACTCCTCTCGGGAGAGTTTTACCTGGTGCCAACCGGATCCTCCAGTTGGACTTTTGCCCAGCAGTCCTTCGCCAGGTCTTGAGTTACCAAGCTTCCCTTCACTTGGTGCCTAGCAGCCCTTTGCTAGGTCTTTTCTTCTGGCAGTCCTTCGCCAGTGCCTAGCATTCCTTCGCTAGGGCTTTTCCATTCTGGCAGTCCTTCGCCAGTGCCTAGTATTCCTTCGCTAGGGCTTTGTCCATTCTGGCAGTCCTTCGCCAGTGCCTAGCATTCCTTCGCTAGGGCTTTTCCTGTCTGGCAGTCCTTCGCCAGTGCCTAGCATTCCTTCGCTAGGGCTTTTTCTGCACACTCAGTGAACAACGTTAGATCACAAATAAACTTAACTTTGAATCCTTTGCCAATATCAAAACCAGGTTCGATATGGTGCTTCCTGCACCAACATCTTGGTCGGAGCTTTTTCTCGTGCTTATCTTTTGGAACTTCAAATGGCTTGCAATCATGAAATTCCAATCTATACCGAACCATATCTTTATCCACATCCTCCAATACTTGAAATTCTCGTGATCGTAGGGAGGTGAAACATTGATATCGTCCCCTAATCTTTCTTCAATCGCCATTTCCTCTAGCTTTTTGTTCTCTCGGCGGTTAGCCCGTAGACGAGCGAACCTTGCTTTGATACCATTTGTTGGGACCTTGTCGTTTAGCTAGAGGGGGGGGTGAATAGCTACTTCCAATTTCTTCCTACAATGTTAGCGAGCACAAGCGGAAAACTAAAACAAAACCTAAAACAATTTTAACACCAAACCTTTACGTGGCTCGGAGATGATACTCCTACTCCACGGTTATCCGTAAGGTGGACAATCCCGATCCTTTGGTGAATGACTCCCCAGAACACCTCCGGCTAGCTCTTGTCACTCCTTGTGGGTGGAGAAACCTCGCCACAATACCTTGACAACCTCTGAGCACGTTTAGGCTACTAACAGGCTTTACCCAAGCTTGTTTCGCCAAGAAGAAATAGTCAAAAATGAGACCTCTTAAATAGTGCTAGATACTATTCTGGCCATTACCAGTCGACTGGTGCTAACATCAGTTGACTGGTCAACTTGAATTCGAATGTCACAACCTGACGCTTCGAATTCTAGCCAGCATCAGTCGACTGATCTCTTTGTGCTCTTCATCAGTCGACTGATCCAAACAACAGTCGACTGCCACCAAAGGTTTCCCTTCCCGAGTACAATTCTCTCAGCACTCGAATCCTCACGACTTAGTTGACTCTTCATCCAGCAGCCTCGACCTGTTGCCTTCAAGCCTTCTTCGACTTGGGCTCTCTTCCCTCAGATGCATGCAAGCCCCCGGCTCGTCTCTCCATGCCATCCTTCGCGTATGCCTCGAAGTGCGCTTTCCTCGGCTCATCGTTCCTACTCCAGCAGTCTCGACCTGTTGCCTTCAAGCCTTCTTCAACTTCGGCTCTCATCCCTCAGATGCATGCAAGCCCACGACTCGTCTCCCATTCCATCCTTCACGTATGCCTCAAAGTTCGCATCCCTCGGCTCATCGTCCCTGCTTTGTCCACAGCCCCTCAGATGCATGCAAGCCCACGGCTCGTCTTCCCATGCCATCCTTCACCGGACCCGAAGACGTCAAACTAAATCTATGTGTATCCTACAAACATGCACACTCACATACACATATTAGATCAACATGAAACCCTAACTTAATCATATTGGCACACATATCAAAACCCATGATCTACCCGATCAAACTTTGGTTGATTGCACCAACACTATTTTCGTGAATAACAGAAAGTTTCAGAATAAATTAACTTAATAGATTAGAAGTTGGTAATTGATTGGTATGACTCACCAATCTATTAGACAGGCACAAAAATGTCGTTCTATATGTTTTGAACTGTCGATTTGATGTGACAATCAATTGGGAGTAAGTCCAATTGATTGGGAGCCATTTTCAGCCTAAAAAGAGCCCTAGAAAAGGAGATTTTGTGGAGCTTCTTCGATACCAGTTCTTGAGGGTTAGGGGAGTAAAGTGTTGCAAAATTTCCAACCACCAAGAGGCATTTCCAAACAATAAGAGATCAAGCAAGCAAGGATATTAATTTTAAAATTGTTTTCGATTGTATTTGCATGTGTATTTTTCACACAAGGCTTCTCCACATCTTCAAAGTTTCCGAGAAGGAGGTTTTTATAGTGGTTGCTGTGAGTAAGGAGTGGACCCTTAGATTAGTCGCTTTAAGGAGGTGGATACCAAGTAAAATCGAAGGAGTTAAGGTCGTGCTTGTTTTGCTACAAGTTTCTGTTGTCATCCAAAGCTAAAATAGCGAAGCGAGCTATTTAACCCTCTTCTAGCTCATACCAGTCCTACAGTGCAAGCTGCTCATACTGGTCCTAACAATGCGAGCTATAGCCCTCGTCAGTGGAAGATATAATAAACACTGACTGAGGTCTGCATCATGCCACCACGGCTCGGGTGTACGATCAGGTACTCTAGACCGTAGGTGACTATGCTACCAAAATAATATGTGGTCAGTCCAGTACTCCAGGATAAATCTAGGCTCATAGTTTTCACTTTTTAGTATTTGTTTTATATTTACCATCTTTGTTATTTCTCTTTTAGGATTCCATTTTATCTATTTATCATAATTATTCTCTTTTTATATTGTTATTCCATTGTAGTCTAGTTGGTTAGGATATTCGGCTTTCACCCAAAAGTCCCAAGTTCAAATCCCGGCAACGAAAATAAATAATTTGTATAACCCAATCTGAAGGATCCATATAGTTGACACGATTTAGTAAAAAAAATGATTAATGAGGTTTTTTCAATCTCGGCCGACCGGTCCAGCCTCACGGAAGTTTCCCACCGGCCGCCAGGGTAAATCGGGAAGCACTCATGATGGGCGGTCTAGAAGCCCAGCGTCCCAGGGTTCGCGCCCCATTTGGAGGAAAAATTCCTGTAAATACGTCATAGCTGGGGATTGAACCGCGGATGCCTGGGATAGCGACTAGATGCCTTACCACTGCATCATAGCCCTGGAGGCTAGTTGACACAATTTAGTGAGATAAGATTTGGTTGTTGTTGTTGTATATAATCAACAACATTTTTGTATAATGGAAGACCTAGTTTAGAACTAGATAATGGAAGTCTAGTGGACTTATGCAAGGGAAAAAGTCCAAGTGGGTTAAGAATGACTGGACACTTGTAAGAAAGTCCAAGTGGGTCAAGAATGACTGGACACTTGCAAGAAAGTCCAAGTGGCTCAAGGAAGACCTAGTTTAGAACTATATAATGGAAGTCTAGTGGAGTTATGCAAGGGAAAAAGTCCAAGTGGGTCAAGAATAACTGAACACTTGTAAGAAGGTCCAAGTGGCTTAATAGTTGAATGGACACTTGGTAAAAAAAAAGCCCTAACAAGTCATGGTTAATTGGATGCTAATCAACAATAATTTCGTATAAAGTTTATAAATTTATCATCAGAATACTTGGCTAGGAAAATCCTAACTATTAGACAAGGGGAAAGACAAAATTGGGAACTAGATAATGGAAGTCTTCTCTAAGCAATGGAAGACCTAGTTTAGAACTAGATAATGGAAGTCTAGTGGAGTTATGCTAGGGAAAAAGTCCAAGTGGGCCAAGAATGACCGGACACTTGTAAGAAAGTCCAAGTGACTCAATAGTTGACTGGACACTTGGTGAGAAAACCCTAACAAGTCATGGTTAATTGGATGCTAGGCAACAACGAAAAATCCAAAAAAGTCACGGATGATTTTAGTGTTGGGCAAAGGAACCATAAACTCGGATTCATAATTTAGGGTTAGGCAATCAATTAAAGTAATTGATTGGCCCAAACCAATCAATTGGAAGACCTTATTCGGGAGCACAGAATGTCTAGGGATAGTAATTTTCCCCGCGGATTTGGATACCCGCGGGAAAAATCCGAAACGGGGTGGGTTTGGGGAGGTATTATCGGATTTGGATTCGAATTCGGAGGTTTTTTAAAATCCCCAAAACAAACTGGGGCGGATATGAGGATGCTATCCCCATTCCCGAACCCGCCACGATATCTCTAATAATAATAAATTAATAATTATTATTAAAATAATTTCAATAATATTAAAGATTTATGAAAATCTAATATGAAACCTAAATTAATAATTATTATTAATTTACTATTATTGAAGATATCTCTGTGGCGAGGATGGGGATGGGGGTTTAATCCCCGTGGGTTCGAGGACGGGGATTCCCCGATTAAGTGGAGGCAAGGATGGGGACGGGGACGGAGATGGAGATTTACTTCAGGGACGGAGATGGGGACGGTAAACCCATCCCCGACCCGCCCCATTGCCATCCCTAATATTCCGGAATCAATTGGATAATCAATTAGCTTAGACCAATCGATTAGCCGTGTTTTCACGATAGCACAGAAACTGCCTAATCGATTAGTTTAATCAATTAACTATTATCAATCGATTAGGGTAATCGATTGAAAGTTTTGTCATTAGAGAACATGAAGATTGAAATCAATTGGGGCAATTGACTGAGAGGTTTTCAAGAAAGTGCTGGAATTGATTGGGCAATCAACTCAGCAGGTGTTAATCATTAGGCTGATCAATTGGACTATTTTCGTGAATCACAGAAAGCTTCAAAATAAATTGACTTCATTGATCAGAAATTGGTAATTGATTGGTATGACTCACCAATCTATTAGACAGGCACAAAAATGTCATTGTGCATGTTTTGAACTGTCGATTTGACGTGAAAATCAATTGGGAGTCAGCCCAATTGATTGGGAGGTGTTTTCAGCCTGAAAGGAGCCCTAGAAAAGGGGATTGTGTGGAGCTTCTTCGATGCCGGTTCTTGAGGGTTTGGGGAGAAAAGTGTTGCTACATTTCTAACCACCAAGAGGCATTTCCAATCAATAAGAGATCAAGCAAGCAAGGTTATTAATTTTAAAATTGTTTTTGATTGTATTTGCACGTGTATTTTTCATTTCTTGTTGAATTTTCATACTCGAGCTTGTACAAGGCTTCTCCATCACTTCAAAGCTTCCGAGAAGGAGGTTTTTATAGTGGATGTTGTGAATAAGGAGTGGACCCTTAGATTAGTCACCTTAAGGAGGTGGATACTAAGTAAAATCGAAGGAGTTAAGGTTGTGCATGTTTTGCTGCAAGTTTCCGTTGTCATCCAAAGCTAAAAATGCGAAGCGAGCTATTCAACCCTCTTCTAGCTCATACCAGTCTTATAGTGCAAGCTGCTCATATCGGTCCTAACAGTGTGAGCAATAACCCTCGTCAGTGGAAGATATAATAAACATTGACTGAGGTCTGCATCATGCCACCACGCCTCGGGTGTACGGTCAGGTACTCTAGACCGTAGGCGACTATGCTACCAAAATAATATGTGGTCAGTCCAGTACTCCGGGATAAAGCTAGGCTCATAGTTTTCACTTTTTAGTATTTGTTTTATATTTACAATCTTTGTTATTTCTCTTTTAGGATTCCATTTTATCTATTTATCATAATTATTCTCTTTTCATATTAGTATTCCGTTGTAGTCTAGTTGGTTAGGATATTCATCTTTCACCCAAAAGACCCGGGTTTGAATCAAGGAGCTGAGGCAACTATTCAATCAAATGATATTGAGCATGTTTCCCATCTCTTCTTGAGAAACAAGTAGGGTATTTCTTTGCAAAATTATGCTCAATTTCATATGTGGCAATTCCGCCAAGATCTCTTCGTTAGTTGGGGAAGAATGAGCACGAATCGGATTTTCTTAGGAACATTTTAGAACTAGATAATGGAAGTCACAGTGGAGTTATTATGCAAGGGAAAAAGTAGTGGGTCAAGAAGGACTAGACACTTGTAAGAAAGTCCAAGTGGGTCAATAGTTGATAGGACACTTGGTGAATAAGTCTAAGTAAGTCAAATGTTGACTAGACACTTGGTGAGAAATCACAAGTCACGGTTGATTGGATCTAGGCAACAACAGAAAATCTAAAAAAGTCATGGATGACATTAGGCAACTCAGATTCATAGTTTAGAGTTAGGTAATCAATTGATTGACCCAAACCAATCGATTGGAAGTCCTTATTCGGGAGCACAGAATGTCCTAGAATCAAAATGGATAATCAATTGGCTTATACTAATCGATTAGCCTTGTTTTCACGATAGCACAGAAAGCTGCCTAATCGATTAGTTTAATCAATTAACCATGATCAATCTATTAGGGCAATCGATTGAAAGTTTTGTCATTAGAGAACATGAAGATTGAAATCAATCGGGGCAATTGACTGAGAGGTTCTCGTGAAAGTGCTAGAATCGATTAGGTAATCAATTCAGCAGGTGTTAATCATTAGGCTAATCAATTGGACTATTTTCGTAAATAACAGAAAGCTTCAGAATAAATTGACTTAAACGATTAGAAGTTGGTAATTGATTGGTATGACTCACCAATCTATTAGACAGACACAAAAATATCGTTCTACATGTTTTGACTTATCGATTTGATGTGGCAATCAATTGAGAGTAAGCCCAATTGATTGGGAGGCGTTTTCAACCTGAATGGAGCCCTAGAAAAGGGGATTTTATGGAGCTTCTTCGATGTCGGTTCTTGAGGGTTTGCGGAGTAAAGTGTTGCTACATTTCCAACCACCAAGAGCCATTTCCAAACAATAAGAGATCAAGCAAGCAAGGTTATTAATTTTAAAATTATTTTCGATTGTATTTGCATGTGTATTTTTCATTTCTTGTTGAATTTTCATACTCGAGCTTGTACAAGGCTTCTCCACCTCTTCAAAGTTTCCGAGAAGGAGGTTTTTATAGTGGATGATGAGAGTAACGAGCGGACCCTTAGATTAGTCACCTTAAGGAGGTGGATACCAAGTAAAATCAAAGAGTTAAGGTTGTGCTTGTTTTGTTGCAAGTTTCCATTGTCATCCAAAGCTAAAACAGCAAAGTGAGCTATTCAAGCCTCTTCTAGCTCATACCAGTACTACAGTGCAATCTGCTCATACCGGTCCTAACAGTGCAGGTTGCTCATACGTGTCCTAACAGTGCGAGCTACTAGCCCTCCTTAGTGGAAGATATAATAAACAATGACTGAGATATGCATCACGCCACCACGCCTCGGGTGTATGGTCAGGTACTCCAAACCGCAGGCGACTATGTTATCATAATATCATGTGGTTAGTCCAGTACTCCAAGATAAAGTTAGGCTTATTGTTTTCACATTTTAGTATTTGTTTATATTTACCATCATTGTTATTTCTCTTTTAGGATTCCATTTTATCTATTTATCATAATTATTCTCTTTTCATTTTCGTATTCCGTTGTAGTCTAGTTGGTTAGGATATTTGGCTCTAACTCGAAAGACCTGGGTTCGAATCCCGGCAACGAAAAATAAATAATTTGTATAACCCAATGTGAAGGATCTATAGAGTTGACACCATTTAGTGAAATAAAATTTAATCGACAATATTTTCGTATAAAGTTTATTAATTTATAATCATATGATTCATTGAAAATCCTAACTAGGGATTGGACAAGGGAAAACAAGAAAGTGTAAGTGGGTCAATATTGATAGGACTCTTGGTGAATATGTCTAACTAGGGATTAGACAAGGGAAAACAAGAAAGTCTAAGTGGGTCAATATTGATAGGACTCTTGGTGAATATGTCTAAGTAAGTCAAATGTTGACTAGACACTTGGTGAGAATGCATAAGTCATATGGTTGATTGGATATAGGCAACAACGGATAGTGAGAATTCTTGATCTCTCTCAATATCTCTCTCAATTCGACGATCCAGGATTTGAATTGATGTCTCTTCATTGATATTTAGACCTCCTCCGGCGAAGATTGTATTTGAACTGGAATTTGTTTATTTTCGATATATGATGTGTGAAGTTAAGCATCCCAATTGGAATTTGTTTATTTACTTTCAGTATAGTCCATATCTATGTGTATATAATATCAATTAGTATATCATTCATGTCTCTCTTACAACACAATGAAGAAAATAAAATAGTTTTAAAAAACCATCAAGAATAAAACCATTAAGAATATATATACCATACACCTCGCTGGGATTGTAGTTCAATTGGTCAGAGCACCACCTTGACAGGGCGGTGCTCTGACAAATTAAAGTTAGGCAATGTTTTCACGATAGCACAGAAAACTGCCTAATCGATTAGTTTAATCAATTAACCATGATCAATCTATTAGGGTAATCGATTGAAAGTTTTGTCATTACAGAACATGAAGATTGAAATCAATTGGGGCAATTGATTGAGCGGTTCTCGTGAAAGTGCTGGAATCAATTAGGTAATCAATTCAGCAGGTGTTAATCATTAGGCTAATCAATTGGACTATTTTCGTAAATAACAGAAAGCTTTAGAATAAATTGACTTAATTGATTAGAAGTTGGTAATTGATTGGTATGATTCACCAATCTATTAGACAGGCACAAAAATATCGTTCTACATGTTTTGACTTATCGATTTGATGTGGCAATCAATTGAGAGTAAGCCCAAATGATTGGGAGGCGTTTTCAGCCTGAATGGAGCCCTAGAAATGGGGATTTTGTGGAACTTCTTCAATGTCGGTTCTTGAGGGTTTGCGGAGTAAAGTGTTGCTACATTTCCAACCACCAAGAGCCATTTCCAAACAATAAGAGATCAAGCAAGCAAGGTTATTAATTTTAAAATTATTTTCGATTGTATTTGCATATGTATTTTTCATTTCTTGTTGAATTTTCATACTCGAGCTTGTACAAGGCTTCTCCACCTCTTCAAAGTTTCCGAGAAGGAGGTTTTTATAGTGGATGATGATAGTAACGAGCGGACCCTTAGATTAGTCATCTTAAAGAGGTGGATACCAAGTAAAATCGAAGGAGTTAAGGTTGTGTTTGTTTTGTTGCAAGTTTCCGTTGTCATCCAAAGCTAAAAAAGCGAAGCAAGCTATTCAACCCTCTTCTAGCTCATACCAGTCCTACAGTGCAATCTGCTCATACCGGTCCTAACAGTGCAGGTTGCTCATACGTGCCCTAACAGTGCGAGCTACTAGCCCTCCTTAGTGGAAGATATAATAAACAATGACTGAGATCTGCATCACGCCACCACGCCTCGGGTGTACGGTCAGGTACTCCAGACCGCAGGCGACTATGCTATCATAATAACATGTGGTCAGTCCAGTACTCCAAGATAAAGTTAGGCTTATTGTTTTCACATTTTAGTATTTTTTTATATTTACCATCATTGTTATTTCTCTTTTAGGATCCCATTTTATCTATTTATCATAATTATTCTCTTTTCATTTTCGTATTCCGTTGTAGTCTAGTTGGTTAGGATATTCGGCTCTCACCCGAAAGACCCAGGTTCGAATCCCGGCAACGGAAAATATATAATTTGTACAACCCAATGTGAAGGATCTATAGAGTTGACACTATTTAGGAAGTGTTTGAGAGAGCTTCTGCTACCTGCTTTTTAGATTCTGGCTATACAAAATCACTTTTGAGTGTTTGGGAAGGCTAGATTCTGCTTTAGCTTCTGTTACTTTTGCTCAGAAGTTAGAAGCAAGAATTTGATGCTTCTACCTGCTTCTGCTTTTTTATTTATGATATAACATTAAAAAATAATATTTATATCCTTAATAATATAACATTTTACCTGATTGCCACTTGACATAATTTCAATCATATTGTACTAATATTTATTTTTAAATAAAATTTTATATTTTTATAAAATTTCAATCATATTGTACATTTTTAGAATTATATATATATATATATATTATATTTATATAAATTATATTATTTTTTTTATTAATTTTATATATTTTTTCAAATATTCAAATTATAAAAAAATTAATTTTAATACTATATTTAAAATATAATAATAATTATATCACTATTTAAAATATAATAATAATTATGTGAACAAATTATTGATAGTATCGAAATTATATTTAAATAATTAAAATGATTGATTTATATAGTTTAAGGATATTATTGTCATTCAATTAAAAATTAAGCTTGGAAGCAATTATTCTCCCAAACACTCAAACTTTATCTTGTATCAGCTTTTGACTTCTATTTTCAAACACTGCTTATTTTAGCTTTTTACTAACTTCAAGATAATCACTACAAGAATCACTTTTTAAGAAGTAAAAGCTCTCCCAAACACTCCTTTAGTGAGATAAAATTTGGATGTTGATTGTTGAATATAATCGACAATATTTTCGTATAAAGTTTATTAATTTAAATCCTAACTAGGGATACAGATTTATAAAGAATTTGCCAATTAACAGACTAATAAGAAAAATGTCTAATAAATATAATAATATAAATTTAATCTCTTTAATCTCTTTTACCCCCGATAAACTTAACGGGAGATCTCGGACGTTGAGTTTGCATGCCAATTTGCTAAATCGTTGTTTGGATAATGGCTTGGTAAAGATATCAGCAATTTGATCTTCTGCAGAGATAAAAGAAACAGATAATTATTTGTTTGCCACGCGCTCTCGAACAAAATGATAATCAATTTCAACATGTTTTGTACGAGCGTGAAATACTGGATTTGATGTAAGATATGTTGCTCCAATATTATCACACCAAATTTTTGGTGCAATATCTGATGCAAGATGAAGTTCCGAAAGAAGGGATTGAAGCCAAATAATTTCTGACATTGCATTGGCTATAGCTTTATATTCAGATTCAGTGCTTGAACGAGATACTGTAGGTTGCTTTTTCGAATTCCAAGAAATAAGATTTCGTCCAAGAAATATTGCATATCCTTAATAATATAATTTGATGCTTCTACCTGCTTCTGCTTTTTTATTTATGATATAACATTAAAAAATAATATTTATATCCTTAATAATATAACATTTTACCTGATTGTCACTTGATATAATTTCAATCATATTGTACTAATATTTATTTTTAAATAAAATTTTATATTTTTATAAAATTTCAATCATATTGTACATTTTTAGAATTATATATATATATATATTATATTTATATAAATTATATTATTTTTTATTTTTTTATTAATTTTATATATTTTTTCAAATATTCAAATTATAAAAAAATTAATTTTAATACTATATTTAAAATATAATAATAATTATATCACTATTTAAAATATAATAATAATTATGTGAACAAATTATTGATAGTATCAAAATTATATTTAAATAATTAAAAAATGATTAATTTATATAGTTTAAGGATATTATTGTCATTCAATTAAAAATTAAGCTTGGAAGTAATTATTCTCCCAAACACTCAAACTTGCATATCCACTAGTAGAGCGTCTATCTTCAGGAGAACTAGCCCAATCTGCATCGCTATAGGCATGTAAATCTCGAGATGAGTGTCGATATAAAAGAAGACCATGTAGAATAGTGCCTTTGAGATAACGAAGAATTCTCTTCACACCTTCCCAATTTTGTTCAGTAGGAGTATGCATGAACTGATAAGCACGATTTACTGCAAACGTAATATCAGGGCGCGTAATAGTAACATACTGTAAAGCTCCAACAATACTTCGATAAACCTGGGGATCAACCATCACTGAAGAAGAGGAAGGTGTAGAGATATTATTTGGAGCAATAGGTGTAGAGATAGGACGTGCTCCATCCATTTTAGCTCTTTGAAGAAGCCCAGTAATATATTTGCTCTGAGAGAGGATATAGCCTTCATCATGTGGAATAAGTTCAATACCAAGAAAAAAACGAGCATTTCCTAAATCTCGAATAGGAAATTCCTGATTGAGAAGGCTTAATAAATTTGAGATACCTTTTGATCATTGCCAGTTAATAGAATGTCATCCACATAAATAAGAAAAAATATCATAGATCTATCATTATGTTTGTAGAATAGAGAGGAGTCAGTTTTTGATCCAGAAAAACCTTGAGCCTGTAACCATTTAGATAATCGATGAAACCATGCACTAGGAGCTTGCCGAAGACCATATAAAGATTTATTGAGATGACAAATATGAGATGAAAATTATGGATGAATAAACACAGGTGGTTGCTCCATAAAAACTGTTTCCTCAAGAATACCATGAAGAAATGCATTAGAAATGTCTAATTGTCGGATAGACCAATTAGAACTAATAGATATTGATAACAATAATCTGATAGATGTAATTTTGATGACTGGGCTGATGACTGGGCTGAAGGTGTTATTGAAGTCAATACCTGGTTGTTGACTAAATCCTTTGGCTACAAGGCGAGCTTTATATCGTTCAAGAGAACTATCAGCTCGATGCTTAAGATAGAATATCCATTTTGAGCCCACAACATTCATGGACGGAGTGCGCAGAACTAGGCTCCATGTTCCATTGCGAAGAAGTGCATCAAATTCTGTAGCCATTGCATTACGCCAATTTGGATCCTTATTTGCCTGTGTAAAACAAGTTGGTTCAATAGTTTTTGAGGAAACCACTAGAGCTCGAGGAAGAGGATATCGAGTAGCCATTGGTGGGCATCGTGCATATATGTCACTTAAGGGAAGCATGCGACGAGGAGCATTATCATCCGAATCACTTGTTGATGGTGATGAGGAAGTGGGTTGGTATGGTGAGTTTGTTGCCGAACATGTATTATCTGAGGATCCAGGGCTAGAGAGCATATTATCTTCGGCTGGTGAGACTTGTAAGATTGGAGCAGCAACTTGAGGCGACTCTGATGGAATAGGAGAGTTATTAGGGAGCTCCGGAGCAGGACCTAGGATGTCATCTCTTCTGATAATGTTGGGTGACATCAAGAAAGTACCACCTGTATCTGGAGAAGAGATTGAAGAGGCTGCCGAAAAAGGGAACAGAGATTCATTAAAAGTAACATGTCGTGATGTATATATCCGTCCAGTTGGTATATGTAAGCAACGATACCCATGATGCATATTACTATAACCAAGGAAAACACATAATAATGAACGAGAGTCAAGTTTGTGTTTAGAGTAGGGGCGTAACCATGGATGACTTTAGGCAACTCGGATTCATTGTTTAGAGTTTGGCAATCAATTAAAGTAATTGATTGACCCAAACCAATCAATTGGAAGTCCTTATTTGGGAGCACAGAATGTCCCAGAATCAAAATGGATAATCAATTGGCTTAGACCAATCGATTAGCCATGTTTTCACGATAGCACAGAAAGATGCCTAATCGATTAGTTTAATCAATTAACCATGATCAATCTATTAGGGTAATCGATTGAAAGTTTTGTCATTAGAGAACAAGAAGATTGAAATCAATTGTTGCAATTGACTGAGAGGTTCTCGTGAAAATGATGGAATCGATTAGGTAATCAATTCAGCAGGTGTTAATCATTAGGCTAATCAATTGGACTATTTTCGTAAATAACAGAAAGCTTCAGAATAAATTGACTTAATCGATTAGAAGTTGGTAATTGATTGGTATGACTCACCAATCTATTAGACAGGCACAAAAATATCGTTCTACATGTTTTGACTTATCGATTTGATGTGGCAATCAATTGAGAGTAAGCCCAATTGATTGGGAGGCGTTTTCAACCTGAATGGAGCCCTAGAAAAGGGGATTTTGTGGAGCTTCTTCGATGTCGGTTCTTGAGGGTTTGCGGAGTAAAGTGTTGCTACATTTCCAACCACAAGAGCCATTTCCAAACAATAAGAGATCAAGCAAGCAAGGTTATTAATTTTAAAATTATTTTCGATTGTATTTGCATATGTATTTTTCATTTCTTGTTGAATTTTCATACTCGAGCATGTACAAGGCTTCTCCACCTCTTCAAAGTTTCCGAGAAAGAGGTTTTTAAAGTGGATGTTGTGAGTAACGAGAGGACCCTTAGATTAGTCATATTAAGGAGGTAGATACCAAGTAAAATCGAAGGAGTTAAGGTTGTGCTTGTTTTGTTGCAAGTTTCCGTTGTCATCCAAAGCTGAAAAAGCGAAGCGAGCTATTCAACCCTCTTCTAGCTCATACCAGCGCTACAGTGCAAGCTGCTCATACCGGTCCTAACAGTGCAAGTTGCTCATACGTGTCCTAACAGTGCAACCTACTAGCCCTCCTTAGTGGAAGATATAATAAACACTGACTGAGATCTGCATAACGCCACCACACCTCGAGTGTACGGTCAGGTACTCCAGACCGCAGGTGACTATGCTGTCATAATAACTTGTGGTCAGTCCAGTACTCCAGGATAAATTTAGGCTTATTGTTTTCACATTTTAGTATTTTTTTATATTTACCATCTTTGTTATTTCTCTTTTCGGATCCCATTTTATCTATTTATCATAATTATTCTCTTTTCATTTTCGTATTCCGTTGTAGTCTAGTTGGTTAAGATATTCGACTTTCACTCGAAAGACCCGGGTTCGAATCCCGGCAATGGAAAATATATAATTTGTACAAGCCAATATGATGGATCTATAGGGTTGACACCATTTAGTGAGATAAAATTTGGATGTTGATTGTTGAATTTACAATATTTTCGTGTAAAGTTTATTAATTTATCATCATATGATTCATTGAAAATCCTAACTAGGGATTAGACAAGGGAAAGACTTAATTGGGATCTAGATAGTGGAAGTCTTGGAGATGGAAGGGAAAAAGTCCAAAAGTCCAAGTGAGTCAAGAAGGACCAAATAAGAAAGTCCAAGTGGGTTTGATAGGACTCTTGGTGAATATGTCTAAGTAAGTCAAATGTTGACTAGACACTTGGTGAGAATGCATAAGTCATGGTTGATTGGATATAGGCAACAACGGAAAATCCAAAAAAGTCACGGATGACTTTAGGCAACTCGGATTCATAGTTTAGAGTTCGGCAATCAATTAAAATAATTGATTGACCCAAACCAATCGATTGGAAGTCCTTATTCGGGAGCACAGAATGTCCCAGAATCAAAATGGATAATCAATTGGCTTAGACCAATCGATTAGCCATGTTTTTACGATAGCATAGAAAGCTGCCTAATCGATTAGTTTAATCAATTAACCATGATCAATCTATTAGGGTAATCGATTGAAAGTTTTGTCATTAGAGAACAAGAAGATTGAAATCAATTGGGGCAATTGACTGAGAGGTTCTCGTGAAAGTGCTGGAATCGATTAGGTAATCAATTCAGTAGGTGTTAATCATTAGGCTAATCAATTGGACTATTTTTGTAAATAACAGAAAGCTTCAGAATAAATTGACTTAAACGATTAGAAGTTGGTAATTGATTGGTATGACTCACCAATCTATTAGACAGACACAAAAATATCGTTCTACATGTTTTGACTTATCGATTTGATGTGGCAATCAATTGAGTGTAAGCCCAATTGATTGGGAGGCGTTTTCAACCTTAATGGAGCCCTAGAAAAGGGGATTTTGTGGAGCTTCTTCGATGTCGGTTCTTGAGGGTTTGCGGAGTAAAGTGTTGCTACATTTCCAACCACCAAGAGTCATTTCCAAACAATAAGAGATCAAGCAAGCAAGGTTATTAATTTTAAAATTATTTTCGATTGTATTTGCGTATGTAGTTTTCATTTCTTGTTGAATTTTCATACTCGAGCTTGTACAAGGCTTCTCCACCTCTTCAAAGTTTCTGAGAAGGAGGTTTTTATAGTGGATGTTGTGAGTAACGAGCGAACTCTTAGATGAGTCATCTTAAGGAGGTGGATACCAAGTAAAATCGAAGGAGTTAAGGTTGTGCTTGTTTTGTTGCAAGTTTCTGTTGTCATCCAAAGCTAAAAAAGCGAAGAGAGCTATTCAACCTGTTGAGGCAATCTGTGGTCCCGAGTGACTAAGTGTTTTGATGTTTGGGCAAAGGGTTTAAGTTAGGTTTACCCTTGTTATCTTATATGTGTATGTTGACTGTGCAGGTTGTACAGGTTACACATAGTGACTTGGCTGGACGACCTCGGTACGGTGAAGGGTCGTATGGAGACAAGCTGGAGGCTTGTGTACACCCGAGGGACCTTGGAGAGCAGGGACGATGAGCTGATGGGCATGAACTTTGAGCCATACGTGAAGGGTGGCATGGAGGCAAGATGGAGGCTTGCGTGCACATCCGAGGGACGAGGGTCGAAGATGAAGAGGGCGCGAAGGCAACAGTCGAGGCTGCGGAAGAGGAGTCAGTCGAGTCGTGAGGGCACGAGTGCTGTGTGATTGTACTCGGGGAATCCTAGGGGTCGAGTGCTGAGAGAAGTGTACTCGGGAAGGAAAACCCTAGGTGTGTGAGTGGGGCAGTCGACTGCCTGGGAGGCAGTCGACTGATAAAACTCACAGAATATTTCGGGGTTGGACCAGTCGACTGGTAAATGGGCAGTCGACTGGTAACCTCGAAATATAGCCGTTGAGTTAGCCGTCGGCTAGCAATTAAGGCTAGACCAGTCGACTGGTAATTGGGCAGTCGACTGGTGGCGAGGGTTTCAGACCGAGTCCTATTTAAAGAGGACTTCGTGGTGGCTGAGACTCTTGACGAATCTTGTCTTGGTTAAAGACAAGATAGTAGTCTTTGTGCTCGAGATTTGTCGAAGAGTTTTGGCGAGGTTTCTCCACCCATAAGGAGCGACGAGAGCTAGCAGGAGGTTATCCGGGGAGTGATCCACCGACGGATTCTTGAATTAGTCACCCGACCAGGGTGGATACCAAGTAAAAGTGGTTTGTTAGCATTGTAATTTTCTTTATTATTGTTTCCGCTGTGCAACTAACAACGTAGGTACAAGAAAGATCCGAGATTCACTTTTCACCCCCCTCTAGCGTACCAGAATCGATCCATCAATTGGTATCAGAGCGAAGGACCACTCTTGATCGGACTAACCGCCGAGGGAGAACACACTAGAGGAAAAAGAATATGGAAGACAAATTTGGGGACGATATTTACACTCCACCGCCCTACGAACATGAAGATTGCGGGTATTGGAAGTCGAGAATGGAGACGTGGTTTGCGATGGAGTGGGAATGTAGAATCGCACTTGAAGAGCCCTTCAAAGTTCCTAAGGACAAGCGCGGAAAGAGGCTTCATCTTAGATATTGGGACAAAGATCAACAAGAACAATTTCGGGCCAATGAGAAGGTAATTAGTATTTTGAAAAATGTTTTGCCTAATAAAATTTTGAGTGATGTAGGGGAATACCAAAACGGATGTGAATTATGGAGCAAATTGAAAGAACTCCATAAAAACCTTACACGACATCAATTAGTGGAAGAGACCGAGGAAGTGAACTCAATAGCCCAAGAAGAGGAAAAAAAGGAAGAAGAATCATCTACCTCCTCAAGTAAAATGGAAGAAGAGAGTGAGAGGTCCTCCACCTCATCCAGAGAAGAAGTAGAAGAAGTATCAACTTCAAGGATTGAGGGGGAGGAGAGACCCTCAATCATACAAGAACAAGAAGAAGTCTCTACCTCCACCAAAGCAAGGAAAAAGGAACACATTATATGCTTTGGTTGCAACGAAAAGGGGCACTACAAGGACAAGTGCCTGAAAGATAAAATGGAGGTAAAATCTAAGGCTATTTCAATTCAATTAAATTCTAACATGAACTGTAGAATTGGAGAAGCCCAAGAGAAGAAGAAGAAAATCCGATGCTTCATATGTGGAGAGCTAGGGCACTACCACACCAAGTGTCCAAGGAAGAAAGAGCTCAAGAAGATGGGACACTTGAGGAGATGGAAAAAAGAAGAAAGGAGGAAGCAAAGTTCATATCAAAGGGGAACTCCAAAGGTAAGGGAGGTAATCTCTAATCTTAAATTTAAATGTAATTCAAATTTGAGTTCCTCTATGCATGATAAGAATAAAGTTAATTATTCATGAATGCATGCTAGAATTAATGAAAATTGTTTGCTTGTACATAACCATGGTTTTAAATATCATGATAGGACTAGGGTTAATAAGATAGATCATAACACTAGGAAAAACATGCATCATGATCAACCTAGAACCTTAGGACCCAAGAATCATGGTATTAATCCCAAGAAGGGAAGGAATATGCCTAGAAAGGAGGGTAGGTCTAGAAATGTTCAAAGTGGACCTATGGAATCTAAGGTTAAAGGTCTAGAAAGGGAAAATCAAGTTTTGAGGGTAAGACTTGATAAATTAGAGAAAACCTTAGAGAGATTCACGGTTGGATCTAAGGGTTTGGATATGGTGTTGGGTGGCCTAAACCGCACCAATGATAGATCGGGTCTAGGATACCGATCTAAGATCTCCCATGCCAAGGGAAAGAGATATGCTAGGATAGCATATGATTATGTCAAGAAGGGGGAGTCCAAAATGACAAGGGGATGTCATTTAAGGGAAAAAGAAGGACTTAACCAAAGATGAGGTGTCTAAAGTTAAGAGTGTCAAGTTTGTAGGCCAAGAGTCACCGGTGGAACACCAATGTGACCTAGTGATGGTTGAGTCATCTAGGGAGGTGGCTAGGGCTAAGAGCTCAAGCGGGAGCTCTAGGAGCCTTTGGGATATATAGTGAATGGATCTTTGAAGGGTTCCTCCTAGATGTCTAGATGGACCATGAAGTGTGCCAAAGGAATTGGAGACGGACTTGAGTCTCAATTCTTGGGTTTTGGCATGGTATTTTTGAGTTTCATGCATGGAAATATGACATTGGGGTCATATTGCATGAAAATTGGTTTTTGGTGTGTAATTGCTATGTAAATCAATGCTAGGGGCGCATTGTGGGTTGGCATGGGCAAAGGCATCAAGAGGAAACCAAAACTAGGACTTTAGGTCAAGGTTTGATTGAAGTTTTTAGCTAGTTTTGGGTTTTATATCAAACTTGGGAATGGTGATTGATACATTTTGGAATGTATTTTTTCCAAGTAGGTATGGGTACCACAAATGTCTCCACAAAATTTGAGAATTTTTGGAGATTTGTGGAATTTCTGGCGTATTTTTGAATTTCGTCAGAAAGGCTGAAATTCTAGTTTTCAGAGTATCAGTCGACTGCCCTGGGGGAGCGCAGACGACTGGTCAAGGTTGATTTTTGTATCAATAGCTGGTTTGGGGTCCAAGTGATGAAAAACAAGTATATGGGGGCTAGTACATATTGTTTATGGTCATTAGGGATTGAAAAAACTAATAATTGGGATATTGCTGGGTTCTTTTTAATGTTAGGCAAAGGGGGAGAAGTGTTGGGTTTAAGTTGGGAAACCAAACACACCTTTGCTAGAAATCCTAGGTTTAGGGGGAGCATATTTGCTCCATTTTTGGCGTAAGGGGAACCTTGGAGAGGTTCCTAAAAAAACCTTTGTAAGTCCAATGTAGGGGGAGCTTTGGAGAAGCTTTAAAAAGCTCATTTTGTGAAAAAAAATCCTAACTTGGAGGGTTAGGTGTGGGATGCCTTGGGATAGGATCCATTTTTGCATTGCATTTGCATTGTTTTTACTATTGACTACTATTTTGATTTCCCTAACTTAAACGTATTGCCAAACATCAAAAAGGGGGAGATTGTTGAGGCAAACTGTGGTCCGGAGTGACAAAGTATTTTGATGTTTGGGCAAAGGGTTTAAGTTAGGTTTACTCTTGTTATCTTATATGTGTATGTTGAGTGTGCAGGTTGTACAGGTTACACTTATTGACTTGGCTGGATGACCTCGGTATGGTGAAGGGTGGCATGCAGACAAGATGGAGACTTGTGTGCACCCGAGGGACCTTGGAGAGAAGGGACGATGAGTTGATGGACGCGGACTTCGAGGCATACGTGAAGGGTGGCATGGAGGCAAGCTGGAGGCTTGCGTGCACATCCGAGAGACGAGGGTCGAAGATGAAGAGGGCGCGAAGGCAACAGTCGAGGTTGCGGAAGAGGAGTCAGTCGAGTCGTGAGGGTACGAGTGCTGTGTGATTGTACTCGGCGAATCCTAGGGGTCGAGTGCTGAGAGAAGTGTACTCGGGAAGGGAAACCCTAGGTGTGTGAGTGGGGCAGTCGACTGCCTGAGAGGCAGCCGACTGATAAAACTCACAGAATATTTTCGGGGCTGAACCAGTCGACTGGTAAATGGGAAATCGACTGGTAACCTCGAATGGTAACCTCGAAATATAGTCGTTGAGTTAGCCGTTGGCTAGCAATTAAGGCTAGACCAGTCGACTGGTAATTGGGCAGTCGACTGGTGGCGAGGGTATCAGATCGAGTCCTATTTAAAGAGGACTTCGTGGTGGTTGAGACTCTTGACGAATCTTGTCTTGGTTAAAGACAAGATAGTAGTCTTTGTGCTCGGGATTTGTCGAAGAGTTTGTGGCGAGGTTTCTCCACCCACAAGGAGCGACGAGAGCTAGCCGGAGGTTATCCGGGGAGTGATCCACCGACGGATTCTTAGATTAGTCACCCGGCCGGGGTGGATACCAAGTAAAAGTGGTTTGTTAGCATTGTAATTCTCTTTATTATTGTTTCCGCTGTGCAACTAACAACGTAGGTACAAGAAAGATCCGAGATTCGCTATTCACCCCCTCTAGCGTACCGGAATCGATCCATCACAACCCTCTTCTAGCTCATACCAGCCCTACAGTGCAAGCTGCTCATACCAGTCCTAACAGTGCAGGTTGCTCATACGTGTCCTAACAGTGCGACCTACTAGCCCTCCTTAGTGGAAGATATAATAAACACTGACTGAGATCTGCATCACGCCACCACGCCTCGAGTGTATGGTCAGGTACTCCAGACCGCAGGCGACTATGCTATCATAATAACTTGTGGTTAGTCCAGTACTCCAGGGTAAATTTAGGCTTATTGTTTTCACATTTTAGTTTTTTTTATATTTACCATCATTGTTATTTCTCTTTTAGGATTCCATTTTATCTATTTATCATAATTATTCTCTTTTCATTTTTGTATTCCGTTGTAGTCTAGTTGGTTAGGATATTCGGCTCTCACCTGAAAGACCCGGGTTCGAATCCCGGCAACGGAAAATAAATAATTTGTACAACCCAATGTGAAGGATCTATAGAGTTGACACCATTTAAAATCCTAGCTAGTGATTAGACAAGGGAAAGACTTAATTTGGAACTAGATAGTGGAAGTCTTGGAGATGGAAGGGAAAAAGTCCAAAAGTCCAAGTGAGTCAAGAAGGACCGGACACTTGTAAGAAAGTACAAGTGGGTCAATAGTTGATAGAACACTTGGTGAATAAGTCTAAGTGAGTCAAATGTTGACTAGACACTTGGTGAGAAAGCAAGCAAGTCACGGAAAATCCAAAAAAGTCATGGATGACTTTAGGCAACTCGGATTCATAGTTTAGGGTTAGGCAATCAATTAAAGTAATTGATTGACCCAAACAAATCGATTGGAAGACCTTATTCGAGAGCACAGAATGTCCCAGAATCAATTGGATATTCAACTGGCTTAGACCAATCGATTAGCCGTGTTTTCGCGATAGCGTAGAAAGCTGCCTAATCTATTAGTTTAATCAATTAACCATTATCAATCAATCACCTTAAGTAGGTGGATACCAAGTAAAATCGATGGAGTTAAGTTTGTGCTTGTTTTGTTGCAAGTTTCCGTTGTCATCCAAAGCTAAAAAAGCGAAGTGAGCTATTCACCCCTCTTCTAGCTCATACCAGTCCTATAGAGCAGGTTGCTCATACGTGTCCTAACAGTGCGAGCTACTAGCCCTCCTTAGTGGAAGATATAATAAACACTGACTGAGATCTGCATCACACCACCACGCCTCGGGTGTACGGTCAGGTACTCTAGACCGTAGGCGACTATGCTACCATAATAACATGCGGTCAGTCCAGTACACCGGGATAAAGCTAGGCTCATAATTTTCACTTTTTAGTATTTTTTATACTTACCATCTTTGTTATTTCTCTTTTAGGATTCCATTTTATCTATTTATCATAATTATTCTCTTTTCATATTGCTATTCCGTTGTAGTCTAGATAGTTAGGATATTTGGCTCTCACCCAAAAGACCCGAGTTTTAATCCAGGTAACGGAAAATAAAAATTTTTTACAACCCAATGTGAAGGGTCCATATAGTTGACACAATCTAGTGAGATAAAGTTTTGTTGTTGTATATAATCAACAACATTTTCGTATAAGGTTTATTAATTTATCATCATATGATTCATCGATAAAAAACTGGAAAATAAATATTTTGTACAACCCAATGTGAAGGATCCATATAGTTGGCACAATCTAGTGAGATAATGTTTTGTTGTTATATATAATCAACAACATTTTCGTATAAGGTTTATTAATTTATCATCATATGATTCATCGATAAAAAACTACAAGTATTAATAGTTGACAAAGCTCGGATTTACTCGAGCTAGAATTTCGATATTTGACAATGTGTGAGAGAGACGTCAAGTAGGTCAAGGGGGCTCGAATACTTAACTGGAAAGTCCTAAATGGAGGTTAGACAACGAAAACTCCTAACTAGAGATTAGACAAGGGAAAGACTAGTTGGGAACTAGATAGTGGAAGTCTTGGATGTTGGTGCAATCTTGGTTAGGTCAGGGTTGACCTAGTTTGACAAAGCTCAGGTGAGCTTGAGTCTAGCAAGCTCGGGTGAGCTTGAGGTCGTATGTTTCGATGTTTGACATTGATATTTGTATGTGATGATGTTTGAATGTCGTAGGAAGTCAAGTGAGTCAAGGTTGGCTGGAGGCTTGACGGGAAAAGACCTAGTGGGACTAGGCACACCTAGTGGGACTAGGTGAATTCCAGGTAGATCGGGGAGATCGTACGCTGGCAAGGCAAAAGACCTAGTGGGACTAGGCACACCTAGTGGGACTAGGTGAAGTCCAGGTAGATCGGGGAGATCGTACGCTGACATGGGAAAAGACCTAGTGGGACTAGGCATACTTAGTGGGACTAGGTGAAGTTCAGGTAGATCGGGGAGATCGTACGCTGGTATGGGAAAAGACCTAGTGGGACTAGGCACACCTAGTGGGACTAGGCACACCTAGTGGGACTAGGTGAAGTCCAGCTGGATCAGGGAGATCGCAGGCTGGCAAGGTGGAAGTCTACCGAGAGACTAGACCTAACTCGAGGGTTAGGCGAATCTGGTTGGGAACTAGGGTAAGTCCGAGCTGGGAGCTAGGCAGAAGAAATCCAAGTTGGTCAACGGGGTTGACCGGACACTTGGTAGGGGATCCTAGACTTGTGAGCACAAGCTAGGTTGGACTCAATCGATTGGGTAATCGATTGAGTGAATCGATCAGCTGATCGATTAAGAGAGGTTGTGGCGAGAACAGAAGGACCCTGAATCGATTGGGTAATCGATTCAGGGCTCTGGTAATCGATTGACCAATCGATTAAGGTGTCTCTTGATCGATTGGGGCAATCGATCATGGAGGTTTGCGCGAGAGAACAGAGAAGCTCTGAATCAATTGGGTAATCGATTCAGGGCACTGGTAATCGATTGACTAATTGATTACGGTTCGAAAACTAGCCGTTGAACGGCTAAATCCTACGTGGTAATCGATTGGGTAATCGATTACCAAACCCTAGGCGTCGGGTATAAGTGTTTTCGCGCAGGTTTTTGGCCGGAGTTCTTCCTCTCTTCTTCTCCAACTTCATTGCCATTTCAAGGGAAGCCTTGGAGCTTAGTGCTGCTGCATTTCCAAGGTCCAAGAGGCAATCACAAGCTTGAAGATAGCAAGGAAAGCAAAGAGAGTTCATTTATTGTAAATCTTGTAAGATTTTCTTTGTATTTACTTTGTTCTTGTTGTATCTTTGTAACAAGCTTGTAAGAGGTTTCTCCACCTCAAGAAGGAGACTTTCATAGTGTATGAGAGTGTGAGGAGAGTGGATCTTTGGATTAGTCACCCGGCCGGGGTGGATACCAAGTAAAATCCAAGTGTTAGTGTTTGCTTGAAGTCTTCCGCCGCGACAAATCATCTATATGCGAATCGGAGCTAATCACCCCCCCCTCTAGCTCGTCTATCGGTCCCAACATTAGAGAGGCATGGGAAAAAGTCCAAGTGGTCAAGAAGGATCTTACACTTGTAAGAAAGTCCAAGTGGGTCAATAGTTGACTGGACACTTGGTGAAAAAGACTAAGTGAGTCAAAGGCTGACTAGACACTTGGTGAGAAGACTCTGACAAGTCATGGTTGATTGGTTGCCAAGCAACGGAAAAACCAAACAAGTCGCGGATGACTTTAGTGTTGAGGAAATGAACCATAAACTCGGATTCATAGTTTAGGGTTAGGCAATCAATTAAAGTAATTGATTGACCCAAACCAATTGATTGGAAGACCTTATTCAGGAGCACTGAATGCCCCTGAATCAATTGGCTTTGACTAATCGATTAGCCGTGTTTTCGCGATAGCACAGAAAGCTGCATAATCGATTAGTTTAATCAATTAATAATTATCAATCGATTAGGGTAATCGATTGAAAATGTTGTCATTAGAGATCATGAAGATTGAAATCAATTGGGGCAATTGACTGAGAGGTTTTCGAGAAAGTGCTGGAATCGATTGGGCAAACAATTCAGCAGGTCAATCATTAGGCTAATCAATTGGACTATTTTCGTGAATAATAGAAAGCTTCAAAATCAATTGACTTAATCGATTAAAAGTTGTTAATTGATCGGTATTGTTGATGCAGTCTGACCCTGATTGTTATTTTGGTGTTGACATCGATTTTAATTTAGGTTAATGAGATGAGTCTGGTTTAAATCCTGGTCGGGGACTGGGCACGACTCCCGGTGAGTGTGGCCGGGTGACTGAAATCCTGGTGAGTGAAGTCAGGTGATTGGAAACCTCGGTGAGTGAAGCCGGGTCCTGGTGAGTGAAGCTAGGTGATTGGAAACCCCGGTGAATGAAGTCGGGTCCTGGTGAGTGAAGCCAGGTGATTGGAAACCCTAGTGAGTGAAGCCAGGTCCTAGCTAGGGAAGCTAGGTTGAATGAAGTCCGGTTGAGTGAAGCTGGGCACGAAGTCTTGGTCCGGGGGATTGAGCATTGCGTGTACTGGTCGGAGAGGGCACGTGAGCTCGTTCTCTGGGACCAGAATGAGTCAGAGAAGGCTAGGGAGCCTGCTCTTTTGACTTAGGGTGGAATTGATCGAAGCTGGATCGGTCTAGTGATCGATCAGGGAGTTGACACGAACTCCCTGTTGTGGATCGGTCTGGTGACCGATCCAGAAGAGTCTGATCGGTCTGGTGACCGATCAGGGAGAGAACAAAAACATTGGTTGGCCTCTGTTCGGCTCCTGATCGGTCTGGTGACCGATCAGGGAGAGCTTCTGATCGTTCTGGTGAACGATCGGAGGGATTTCAGAGCCCTTCTGTGAGGAACCATGATCGATCAGGCTGACCGATCAAATATCATGAGTTCCTCATTATGACCGATCAGGATGGATCTTGATTGGTCAGGGAGTGACCTGATCGGTCACCAGACCGATCAGGGCTCACCCTGATCGGTCAGGTGACCGATCAGTGGGTTTGGCTTGCGAAGCTGGAAAAACCCTCAGCAAAGGGGTGGATCAGTTGGGTGATCGATCCACGACCTGTGATCGATCTGGTGACCGATCACAAGAATTCGCGATCTCAGGTTTCTCACTGTGGACCGATCAGGCTGGAGCCTGATCGGTCTGGGCTTACCCTGATCGGTCTTGTGACCGATCAGGGCCATCTCTGATCGGTCCGGTGACTGATCTGTAGCAGTAAACTTTAATTTAAATCCACTGTCAGAGTTCTGATCGCGTATGTTTTGCTCTGTGTTTTCTCTGCTGCTTACATATTCTCGTTGATTTCATTTGCTAAGTGTATGTTAAGTGTGCAGGTGATATAGGGAGGATTCAAACAATGGAGGAGAGTCAAATGGGGACTTTCCATGTATCAGGTTTGGCTGTTTCTCCTCCTCAGGTTTCAACGGACGCTGGCGCTGTTGACAACGACTGGAAGCTGACCTAGGGCTCGACTGGGGCTCGGTTGAGGAGAGCTTAGAAAGTCCAGGAGAGGTCAGGGTAGCTGGGCTGTCTCAGATGAGCAGCTGGGAGCTGTACAGGAGCGTCTGGTGACAGCAGATTAAGTGTTGGCTGGCGAAGAAGAGAGGGATAACTCTTCAGCTATTCTTGCTTAATCTGATCATCTCTTCGAGCAACACTTCTTCATCCTTGGCAATCACTATGAATCTTGAAGCTTGAGCATATACTCTGATACTTGAGCGCTTGGAAGAGAAAAAGAGCTTGGCGAGTCCATCAGCACGCAGACACAAAGAGCAGGGAGTTCTTGCGTGAGGTTTGTGCTGAGTGGAGCTCGGTGTAGAGCTCTTAGGTTTCTTTTGTCCGAGTGCTCTGTAAGCTTTCTTGTTGATATCTCTGTACTTTTATTTCATATCTGTTGAGACATTGTGTGGAGAGGTTTCTCCACCGAGAAGGAGGATTCATCTATCCGGATTTTCCGGGGCTTGATCTGCCGACGATCAAGGGATCGCCCACCTCACGGGCACGTCAAGGAATAGGGGCAAGTTATCCCCGAACCTTGTAAATCCTCCTTGTTAGCGATCGCGTATTGTTATTTCAGTTCTTGTCTTTGTTTCTCTGTATTTTGCTTCCGCTGTTGCTGCTAACGCTTAAGTGCAGAAATCTCAAAAGGAGCAAATCATTTATGTCTGGCTACATTCACCCCCCCCCCCCTCTCTAGCCATCCAAGCACCAACAAGTGGTATCAGAGCTTGGGGCTCTGCTCAAACGGACTAACACCCGAGAGTCAACAAGAATGGCAATGAGAGAAGGATTTAGCACCACCCGACCTCCCTTCTTCGACGGATCTGATTTTCAGTATTGGAGATCTCGCATGGAGTATTACCTCAAGACCGATATTGGAATGTGGTTTTCCGTGAAGGAAGGATTCATTCCTCCAAGAGACGCGGAGGGAAAAGAGTTGGAGTCCTCGCGGTGGTCAGCTGAGCAAACGCGCAAAGGAGAAGCCGATGCGAAGGCGGTGGTTACCTTGCCATGTGGGATGAACAATGACCAACTAATCAAAGTTGGTCCCTTCACAAGCGCAAAGGATTTATGGAACAAGCTCATCGAACTTCATGAAGGCACCCGGGACTCAAGGATAGCCAAGAGGGACTTGTTCCTCAATCAACTACAAAATCTCATCATGAAGGAGAGTGAAACGGTAAGTGATCTTCATGGTAGATTCAAGGAGATACTCAATGGTCTCTAATCCATTGATGAAAAGGTCGAGAATCGTGACCTTGTGAGGTACGTTCTAAAAGCTTTTCCAAGGAATGCCTTATGGTCATCCATGGTGGATGCCTACAAGGTTTCTAAGGATTTGTCAATTGTCAAATTGGATGATTTATTGTGTGAAATGGAGCTACACGAAATGGCTAACAAAGGCCCCAAGGAGAAGGGGATTACTCTTGTGGCAGGGAACAAGACCAAGAAGAAGAAGGAAAAGAAGAAGGAGAAGAAGAAGGAGAAGGAGGTTTCTTCGTCTTCATCCGAGTCCGAGTCCGAGTCCGAGTCCGAGTCCGAGTCCGAGGATGATGGTAGCGAGTCTTCTTCATCCAAGATGGCCAACTTCGTAAGGAGGATGATGAGGAAGAGCCGACGCTACTGTAGGACCGGTGCCGTCGATAGAGGGGGGGTGAATATCGATCGTTCGAAATCTTTCGGAAATCTTCGTTCGTAAAACTATTCAGATCATTAGTGCAGCGGAAAATAAAAACAAAACGAACACAGGTACACAACGGATTTTACTTGGTTCCCAACCCCCCAGGGTCAGTACATCCAAGGCCTATGCACGGGAACGCCCGTCCACTATTGGTCTCCTTCCCGGACTTTCCGGAGGTGGAGAAACCCGACTTACAGTGCAATATTACAAGCAATAATATAGAAATTTAAGTACAGTAATTAAAAAGCAAACCAACGAGACAAAGTCAGAAGCTCGGCCGATCTGGACCTCCGAAGTGCCGCGCACCTCCTCCTGGAGCCTCCCGGTCATAGAGCCTCATTTCTAGCGCGTTGTCGTCGGTCGGAATGATCAGAACAGTACTTGGAAGTCGTGTCTGAAGCAGAGGGGTCGAAGCCCCTTATATAGGCCTCCTGGGGGCGCCCTGGACGCTGGGGGCGCCCCAATAAACCCGATCAACTCTTATCCTTGCGCCGACCTCGCCGCAGCTGATAAGACTTTTGACCAGGGTGCCCTGGACCTCCAGGGCGCCCTCATGATGGCTTATCTGTGTTTTGGGTTCGAAACTGCAAATACAGCTTTGAACCAGGGCGCCCCGGACGCTCAGGGCGCCCTGCTTGACACCTGTTCTGCCTGCTTCATCATAACTGCATTTTTACCTTTGGCTCGGGGCGCCCTGGCTGTTGAGGGCGCCCTGGATGGTGAGGGCGCCCTCCCTGATGGGGGCGCCCTGCTTCAGGGCATCCAGCCCTTGTTCCGCTTGCTTTGTCTTCCAATCTTGGTACCTGCAAGATACACAAACACAAAGCATATACATACAACATTAAGCTTAAGGATTTGGTTCTGACTTCGGATCTCCACGAAACCCTAGGTCAAACTAGCACGAGTTCCTATCCCCGAGAACTCGCCCTTCACCTACTCGTTTCAGGAGACGGTTGCCACCCAGTCCTTCGGATGGACTTTTGCTTAGCCTCCGATTACTCTGGATCTCGAGACGCCCACACCCTGACCCGTCTCTACTCCTGTCCTTAGTCATCGCTCAGCTAAGTTGCTTAGTCCCTCGGACCAAGTCTTCATTTCCTAGCCGTCCTTCGCCAGGTGCCTAGCAGCCCTTCGCTAGGTCTTTGTTACCAAGCGGTCCATCGCCTGGTGCCTAGCAATCCTTCGCTAGGTCTTCTATGCCTAGCAGCCCTTCGCTAGGTGCCTAGCAGCCCTTTGCTAGGTCTTCTATGCCTAGTAGTCCTTCACTAGGTGCCTAGCAACCCTTCGCTAGGTCTTAGGATTACGATACCTAGCATCCCTTCGCTAGGTGTCTAACAGCCCTTCGTTAGGTCTTAGGGTTTCGATACCTAGCAGCCCTTCGCTAGGTGCCCAGCATCCCTTCGCTGGGACTTAGGGTTTCGATGCCTAGATTGACTAGGACTTTTCTTCAGCTAAGGTTACTTCTCTTCTCCCCTTTGTTTGTTCAATGTATCACTGACTTAAGTGTATTGTCAAACATTAAAACACTTAAAGAGGAATATCATTGATGCAACTTGCACCAACAATCTCCCCCTTTTTGATGTTTGACAATACCTTAAGTTAGATTGGTTTAAGGGGTTAACTTACTGTCCTTGGGGTAAAAATAAAAAATATAGGTTTTGAAACTACATTTTTGATCTTCAGGAAAAAATTTTCTAACTTAAGCACACATCTTTCCCCCTTTGTCATACATCAAAAAAAATAAAATACTTGCACCAACATTAAAAACCTTTGGTTCTTTTTTGAAAATACTTAGTGCAAAATTTTTGAAAGCATTGTATTTTGAATAATATATTACAAAAATTATGTAATTTTTGAAAAATATAAGTACCTTTGAAAATATATTGAATTTTTGAATAATTAAGTACTTTTGGAAAATGCATAACTTTTGAAAGAATGTTATTTTGGAAAATATAAATGTTATGCCTATTTTGCAAGTACTAACTGTGTTTCGAAAATAAGTATTTTATGAAACATAATATTTTTCAAGGTCAAGTAAATATTAATAGAATTTTTAAAAAATGATAGTACTTTTGAAAGAATATTTGGCTTTGAAAGACATAAGTACTTTTGAAAACATAATATTTGACTTCACTTGGTTAATTTTCCAGTCTGACACTATCTTGGGAACCCTTGTTGACTACAAGGACATTTTCCTAAGTGTCCTGGAAGTTTTCAACCCAATTAAATATTATAAAAAATTTCATAAGTCACAGAATAATAGGATGTAAGTTAATTTTGAAAAATGTAAAGATTTTAAAGTGATAATACTTGATTTGGTTTATCTTTCAGTCTGACACAATCATAGGAAACCTTGTTGACTACAAGGACATTTTCCTAAGTGTCCTGGAAGATTTTCAAAACTCAAGATATTATTTCAAATTGAAAAAAACCAGATGAATTTTTGAAAATAATAGTAATTTTTTAAAATTGATACTATTTTGAAAGAATACTTATGTTTTCAACAGGATTTGAAAATACCGCTCATGAAAACATTTAAAATATTCAATAATTCTTTTAATTTGATCTCCCCCTAAACTTGACCTAGTCCTGGGAAGCTTGTTGACCACAAGTACTCTTCCTCTAAGTCTTAAGGGTTGATTCAAATTAAGGAAATTATTTAATAATTTCAAAACAATTAATTAAAAGAAACTTTTTCAGTAGTTTGATTTAGACTCCCCCTAAATCTGATACGTCCTAGGAGTCCTTCTAGATTATGAAGTGGACTTTCCTCTGTGTCTTTAAGGTTTATCAAAATCAAACAAGACATGTAAATTTTACAACATAAATCCCTTTTTTTCGAAAAACACATGTGATAACGATTTAAAGCTCAATTTTCGAAAAGTATTTTCAAATAATAGTAATTTTTTAAAGTGTAAATTTTTTGAAAAAAAAATGAAAAGTACTCCCCCTGTACCCGATACCGTTTGACTCTATCTAAGTGCCTTAAGGAACTTTAGTGTTGACTAAGAGGCTTGTGTCTAATAGAGTGAGTCAAACAAATTTTTGAAAAGATATATTTTTGAAAAATGTATAATATATATAATCAAACAGACAAGCATGAATTCCATAAAAACATTATTATGTTGAAGCGCTATTTTGAAAATATATTTTTATGAAAATATTCTAACAATTTTGAAAAATAATTTTGAAAAATATTTTTCAATTCATTAGTCCTTAACATCTCACCCATTTTAGATGTATCAATACAACAAGCATAGTTGCCTTATAGGTGTATTGTGAGATGCTTGAATCATTTTTCTTAATTTATTTTTAATTCTAAGATTTAATTGAAGCTTGTGTTAGATTTGAATTTGACACGAAGTAACTTGAATTTGAATTTCAAAAATTGGCTTCCAGGTCTTGGCGAGGCACTAGGCCTTCTTTGGCCGTAGCCTTATTGGATCATCAACTCTTTCCTTGACAAAGCCTTTTAATGAAATTTCATTTTCAAAATTACTTTTTGAAAAATTCTGGTCTAACTAGTTTGGGTCTTGGATCGGTAGCTTCGGCTAGTTCCGCCAAGATGGCTTCCCTAACGTACTATCATCTCACCTCCACCCAATACTAGGTTAATCAAGTTTCAATTATTCTTTTTCCTATAGCCGTTCTAATATATGCATAAAATTTAAATATGAATGACATGTCATAGCAGATACATGTCATGGCAGTTATGCATGAGTCAAACAAGCCAAATAATTTTATTTAAGTTTCTAAAATGTATCAAATTTCCGATTTGATACATGTCGAGTGAACCCGCGAATATGTCAACCCACTTTGACATATTTAATGTTATTAATTTTAATTGTTATAGCTTGGGTAAAATTTTATTTTAGTTTGAGTTTAAGTCATTTAAGATTTTAGTTGAGTTCAGGTTAATTAAGAATTGATTGGATTAGAAAATTAATCAATTGAGAATAAATGAATTTAAATTAATTTGGATTAAATTAAATTTGAATTTGAATTTAATTTAAATTTTGAATTTTTTTTAATTTAAGTTTGAATTGTAATTTAATTCAAATTTGAATTTAATTTAAGTTTGAATTTGAATTTAATTTAAATTTGAATTTAATTTAAGTTTGAATTTGAATTTAATTTAAATTTGAATTTCAAATTTAATTTAAATTTGAATTTTGTTTGGATTTAATTTGGATTTAATTTGAATTAATTTGAATTTAATTTGGATTTAATTTGGATTTAATTTGAATTAATTTGAATTTAATTTGGGTTTAATTTGGATTTAATTTTAATTAATTTGAATTAATTTGAATTCAATTTTAATTAATTCGAATTTAATTTGGATTTAATTTTAATTAATTTGTATTTAATTTGAATTTAATTTTAATTAATTTGATTTAATTTGAATTTAATTTTAATTAATTTGTATTTAATTTGAACTTAATTTTAATTAATTTGATTTAATTTGAATTTAATTTTAAATAATTTGTATTTAATTTGAACTTAATTAAGATTTAATTTGAATTTAATTAAGATTTAATTTGAATTTAATTTTAATTAATTTGTATTTAATTTGAATTTAATTTTAATTAATTTGATTTAATTTGAATTTAATTTTAATTTAATTTGAATTTAATTTGAATTTAATTAAGATTTAATTTGAATTTAATTTTAATTAATTTGTATTTAATTTGAATTTAATTTGAATTTAATTTTAATTAATTTGAATTTTATTTTAATTTAATTTGAATTTAATTTGGATTTAATTTTAATTAATTTGTATTTAATTTGAATTTAATTTTAATTAATTTGAATTTAATTTGAATTTAATTTTAATTTAATTTGAATTTAATTAAGATTTAATTTGAATTTAATTTTAATTAATTTGTATTTAATTTGAACTTAATTAAGATTTAATTTGAATTTAATTTGTATTTAATTAATATTTGACTTAATTTAATTAAGGTTATAATGATTAATTAATAATTGTGGGTTTAAATTCATCATTTTCATTATTTCAAAAATTTCTTCTTCATGTTTATCTTTCTTTTCAAGTTTTTCTAATAATTTTGATTTATTTTAAATTTTGTTATTTTTATTAACTATGACCTTTATCTTAGATAGTTCTATATCCTCCTCAAGATTAGATTTTTCAATATTCTCACAGTAGGTGGAGTAAAAGGGGCCACTAGTTAAAGTTTTATAATAATATTCAATATTATCTATAATTAAATTATTATCTAGGAGAAAATTATCCTCAGATATATTTTCAACATTAATCTCTAGATTATCTTTTAGATTTTCAGAATTATTTTCTGAATTATCCTTAAGATATTCAAATTTGAATTCAGATTTATCCTTAGGATTTTCAAATTTGAATTCCAAATTATCCTTAAAATTTTCGAATTTGAATTCAAATTTATCCTTAGGTTTAATTTTATCTGATTTAAAATTATCAGACTTAATATTATCAGTATTAATTTTATCAGGATAATTATCAAAATTAATTTCATCAGAATAATTATCAGAATTAATTTCATCAGAATAATTATCAGAATTAATTTTATCAGAATAAATATCAGAATTAATTTTATCAGAATAATTATCAGAATTAATTTTATCAGAATTAATTTTATCAGAATAATTATCAGAATTAATTTTATCAGAATAATTATCAGAATTAATTTCATCAAAATAATTATCAGAATTAATTTCATCAAAATAATTATCAGAATTAATTTCATCAAAATAATTATCAGAATTAATTTTAGCAATTATTGAATTGATATTAATAATTAAATAGTTAATTTTGGATATTTTAATCATATCTGTATTTTCTAATCTTTCATGCAAAATATTTAATCTACTATCCAGTAAATTTAATTTATCAGAAAAATTGACTGAATTATCTAAAGACAGTGCAGGAAATTGTAACACTTTTGGAACGTAAATCTTACGTACCTTTGCCGGACATTTGTTTTTGTAATGTCCGTATTTGTTGCATTTGAAGCATTGTACGTGACTTTTGTCCCTCCGGTTTCCTGGCGCTGGTACCTCCTTTGCCGCCGGTGACGAACGATTCTTACGAGTAGGGCACTGATTTTTGTAGTGCCCTCTCTCCCTGCACGTGAAACAAATAATATGCAATTTAAAATTAGACATTAAAAAAATGTACCTGATTCACCCCTGGGCTCCCCCTCAACTCCTGGCGTCGTTGCTCCGTCGGCGGTTAGTCCAGTGAAGAGCGGCTCGGCTCTGATACCAATTGTAGGACCGGTGCCGTCGATAGAGGGGGGGTGAATATCGACCGTTTGAAATCTTTCGGAAATCTTCGTTCGTAAAACTATTCAGATCGTTAGTGTAGCGGAAAATAAAAACAAAACGAACACAGGTACACAGCGGATTTTACTTGGTTCCCAACCCCCCAGGGTCAGTACATCCAAGGCCTATGCACGGGAACGCCCGTCCACTATTGGTCTCCTTCCCGGACTTTCCGGAGACGGAGAAACCCGACTTACAGTGCAATATTACAAGCAATAATATAGAAATTTAAGTACAGTAATTAAAAAGCAAACCAACGAGACAAAGTCAGAAGCTCGACCGATCTGGACCTCCGAAGTGCCGCGCACCTCCTCCTGGAGCCTCCCGGTCGTAGAGCCTCGTTTCTAGCACGTTGTCGTCGGTCGAAATGATCAGAACAGTACTTGGAAGTCGTGTCTGAAGCAGAGGGGTCGAAGCCCCTTATATAGGCCTCCTGGGGGCGCCCTGGACGCTGGGGGCGCCCCGATAAACCCGGTCAACTCTTATCCTTGCGCCGACCTCGCCGCAGCTGATAAGACTTTTGACCAGGGCGCCCTGGACCTCCAGGGCGCCCTCATGATGGCTTATCTGTGTTTTGGGTTCGAAACTGCAAATACAGCTTTGAACCAGGGCGCCCTGGACGCTCAGGGCGCCCTGCTTGACACCTGTTCTGCCTGCTTCATCATAACTGCATTTTTACCTTTAGTTTAGGGCACCCTGGCTGTTGACGGCGCCCTGGATGGTGAGGGCGCCCTCCCTGATGGGGGTGCCCTGCTTCAGGGCATCCAGCCCTTGTTCCGCTTGCTTTGTCTTCCGATCTTGGTACCTGCAAGATACACAAACACAAAGCATATACATACAACATTAAGCTTAAGGATTTGGTTCTGACTTCGGATCTCCACGAAACCCTAGGTCGAACCGGCACGAGTTCCTATCCCCGAGAACTCGCCCTTCACCTACTCCTTTCAGGAGACGGTTGCCACCCAGTCCTTCGGATGGACTTTTGCTTAGCCTCCGATTACTCCGGATCTCGAGACGCCCACACCCTGACCCGTCTCTACTCCTGTCCTTAGTCATCGCTCAGCTAAGTTGCTTAGTCCCTCGGACCAAGTCTTCATTTCCTAGCCGTCCTTCGCCAGGTGCCTAGCAGCCCTTCGCTAGGTCTTTGTTACCAAGCGGTCCTTCGCCTGGTGCCTAGCAATCCTTCGCTAGGTCTTCTATGCCTAGCAGCCCTTCGCTGGGTGCCTAGCAGCCCTTTGCTAGGTCTTCTATGCCTAGTAGTCCTTCACTAGGTGCCTAGCAGCCCTTCGCTAGGTCTTAGGGTTACGATACCTAGCATCACTTCGCTAGGTGCCTAACAGCCCTTCCTTAGGTCTTAGGGTTTCGATACCTAGCAGCCCTTCGCTAGGTGCCCAGCATCCCTTCGCTGGGACTTAGGGTTTCGATGCCTAGATTAACTAGGACTTTTCTTCAGCTAAGGTTACTTCTCTTCTCCCCTTTGTCTGTTCAATGTATCACTGACTTAAGTGTATTGTCAAACATTAAAACACTTAAAGAGGAATATCATTGATGCAACTTGCACCAACAGCTACAAGGGCAAAGGTAACCCTAGTGAAGTTAAAATTGATAAAACTAATGTTACATGCTTTGAGTGTAGCAAGAAAGGGCACTACAAGAAAGATTGCCCAAATCTAAAAAAGGAGGAGGAGAAATCGAAGAAGAAGAAAAAGGCCTTGAAGGTTACGTGGGATGAGTCTTCTTCTAGCTCATCCGAAGAAGAGAAGGAGGAAAAGAGCACTCGCCATGTAGCTCTCATGGCTATTGAAGATAAGGAGAGCAATGATGAATCCATGGACTCCTCAAATGCGGTTTCATCATCTTCGGATGATAAAGAGGTAATTTCTCCCGAATTAGACAAATGCTATAGAACTATTGCATGTTTAACCGAATTGTTAAAGAAGTCAAAAGAAAAGGTTAAATCATTAAAAGTAGAAGTAGAACAATTGAAATCCTCTAAGGATGAGGATATTGATTATTTGCATGTAGAAATGTTAGAAGATGAAAACAAAGCCTTGAAGGGTGAGTTTGAGAAACTCAAGAATATTCTTGAGAAATTTTCAACTAGCTCCAAGACTTTGGATATGATCTTAAATGCTCAAAGGGCGGTTTACAACAAGACCGGTATAGGTTACCGACCTCAAGAACTAACTTTTGTTTCTTTGATGTCTAGGACTCATGTGAGATCACCTAAAACTTCTAGGGCTCAAAAGAAAGTGGTCAAGGCATGGGTGCCTAAGTCATACATTGTAGATGCTTTAAGTCCCAAGATTTGGATACCTAAATCTTCCATTTTTCGAATTGTGTAGGCTTTGATTGAGGGGGAGCATCTATCAACTTGGTTCGTTGATAGTGGGTGCTTCAAACATATGACCGGTGATAGATCTTTATTCACTACCCTTCAAAGCAAAAATAGAAGTAATGTATCTTTTGGTAACAATGGTAGTCTTAAGGTTGTAAGGATAGGAGATATTCAAATATTCGAATGTCTTAGGATTAAAAATGTCCTTCTAGTTAAGGGGATGACATTTAATCTCCTAAGTGTCAGTCAATTGTGTGATGCGGGTTACACAATTGATTTTCATTCAAGTCAATGTCTAGTTAGACAAAATGACACACTTGACACGGTACTAGTAGGCACAAGGTTAGATAACATTTATCAAGTTTCTTTTAAAAGTGCTATTAATCTTTCTATTAAGTGTTTCATGTCAAGAGAGTATGAGTCTACCCTTTGCCACGGAGATTGGCACATGTGAACATGAAGAACATCTAGAAATTGGCCAACAAGGGACTAGTTCATGGCTTACCAAGCATCAAGTACTAAAAGGACAAGCTTTGTGATGCATGTCAAATGGGTAAGCAAATGAAATCTTCACACAAAGGTAAAAGCGATGTAATTACTTCTACCGCTTTGGATTTACTACACATGGATTTATTTGATTGTAGTACAATTAAATACTACAATCGAAGGTTGTACAAGGCTTGTAAAAGCGATGTAGTAAAATCATTTCTTGTTGAATTTTCATACTCCAGCTTGTACAAGGCTTTTCCACATCTTCAAAGTTTCCGAGAAGGAGGTTTTTATAGTGGATGTTGTGAGTAAGGAGTGGACCCATAGTTTGGTTACCTTAAGGAGTTGGATACCAAGTAAAATCGAAGGTTTTAAGCTTGTGCTTGTTTTGCTGCATGTTTTCATTGTCATCCAAAGCTAAAAAAGCGAAGCGAGCTATTCAACCCTCTTCTAGCTCATACCAGTCCTACAGTACAAGTTGCTCATACCGGTCCTAACAGTGTGAGCTACTAGCCCTCGTCAGTGGAAGATATAATAAACACTGACTGAGGAATGCATCATGCCACCATGCCTCGGGTGTACGGTCAAGTACTCTAGACCGCAGGCGACTATGCTACCATAATAATATGTGGTCAATCCAGTACTCCGGGATATAGCTAGGCTCGTAGTTTTTACTTTTTAGTATTTTTATTATATTTACCATCTTTGTTAATTCTCTTTTAGGATTCTATTTTATCTATTTATCATAATTATTCTCTTTTCATATTTGTATTTTGTTATAGTATAATTGGTTAGGAAATTCAGCTCTCATCTTAAGACTTGGGTTTGAATCCCAACAGCGAAAAATAAATAATCTCTATAGTCCAATGTTAAGGATTCATAAAGTCGACACGATCTAGTGGGATAACATTTTCATCAATAGTATGATGTATCAAGGAGAAGATCAACCAAATCTAAAAGATAGGTATTAATGTAAGAGTAATTCAAAATGTATGATTATTTTTTTTAAATACTCTTATCCATCTTAATTCATAAAAAATAATATCGATTATTTATCTTTCAATCATTTTATTATTTTAACCCTTTTCGTTATTTGTAATATCATTTTAATCCTTTTTTAAAAATAATTATACAAATATATATAATCTTATTTATCTCTTTATTCGTAGACAAAGATAAATATATAAGAGTCCAAGGATAAATGTATCCATTTTATATACAGTAAAATATTCGAGTGTCGATAGATAGATTACCGTGCATCACTTAAACTCGTATCTACAAATATAATACAATAATAACTCAAAGACTCAAAATAATACTCAATAAAAATCATGATATGAAATCTAAACATTTTCTATAAGAAAAATGATATGTAGCAAGAATTTGTAGCATGAAACTCAACATGAATGACGTGACATTCTAATTATAGCGATCTCCGAAGGGTTCACTATGCCCCCCAGGTTATAGAATGGTTCGGGGCGGCGGCCGAAGGCCGCCGTTAGTGTCCAAGTGGCAATCGGATACATATATAAAAAGTGCCACGTCATTCATGTTGGGTTTCATGCTACAAATTCTTGTTGCGTATCATTACTCTTTCTATAACTCAAAGATGATAGATCATTATTTTTGATCTTGCTATCTCATGCCACTTTGCATTCCTAAATGAGACTTCATTACTATCTAATTATTTACCTATCCTAACTATAAATTGATTAACATAAAGTGTAAAGTATACATTCTAAGGATTACTATGATTACTGAAAAAGAGAGTAGCAATTAGGGTTGCATTCTCCTTTGCGCTGGCGATCTCGGCTAACTCCGGCGAGGTCCGACAGTGCTGCCATGAAAAGGATGGTAGCTAGGGCTACTATTAGAGAAAACAAAAGGCAGCAAGATGCAACTATTGGTGGGGAAAAAGAAGAGAGAGCAACTATGGTTGTTGCTATTGGCTACTGGAGGAGAAGAAAGGCAAGAATATCAGTTGGAGAAGGCTGAAAATAATGAAGATGGATGCTAGGATAGTGAAGGGAAAAACCTTTTTCCTTTTTCACCGGTTGTCTCAGCGAGTTGTGACGATGACCACAGCAAGCTCCAGTGGTTGTTGTACTTGGCTAGAAAAGAAGGCAACAACTAGGGCTTTGTTTTTCCCCTCTTAACTGGTGGTACGGCAAGCTCTGGGAAACCCCATCGAGCTTTGAGTGCTACCAAGAAGCAGGACAACAAGGAAGAGTAAGCAAGGGTTAGTGACCGGAGAGAAGGCAATAGCTAGGGCTGCTGCCGTTGGTGTAGTTGTTGGCCTGAAAACAATGAATGAAGGGTCGTTGGAGAAGAGTAAGGAGGAGAAGAAATGGGGGAAGAGAAGAAGAAGAAGGAAGAAAAGCAATAAGATTCAAAAAAGGTGGAACCGCCACCCCGACGGCCCCCTGGTCTCTGCCCCACGAGTGTCCAGAGGGGGTAAATCACGGTGAATGCTGGGATGGCAAGGCGCTTGGGGTTCGAGGGATTTTTTGTAAACAGCAGCCAAGATTTTATCCCTGCGCATACCGTCGAAAAGAAATAAGATTCAAAAGGTGGATCCGCCACCTCAGCGGCCCCCGCCAGCCCGCCCCAGGACCAACACGGAGGAGGTAAATCACGGTGAATGCTGGGCAGGTGAGGCACCCAGGCGCGAGGGATTTTTTTAAACAGCAGCCGAAGTTTTACTCGAAAAGAAATAAGAGAGAGGAGGGATGGTGGAGGCATGGCTATGGCAGAGGGACTGTGCTCCCTTTTTTTTTTCTTTTTTTCTTTATACTTAACACAATTACTCTCAATGGAGGTTATTCACTATTGACTATGTAATATCAAAAGATAATCTAGCGAATCTCCTGACCAAAGAATTAAATAGAGAGTTAGTTGTAGGCTCATTAATTACAAGAAATAAGCTTAATACTAATGAGAAATATTGGTACAAAGGAAATCAAACATATGCAAACTGAAGATCCCAAGAATTACGTTCAAAGAGACAACCTAACTGTACCAACAATGTTGCTCACTGTGGGGAACGACCCAATGGACCAGTGAAGGATGCAGGTTAAGCATGTGATTTTTATTAGTCCAGTAGAGTAATATCGAATATTCATGAGAGATGGCCTATGTGAAAAAAAAAGTGAGACAATGTTGAAGAGAATTAGAGATATAATTTTTAAAACTTCTTATATAACCAAACATGTTCATGGTCAAGAATAAATACACTGATGAGAACCGAGTTGTATTAAGGAAAGTTCTAGTGAGATATGTCAATGCTTACACATATGACAGAAAAGTTCAAGGATATCATGTCTATCAGCTAGTAAGCAAATAGATTTTCACAATGAAATGTTTAAAGGGTAAAACATACTCATCATATACTCTGTTTTCATTTATGTGTGGAATCGTTTGAAATTTGAATGGAAACAATAAAAGGTGGATGAAAGAGACTCCATTGTGTATGAGTTTTAGGGGGCGCTTGGTAAGCGGGGTTAGAAGGCAGGAATGGGAATGAAACCCATTGATGATGCTTGGTATATGGAAATCAGAAGCAAAATATGGATATGATACCCCTGATTTTATAACCTATTCCTTACTAGGTAATCACTAAACCTATAAACCCCTCAATCAAAACTCATTACCATTCCTATTACCGAATGGATACCAAGCGCCCCCTAGTCTCACATTTGGAGTCTCATGGTTTTGTTGTTAGTTTATATTGTATCGCATGCAATGATGTTGTGAACATTTGCATGAGGAGATCATTTCTCTCATACGTGGGTCCGGAAGAGATGCAAATTCAGGACCTAAATTGCACAAAACCAAGTTGACTCATGTGTGAGCACGACCTGTGCACGTTAAAAGTCGAATCGGTTAGGATAAAATTTGCCCAAGTGGAAACAACCAATATTCTACCACATGAATTTCTTTTGCTTGTTGCTCAAATGAAACAGTTGCATTAATCGATAATTAATAGGAAATCCCTAATCGATGGACATTTCCAATCGGAAAGGTTAATGGTAGTAAATGACCTTTATTTGACCATTTGCTACAGCCAAAGTTTGATCTCTTTTATAAGGAGGAGGTCATCAGTAGAGAAAAAACTATCATTGTACGAATCCTCTCCTCCTTACTCTCTGTTGAACACTCTGCTCGACGGATCATGTTGGTAGTGTTCGAGTACAAACTCAATTTGTCATGATCACTAATGCTTGGTGATATTCACTGTTGGGATCTTCAGGTGACATAAACACAAAAACGTAGCGGAAACAAGATCCCTCGAGCGATCCATGCGAAAGAAAAACTCGTACGAAATCATCTATCTAATAGATCTATCTAAAGTGTATACCTTTGGAGCGTGCCCTTACGTTTATCCCGCTCGTCCAAGCGCCGCCGGATCTCTTGCACGTTCAAGTGTTCGTGCCTCTATTCGTATCCACATGAACACGATATCTCTACTTCGGAGAAGAACTACCTTAGTTGTGCTAGCAACTTGAGGTAGTTCACAAAACACCAAGAACCCAAGATGTGGGTTTCGGCCAAGATGGAGAAGAGAAGGAAGAGGGGAAAGAAAATGAGAAGTTGTCATCCAAATGACAAGGGACAAACTCTTTTATACTCATATCAAGAGGAGTTTTTGCCTTTTAAACCTCCCTTCATTAAACATTTTAATGTAACTCTCTAACTTTTCATGTAACTCTCTAATGGTGAGAAACTCTCCATCTTCCTCTCTTATTAATTCATTAAACATTTTAATGAATTAATATTTCATCCAAATGTGGTTGAGTCTAATCTAAATGAGTTTAACTCAAATTAGATCTCAATCCATAATCCAATTGGATTCACTTGAGTCTAACTCAATTAATCCAATTCTGATTAAATCTTAGCCAAACCAAGATAAATTAATCTCCGAAGCATCGTGTCCTTAGTGTGTGACCCAATAGGCTCTCGTAACATTGGCAATATGTCTAAACCAATTTAGACACAAAAGCAATGAGCGACATCTAGCAATGCATCAATGCTACCCAAGTAACAAGAAAGTCGCGATCCGACTTAACCTCCGTGACTATGGCAATGTATGACCTTGTCCTTCTATCCTTGATATCTAGATTGACCAATGAGACATAGACCGTGTCATCCTCGATCAATCTTTGTGTTTCTTGATCCCCGAGTAGACTCACTCAAACAATTGAGCTCAATATCTCATATTGACTCAATTGAGCATGGTCATGCGTTTTAGCAGTCCTACTCGATCAAGGGGCCCACAGATATCACTCCCGTCATATGGGAGGGATAGATCCCATCTACATCACTCACATCCCTCCGCATAATTCATTACATACCCAGTGATCGCCTTTATAGTCCACCCTGTTACGGGTGACGTTTGACGATACCAAAGTACATAACTCCTTATGTAGGGAACCGTAGTGACTTCAGGTCTAAGGACTATTCATACCAATAGTCACATGAGAAAGTTTATGACACTCATATGACAATCTATGAAACTTTCTCATGGCGGGTCATTCAGTACACATTCTCCAATGTATACCATGTGTCAACTTGATATCACATATCCATGACTTGTGAGCTCAAGTCATCAGTTGACCTACATGCTAGTCTCCATGTATTAATATTGTCCTTGAATATTAATACTTGACTAGGAATGGTTTAGAGTAGTGTTCTCTACATCATCTCACTATCGATTCAACCAATCGATATAATGTAGATAAGAACCTACTACCCAAGGACATTATTATACTTAGTTATTTGGCACAAATACAAAGTAAGTATAATAACCAAACATGCCTTTATTAATAATAGAATATGATACAAAATGTCCCTAGTCAATCATCATATAATTGGCTCTAGGGCTCCTACTAACAATCTCCCACTAGCACTAGTGCCAATCACTGTAGTATCTAATACCGAGTGACCTGGTATGACCATCATGCTTCTTTTGTGCCAAAGCCTTGGTCAAAGGATCTGCGATGTTAGAATCAGTGTGTACTCTGCATATCCTCACATCTCCTCTATCGATGATCTCTCGAATGAGATGGAAGCGCCGTAGTATGTGTTTGGTCCGCTGATGGGAGCGAGGTTCCTTAGCCTGCGCAATAGCCCCATTGTTGTCACAATAGAGGTCTATCGGGTCTGCTATGCTAGGAACCACACCAAGCTCTATAATGAACTTCCGGATCCAAACAGCCTCTTTTGCCGCCTCTGACGCGGCAATATACTCGGCCTCTGTTGTAGAATCTGCGACTGTGTCCTGCTTCGAACTCTTCCAGCTCACAGCGCCACCATTCAGGCAAAATACATACCCTGACTGCGATCTATAGTCATCCCTGTCTGTTTGGAAGCTTGCGTCACTGTAACCCTTTACAGCTAGCTCCTCATCGCCTCCAAATATCAAGAAATATTCTTTCGTCCTTCGTAAGTACTTAAGAATATTCTTGACAGCTGTCCAGTGACATTCACCTGGATCTGACTGGTACCTGCTCGTCATGCTCAAAGCATACGAAACATCTGGACGAGTACATAGCATGGCGTACATGATAGACCCTATAGCGGATGCATAAGGGATCTGATCCATACGGTCTCTCTCCTCCTTAGAAGAGGGACATTGAGTCTTCGAAAGACTCACACCATGTGACATTGGCAGAAATCCCCTTTTGGAATTCTGCATGGCAAAACGATTAAGCACCTTGTCAACATATGTACTCTGACTTAAGCCAAGCAATCTCTTAGATCTATCTCTATAGATCTTAATGCCTAGGATGTAGGCTGCTTCACCTAAGTCTTTCATTGAGAAACAATTCCCGAGCCACGTCTTCACAGACTGTAGTGAAGGGATATCATTCCCAATGAGGAGTATGTCATCTACATACAAGATCAGGAAGATAACTGTGCTCCCACTAACCCTCTTGTAGACACAGGGTTCATCTTCATTCTTGATGAAACCAAACGCTTTGATTGCATCATCGAATCGAAGATTCCAGCTTCGAGAAGCTTGCTTTAGCCCGTAAATGGAGCTTTGCAACTTACATACCTTTCCAGCATGCTCTGGATCTACAAAACCTTCAGGTTGTGTCATGTACACATCTTCGAGTAGATTCCCATTTAGGAATGCGGTTTTGACATCCATCTGCCAGATCTCGTAATCATGGTAAGCTGCAATAGCAAGCAGGATCCGAATAGACTTAAGCATCGCAACTGGGGAAAAGGTTTCATCATAGTCGATACCATGAATCTGCTTGAAACCTTTAGCTACCAATCGCCCTTTATAGGTATGCATAAGTCCATCCATGTCAGTCTTTCTTCTAAAGACCCACTTACACCCAATGGGTTTAATCCCCTCAGGTGGATCAACCAAGGTCCATACCTGGTTAGTGTACATGGATTCCATTTCGGACCTCATGGCTTCTAGCCATTTCTCAGAATCTGGGCTCATCACAACTTCTTGATAGGATGTAGGCTCATTCAACTCAATGAGCGTCACGTCATCATGGTCAGATAAGAGAAAAGAGTATCTCTAAGGCTGATGAGTATCCTATCAGATCTGCGAGGAGGTTGATCTACTTGAACAGCCTGTTGCTCCACAACTTTTTGTGTAACAACCTCATGATCCACAACATCTTGTGGTGCATGTTCAATGTTCATTAAGGCCTCAGTACTATCTGCATCTTGAACTTCTTCAAGATGGATTTTACTCCCATTAGTCCTTCTAGAAATAAACTCCTTTTCTAGAAAAACACCATTTCTAGCGACAAACATTTTGCCTTGTGTGGGATTGTAAAAATAATATCCCTTTGTTTCCTTGGGATATCCTACAAAGTAGCACTTATCATATTTGGGTCCTAGTTTATCTGAGACTTGACGTCGAACGTAAGCCTCACAACCCCAAATCCTCATAAAAGACATCGTGGGACTCTTCCCAGTCCATATCGTATATGGTGTCTTTATAACAACCTTTGATGGAGCTCGGTTAAGTGTGAAAAGAGCTGTCTCTAGAGTGAAACCCCAGAAGGAAGTAGAAAAATCCGTCTGACTCATCATCGATCGTACCATATCTAATAGAGTACGATTTCTCCGCTCGGACGCACCATTCCACTGTGGTGTTCCAGGTGGAGTGAGTTGGGATATGATCCCACACTCTGCTAGATGGTCACGAAACTCTTGGCTAAGATATTCATCACCTCGATCTGATCGAAGCATCTTAATACTTTTGCCAAGTTGGTTTTGTACTTCACTCTTGAATTCTATAAACTTTTCAAAGGATTCTGACTTGTGTTTCATGAGATACACATAGCCATACCTACTGATATCATCAGTGAAAGTGATGAAGTACTGATAGCCTCCTCTAGCTGCGACATTGAAAGGGCCACATACATCAGTATGTATGAGTCCTAACAACTCTGTCGCTCTTTCGCCGTGCCCACTAAATGGAGTCTTGGTCATCTTGCCTAAAAGACAAGATTCACATGTCTCATATGATTCAAAATCAAATGAGTCCAGTAATCTATCCTTATGGAGCTGGGATATGCGACTCTCATTTATATATCCTAAGCGACAATGTCAGAGATATGCTTGGTTCAAATCATTTGGTTTGAACCGTTTGGTATTTATGTTATAGATTGGGTTATCTAGATCTAGAAGATAGAGTCCATTTATCAATGGTGCATTACAATAGAACATATCATTTAGTATTATAGAACAACATTTGTTCTTTATGGTAAATGAAAACCCTTTCTTGTCCAAACAAGATACTGAAATAATGTTCTTAGTTAATGCAGGTACATAAAAGCACTCTTCTAGTTCTAGGATAAGCCCAGTGGGCAAAGACAAGAAATATGTTCCTACAGCAATAGCAGCAACTCTTGCTCCGTTGCCTACTCGTAGGTCCACTTCTCCCTTGGTCAATGATCTAGCTCTTTGAAGGCCCTGCACATTAGTACAAATGTGAGAAGCACATCCGGTATCTAATACCCAAGAAGAAGAGATAGATAGATTGACTTCTATAATAAAAATACCTGAGGCAGAAGTCTCACTTTTTTTCTTCTTTGCTTCCTCCAGGTAGAGTTTACAATTCCTCTTCCAATGTCCGGTCTCACCACAATGGAAGCAGGTCCCTTCCTTAGGCATTTTGCCTTTGGCTTTGGAAGTAGTAGAATTGGCATTGCCTTTGGCTTGGGTCTTACCCTTGCCTTTAGGCTTCCATTTTCCTTTGCCTTTGTTAACCATCAGTACATTACTGGTCTTGGCTTTCTTGAGATTGGGCTCAGCAGTTCTCAACATGTTGAGCATCTCAGGTAAAGGCTTATCAATTTCATTCATGTTGTAGTTCAAGACAAATTGATTATAACCCTCCGGCAACGATTGCAGGATAAGGTCTGTTGCCAATTCTTGGCCCAGTGGGAATCCTAGTCTTTCAAGGTTCTCCACATACCCAATTATCTTGAGTACGTGAGTTCCTACAGGAGTTTCCTCTTGCATCTTGCATGCAAATAGGGCTTTGGACACCTCAAAGCGCTCGTGCCTAGCTTGCCCTTGATATAGTTGTTTTAGATGCTCAACCATATCATGTGCATTCATGTTCTCGTGTTGTTTCTGAAGCTCAAAGTTCATGGTGGCAAGCATTAGGCATGATACATCCAATGCATCATCCTGATGCTTCATGTAAGCATCTTTTTCAGCACGGGTGGCGGTAGCGACGGGTGCTTCTGGAAGGGGTTGCTCTAGAACGTACAGTTTACATTCTTGTTTGAGGACTATCCTCAAGTTCCTATACCAGTCCAGGAAATTAGCTCCGTTGAGTTTGTCCATCTCAAGGACAGATCGCAGAGAGAGTGTGTTCGACGTATTAGATGACATGGTGATCTACAACAACACAACATGTAGAAATAAGTATCATATCTAGATCATTTAATTAGACCTTTAATTAAATGATGCTCCCACTAAATCGTAGAGCTTTTGTAGGGGCTAGTCATGGATGTAGGCAAACTTACTTTGCTCACACTACTAGCTCCAAACCAAACAGCGACTATATTTATGTGGGACAAGATCCAAATTATACTTCATCTTGAGTTAGCTTTGGCTAATCGCCCAAGACTCGGTACAATTAGGTAGGTAAAATTTTACCAATTACATCGTATGCAACTCTTGAAAAAAGGGTTAAGATTCACATTACATATCATCTTGAGTTAGCTTTGGCTAATCGCTCAAGACTTAGTATAATTTTTCTTCTTACCCAATTTTCTCAACTTTTGGGATATGCCTCTATGTTTCTCAATCCAATTGAGGTGACTTAGTTAAGTCTCACCCAAAGTTCGATAGCGGGACATCACAATTGTCCACTCGCACTCTACCAAGATAAAATGCGTTGCTTTGCTTTGGCAAACCCAACAACAAATGATCGAGGTAGTTATGAGTACCGAACCTTGGTAGGCATATTAAGTTGACTTAATTAAGATTAACATCTAAGCATGCATCACATACACACACATAGCATATATCAATATATAAGCAAGGAAATGTGACATGGTTATGGCCAGTTTACTACGATCTTCTCAAGCCAATGAGAAGATCGATGGTCAACCTAAGGAAAACTTCTTCTCCAAGAGCATCCTCCGGACATCATGTGTGGTTGGCATCTTCCTTGTAACTTCATTCTTCAATGGACACTCCATTCCTCTTTTGTACATTACAATGTTGGAAAACTCGAGTTACATTCGAGTCTAAATTTAATTTTACAATTAGGAAGAATAGATACAAGGCACGACACGCAGGCCGTATTATGAATTACAACATGCACACACACACATACATCCAATCACATTGGGGTTAAGGCCATAACCATTCACCATGTCATCATTTATACACAATAGATTTAGGACATTGATTTTATTATGAGTGCAATATAAAAATCACTCAAGAGTAGAAACTCCGTTGGTGCATTCTTGCGACAAAATTGCACAATCTGTTCACAACAGATTGACACTACTTCATCAACATTAACACCAAAGGTTATAATATTTTGTCAAGACGATCAAACTATAGCACGCTATCATATGAATGATGATGTTATAGCCTTTTAGTTTGATCAACATAAACTTTTGCGTAATGACAAAATATTCACACTATTATATGCAAGCCATAAAAAAAAATTGTCCTACTTCTATATCACATATAAAAGTGCATAAAACTTCATACGATCTTTCGTAAGTGGCTCTGATACTACTGTTGGGATCTTCAGGTGACATAAACACAAAAACGCAGCGGAAACAAAATCCCTCGAGCGATCCATGCGAAAGAAAAACTCGTACGAAATCATCTATCTAATAGATCTATCTAAAGTGTATACCTTTGGAGCGTGCCCTTACGTTTATCCCGCTCGTCCAAGCGCCGCCGGATCTCTTGCACGTTCAAGTGTCCGTGCCTCTATTCGTATCCACATGAACACGATATCTCTACTTCGGAGAAGAACTACCTTAGTTGTGCTAGCAACTTGAGGTAGTTCACAAAACACCAAAAACCCAAGATGTGGATTTCGGCCAAGATGGAGAAGAGAAGGAAGAGGGGAAAGAAAATGAGAAGTTGTCATCCAAATGACAAGGGACAAACTCTTTTATACTCATATCAAGAGGAGTTTTTGCCTTTTAAACTTCCCTTTATTAAACATTTTAATGTAACTCTCTAACTTTTCATGTAACTCTCTAATGGTGAGAAACTCTCCATCTTCCTCTCTTATTAATTCATTAAACATTTTAATGAATTAATATTTCATCCAAATGTGGTTGAGTCTAATCTAAATGAGTTTAACTCAAATTAGATCTCAATCCATAATTCAATTAGATTCACTTGAGTCTAACTCAATTAATCCAATTCCGATTAAATCTTAGCCAAACCAAGATAAATTAATCTCCGAAGCATCGTGTCTTTAGTGTGTGACCCAATAGGCTCTCGTAACATTGACAATATGTCTAAACCAATTTAGACACAAAAGCAATGAGCGGCATCTAGCAATGCATCAATGCTACCCAAGTAACAAGAAAGTCGAGATCCGACTTAACCCCGTGACTATGATAATGTATGACCTTGTCCTTCTATCCTTGATATCTAGATTGACCAATGAGGCATAGACCGTGTCATCCTCGATCAATCTTTGTGTTTCTTGATCCCCGAGTAGACTCACTCAAACAATTGAGCTCAATATCTCATATTGACTCAATTGAGCATGACCATGCGTTTTAGCAGTCCTACTCGATCAAGGGGCCCACAGATATCACTCCCGTCATATGGGAGGGATAGATCACATCTACATCACTCACATCCCTCCGCATAATTCATTACATACCCAGTGATCGCCTTTATAGTCCACCCTATTACGGGTGACGTTTGATGATACCAAAGTACATAACCCCTTATGTAGGGAATCGTAGTGACTTCAGGTCTAAGGACTATTCATACCAATAGTCACATGAGAAAGTTTATGACACTCATATGACAATCTATGAAACTTTCTCATGGCGGGTCATTCAGTACACATTCTCCAATGTATACCCATGTGTCAACTTGATATCACATATCCATGACTTGTGAGCTCAAGTCATCAGTTGACCTACATGCTAGTCTTCATGTATTAATATTGTTCTTGAATATTAATACTTGACTAGGAATGGTTTAGAGTAGTGTTCTCTACGTCATCTCACTATCGATTCAACCAATCGATATAATGTAGATAAGAACCTACTACCCAAGGACATTATTATACTTAGTTATTTGGCACAAATAAAAAGTAAGTATAATAACCAAATATGCCTTTATTAATAATAGAATATGATACAAAATGTCCCTAGTCAATCATCATATAATTGGCTCTAGGGCTCCTACTAACATTCACCGTGTGCCATTGTATTCTGGGAAATAGATGACCCACGACAACCTCGAAGCACAGTAGAAGGTGGGATGAATCTGTTTGAAGGAATCTGCGTTGAACGCAAGCTTCGGTCTTTCAGTTTCCAAGCACTCGAAAACCCACTTGGATTCGAGATTACTTCTCGAGTAACTTGACATCTTTTTTTCCCAACTCGACGACTTGCTCAGGCGACTTGGGTCCCAACTTAGTAGCACTCGACAGGAGTACTCGGACTCGGTAGGAGCATTCGTCCGACTCAAGCTCAGCACTCGGAGTACACATCCGACTCGGCACTCGGAGTACACAGTCGACTTAGCACTCGGAGTACTTGGCCGACTTGACATTCGGAGACCTCGACCGACTCGGTACTCAGTGATTCAACACTCGGCCGACTTGGTAGTCGGACGACTCAACGACTTGATAACCCGATCGGATACTTGGCGACTCACTCAGCACTCAACCAGTTTGGCACTTGACAACTCGGGCAAGTCGCTAATCAATAGTCGGGTGACATTCCAACTCGGACTTGGCACTCCGCTTCCTACTATGCTTGGACCCCTAGAAATAATCGGCCGAACCAACCCACTGACAATTTGAGATTATCTAATTAGACCATCTAACAGATAAGCCTTTTATCCGATATTGATTCTATAATTTCAATTTTATATTGTCGTCTGTAATCTCCTACATGATTGTCCAAAGTTGACAAGAATATACTTCAAGTTTAAAATTATTTGATACATGATCTGATTGAATTTCAGATATTTTTATTACGATAATTTGCTGGAAAAGTATTTACAAAGAAAACTATAAATTTGATCTACCAAAAAGATCGCTAATTATGTGAACTTACTAAATTCTAAGTTAACAAATAGCCTTATCGCTCCACGATCCCTTCTGAGATATGGGGATAGGGATGAGTTGAGTTAATTTCTTAATGTATCTATGACCGAGCTCTCTTAGAAGGTCGGATGCACGTTTGATTGGATCTTCTCGGGTTGACTTCTATCGAGTGGGCAGCTATTAAGTTAGCAGCTATCAGATCCAACAATGCAAGATCTAGCAAATGACGCAACCTTTTATAATGGGAGCTACTGTGACTTCTGTGTCGCATTCGGGCTCGGGCATGATCTAGCCAATCGGGCTTGAGCTCGGCCGTGTATCAAGTTCACTCGAGTTGAACTCGAAGGAGCTGATCCGACTTGATCCAAATTCAGTCATGAATCAGGCCGAATTGGCTATGTGTTGATCGAATCTTGAGCCCGCCACGTGGCCCTATATTCCAGCCACATCACTCCGGTTTAACATTCATCAAGGACTCATTGTGTCTATCTGAATTAATTCCCACGAATTTCACGAGCCACTCCTGCAATTTCTTGACCACAGGAAAGCCAAACTAGATTAAACATTTATCCCTAAACGCAACTCCGCCTACTGCTAGCGCTCAGCAGAGTCAACGTCTGACTTCCATTTTAGTCGGTGATCTAGATTTTGATCGACTTGTAACATTAGCTAAATCTAATCCACCCACCTGTTCGAGGGATTGAGTCCGGTACGTGGAAATCTAGTTAGATTCGGCGTCACGTTAGCAAAATATTCGGGCAAATCCAATTTGTTAGAGTTTCAATCAAACTCAGATTTGCTTTGTTTAGAAAGTCCCTCGGAATCAATTGGGCCTCTAAGAAACGGCAATTAGAGACGTGACAAGCACTGATGAGATTGTATTATATTCCTTCACTCTCTGGTCAATTGGGCTTCAATCTATATTTTAATTATATATATTATCTAATTAAAATTGGAGATACGTAAATTGGAAGAGAAAGGTTGTTCTCAGTATGTACGGATTCTTTAATATTTGATAACTATCCAATGCCGTAGCTAGGTGCTTATGATAAGTTAATAGTGAGCGTGCGGCGAGAGCAAAATTATTTAGCGTAGACCAAGTTTTTTATGATGTGGATATAATCATAAGAAAGTCATAAAAAGTTAGGCGATAATATAACTAGAATTGGCGTTCGAATTGTAAGGGAAATTATGTTCATCCGTTGAGTGATTGGATGGAGCACGAGACTTTGGGTTCCAAATTATTTTTCATTAACTATTTAACCATTACACGTGGCTACATTAAAACCATAATCACAATGCTTCACTAAAGTAAATGAAATAAAAACGATAAATCTAAATTTACGTTAAAAAAACCGAGAGGTAGGTCAAGCGTTGACTGCCGTTTCGTTCGTTTCACATTCCCTTTCTGGATGCCGGGCGTCTTGCGGTCGTCTCAGTTTCCCGGACGGCGGTGCGGCGACCACGTGGGCGGCGCTGGGCTGAAGTGGGTGGAGACGACGCGGGAGTCGAGGAGCTCTAGTATTGGCGGGAAGGTGACGCAGCGCGGCACTTTGTATTGGTTGATTGATGCTCCCCTTGAGATGGCGTAGTCCATCAACTCCTCAAACGTGCCGCCGCGCACCATGCGGATCTCCAGAGGCCCGATCGACCCGTCCGCCGCTCGACTCTGCCGGTACACCGCGTTCAACTTCTCCTCCATCGCCAGGCAGCACTGCTCCATCACTCCGATGTGCGACAGCGCTTCCAGCGCTTCGGCGCCGCCGGAGGCCCCCTTGGCCAGAAGCTCCCAGTAGATGACGTAGTGGCCAGGGATGGACTTGGTGTAAGCGTGGCTCGTGTACTCCACCACGGTCGCGTCGTAGGGCCGCAGCAGCGCCGACGCGCTCTCCACAGCTCGCTGCAGCTCCGCCTCATCGGTCTTGTCGGACTCGATGCTGAGGAGCACGTTCTTGCGGCGCACGAACCGGAACTGCGGCGCCGCGTTGTAGAAGCCGGTCACCCTCAGGATGTCTCCGACCCGGTAGCGGTTCAGGCCGGCGTAGGTGGTGATAACCAGTTCGTACTCCTTCCCCGCCTCCACGTCCGCCAGTTCCACCAGCTGCTGGGCCTTGTCCTGGCCGTGGCCGTCGCCGTGTGGGAGGAACTCGAAGTAGCCCATGTTGGGCATGATGGTGTAGGAAACCTCTGAAGGTTCGCATATGGGCCGCAGGTTGAGCCCGAAGTAGCACTCCGAGGAGGCATACATGGTGCAAGCCATGGGAAGGCCACCGCTGTAGTACTCCAAAGTGGGGATGTACTGCGCCATGGCACCCGTCACGATCACGTCGAGGTACTTGGTGCTGGGCCAGATGCGCGTGATGATACCGGCCCAGTCGCCCTTGCTGCACTCGGCCGCCACGATCTGAGCCAGCACCGGGTCCGGTTCGCGGAGTAGCTCGGCCACGGCGGCGCGGACTGAGGGATCGGTTACCTTGGCGGTAAGCGACCCGGCGGCGATGTCGTTGGAGAGGTCCTGCCAATGGAGCTGCAGGAAGCGGATGGCCCGGAGGAGGCCGGAGGCGAAGACGGCGCCGACTCGGAGAACGTCGAGACGCTGTAGCAGGCCGCAGAGCATCTGAGCGTACATGCTCTGGAAGGCGTCGGCGCAGAGGATGGCGGCAGTGGGGCTTGTGTACACGTTGTAGGGGTCGTACGGCCGGCTTTTGAAGTGCTCGCTCTTGTAGTAGCTCGTCAGAACCGGCCGCGCAGTCAACCCGCCGGGGGTCTTCGTCTCTGATTTCACGAAAAGGAAATAGAGCCCCTTCCCCTTGTCCAGCCCCGGGACGGAACTGTTAAATTGCAATTTTGCCCAAACAAAGTTAATCTTACAGATTTGCAGTGAGTGATTTCTTAATTATTTCTTGAAGTAGATGAGTGAGGCGAAAGTTACAGGTTCATCACGGGCATGAGAAGGCTGTAAAGGAGCTGCCGGCGGTCGAGCTCTTCTTTGATAGTTGGCATCAGCTTCCTCTCGCCAGCAGACGTTCCGGAACTGCAAATTACATCCGAATAAGCCTCACATTTGTGCATAATAAACATGGAAGATTGATAATAAATGTACCTGGTCAGGAACTCAGAGATTGGGTGGGCGGAGAGGATTGCGGAGCGATCTCCATTAGCGATTCTCTGTATCTCCGGCTGCAAGTCCTCGTAGGTGACCACGGGGACCTTGGACTTGAAGGTGGCTCGGTCGGTGGCGCCGTCGAGCCCGTACCTCCGCAGGTACTCTGTCTCGGCGTTGCGCGACAATATTTCCGCCAGCACCTTCTCTTGCACCGCGTCCGTGTTCGCTGTCATCTCCTCGATGAACCTCAATTTCTCCGCGTCCTTCTCGTTGGTCGGCGGCCCGAGCTTGACCGCCGCGTTCGCGCTCGCCTCTGGCACAACCGTCTCCACGGCCATTTCTTTTCTCAGAGCTCGGAGAACTGCAGTCGCAAGCAGCACAGAGAGAAAGAGAGAGAGAGACCAAGCGCTGTGAGCTGGAAGAGGAGGGATGGAGAGGTCGTGGCCAGAGCGGAAGGCAAATTTATAGGCGGAGGTGATCGTTGGATGTGCGGTGGCCCCGCGAACGGACGGAGCAAGAGGCCCGCGTCAGGCCGTGTAGGCTCTGTACGCGACACCGTGGGCCCGGCGGTCGCGTCGTGACGTGGACACACCCTCGACCGCCAAGGCCCCCCACCACGGGTGACCTCTTGGCCGGCACCTGTCTCCGTCCCCCTCGACACCCGCACGCACGGCGCCCGCCGGACAGCCATCTCCGGCGATCCTGCCAGCGTTCCGTCGCCCCCGCGACGTGGCGCCGCGTCTTCCCAATTCCACCCAGAGACGTCTCCAATTCCTTGCCGGGACCGAATAGAAGAAGATCGCACCCACGGTTTTGGATAAAATAAAATCCCTCGTGGAATTTAATTATTCCAAAGCAGTAGCTTTAGAGTGCACGTATGTCGTATGATGCAGCACCTTGAAAACGAAGCTGCACCAATATATTTTCTCAAATCTCGCCATGAACACGAATCAGCACGTGAGAGTCGATCATTAGGCAAGTTAATCCGTCGCAGGCTTTGGGGACCATAATAGTACTTAATTATCATACAAAGTGCCGTTTTCCTATTGAGAGATGAAAAGCAATGCACATGAGCTGCAAGAGAAAGTTCAAGCTGGGCTCCAAGATCTGCAGGACGGATCTCGAAGAACCTCTTTTTTGATTTTCTGGAATGCAAACAGTAATTTGCATCCGATGTGGTGGTCATCGAATTCGAGAGCGACTCTTCAACAACATCCTCTTCGTGGAGCTGCTTTATTGGGGTCGCATATGTCTGCTCTGTTTTGCCAAGCAAAAGAAACTCAAAAACAAAGGCAGTCCTCGATACGATTACATGCACGTCTCCGTCGTGACGTGCGCCGGTGGATAACGTCAAGCCGATGAGTGCAGCAAAATGAAGGCATTAGATTTAATAATGCAGGGATGGCAGTTGATTGCTTGTCTGGAAGAGGAAGAGAAGGCCAATCTAATGCGTTGATTCAATGCCCACCAAACAAACCAACCTAACACCAAGTTGCCGCTGTTAATTAAACATCTAATTTGGCACTGTTATGTCAAGTCCATGAAAGTTAGGCCCCTGTAAAATTCAATTCAATTTTGCTGATGCATGAAACAGAGCTCTACGTCGGCAAGCTAGGCCGGTGAGTTCGATGGTCGAAAGCCAATCCAATTTTTTAAAACGTGCCAAGTCAAACGGTTCCTTTCCCTCTCACCAACCTCCTCATCTTTTTAAGCGTGGAATCATAATAATATTAGAGCGGAGTCAATCTCAGAAGAAGAATCGTAGAAGTTTCATCATGTCAAATTGCATCGTTTTCAACGCGATGACTTTAACTTTATATAATTTGCATGCGTTTGCTTCATAATCCCGGACACTAATGCTTTGTTCAGAGTCAGACCCTTGAAGCTCTATCTTTAATTTACATATTAATTAATGGCACCAACAGGCAGTGTAATTAGCTCAACCACGTTCCAGTTCCTGTTCCTGAGGCTGAGGACTCTGTCTACAGCAAGCATGCAACGCCATGCATGCCTCTCTGTCACCCATATAATTGAAACCTCAAATCCATGGTTTTGCCACAGAGATGAATGCATGCGTCAAATACACGAATTCTTTAACTATTTACATGTTCAGACAACAGCAGTGTATTTTGCTATCCAATAATCAATTCTATATATATGGCTGGAGGCCACTACTCTGAGGAGTTCTGAATCATGTAGGGTTGGTGAAAGCCAAGAAGGTCCCATTCACCGTCACATGAGTGAAACTCGTCTTCATTAAATGAGGCGTTCTTGTCAAAGCATATATCCGAGCACTACGTACGTTGTTGTTATTCCACAGAGCGGAAGCATGGAATTTTTGTCGGACGCATATATTTGCATCGATCTTGATCCCTGTTTTTCATTAATTTATTTACACCGAGTGGCACGCATTGAGAGGCGAGAGTTGACCAGATATGAATCGATATGAACGACGACTCCGTGGTCACACCATTGTTTACTGACCAGCACTTTTTTGTAAGAAAAGTAATTGGAAAGAAAGAAAGAAAGAGGTTCCTTTTCTCAGGTCAAAAGCTTGTTCTAACCCTGCAGCAAGAACAAGGAAGCTTCGAGTTTGCAATTTAGCCGACGACGATGACAGCCATTTGCTAATGGAGATCAACCTTCGCGTAGAAAGAACGTTCCTCGTCTGAAAAGAATAAAACTCCAGTCAGTCAAACAATTACAAAGAAAGAAACAAGGTCTTTCCCCATGTTTTCTATGTTATACAAACGTGAAAAATGGATGTTTAACCATCAGATCTCCTTGGACGTGATGCTTATCGTCGTAATAATGCACTGACAGTTTCTTCTTCATATAAGTTCACAGTATATGATCATATAAAAGCAATGCAAAAATTAATCTTTTGTCATATCATATGAGTCACTAGACACATTAGAAAAGCTCCACTTTTGCCTGTTTAGTTTAAAGCGGTCTCATAAAAGGCGATGTTTTTAAAATCAGGCTCGACCAATTATATATATATACAATACATCTATAAGCTAGATGTGTTATTTTCTAACTTCAATTTCAAGTTAAATGATGGAATAATCAGCTATAGTTTATATTAATGCAGGCCAGGCATGCATAATTGGAGCTCGGAGGAGAGCACATACAGTCGAGTTATACATGGAATGGCACGGACACGTCCACCATTGTTGGCTCAATTTTGGTGCTTGACACGGTGATGAAGATGGCTCGTGCTGTTCGGCCGCGCAAAAGACAGACAAGTCGATGGCCATACATTATGTACAACGTACAATGCTCCTCTAGCTCTTTAAAGCAGTAACATTAGAGATTGGCAATCGAGTAGACTTTCATCAACCACTCACGATGTCTCTCCACGAAATGAGTTGCGATTTTGTCGGTTTGGATAAAATCTCGAATAGATAAATTTTTAAGATTTAGCTGAAAATTACGTTGGGGAAAAATAAAAATGAAAGATTTCATGTCTGCTAGCTTTTTGTCAGCCTAAACAGCTCATGTGTTTCCAAACTCACTTTTCTTTTTTATTTTCCCGGCTAAGCATAAACAGATTCCCCTTAAGGGCCTATCGGCTGTCTGATTAGTATAAAATAGCAGGGATCATTAACTGCAAGTGTAATGGCGATGGAGATTGTTCAATAAACAATGTGGGCATGTACACAGCAAAGCGTACATGGCATGAGTCATAGCCATGTGTTGGTGTGCATTGTGTAGGCTCTCTTTTGTCTCTGTTCCTGTTTGCTTCGCATGAATCGCTGGCTGCTTCAAAAACTATACTGGATTTGATCTCTGGTTCTTGTCAATTAATGTTTGCTTAATAAGGTTGAGACATTAGGCAACGCTAGTTAAACCTTAATCTAGATGTTCCTCTAGTGCCCCTTCAATTATTGGCCATCTTGACTAGCTAGCTAGGCTATTGAATGTTAAATGAGCTTTAAACCAGCTTTCAAGGGCTGGAAATGCCATAGACAATCTAATTATATACTTCACGTGAAAATGTAGCTCAGCTAGCCTAGTTATTATGTTCGGAACTTGTCGATTAATCTGATAATTAAGAGATTATTGCATGCTAATGAACGATCTTGCGGGACCTGTATGAGAGAAAAACGGCAATTTGATCCAAGAAAGGTATACTTGCAACTAATTAAGAAGTAGATCTTACAAAGACAAATTAAATTTAGCCTCGGAACCAGCTTAAGTAACAATAAGTTCATCATAGAATGATTTCTTCTTGGACACTGACGTTGAGGGTTTTGTTTGGCAGAACAGTAGTATTAACCACCACCACTTACACCTTGTTTGAAAACATTTTAAGCAAAAGAATTGAATTGAATTCCATCGAAAATTGAATTCATCGAATGAGTTAGTAAATACAGAATTGAATTTAATTTCTTAATTTGAAATTTATCATAATTGAATTCAATTCTTATATTTTTAACATTTTATCCTTCATCCAAAATGGCGCTGAGTGAGAAATAAAGACTCTTTAGTAATTTTTATTTGTCAAAGCAATTCCTATCACAAATCAAACATCTTTAAGTCTCTGATTTATTTTGAAGGATTTGAAGGGAATTGAATTCTAATTCCTTAAGAATTTCTGGCTGAAAATATGTTCCAAACGGTGAAATTGAATTTTAATTTCCAAAGAAATTCAATTCCATCTCTTTCCAAATAGGATCTTAATCTTCGACTGCAACTGCTCCTGAATTGAAAAGGAGAAAAAAGAATATAGGTAAGTAGAATGTCAGAGGAGCATCATTAGCAGCTATAAGAAGAGCAGCTACCAAGGATGGTGATCCCATTTTTGGAATTGTAGTCTCCCTCGGCCTGCAATATCAAATAGGCGACCAACAGGATTAGCAAGTTTCATACAAACAGAACAATACCAGTTCAAGCATCTCAGACATTACTAACAGAATACTACAACAATACTAGTTCAATCATGTGTATACAGTCTCACCTGTGTATCTCGTCTGCCAGTCCCACTTCACATCGCGCGTATTTCAGATTTATGGATTTGTATTATATCATTTTGTTTGGACTTTTAGTATAGCCTTGTGGCTACTTCTGGTTTTGGTTTCGTGGTTGTTGTGTCAAGTCAACCCGGCTCGCAAGTAGTTTCTTTCCGATTTTCCTATGTGGTGTTTATGTCTTTCACTGTTTCTTTTATTTTAGACATGTGGGTTGCATAAACTGTGTGGTTGTTGACCTCAGCCGTGTGGGCTATTATATTAACTGCGTGCGCGCAGTGTTCTAAATAGCGGTTGAGTTGGTTGCCTAGGCGGGAGGCGGGCATCAACTGCACCGCCTCAGATAATAACTCACCTTGTTCCGCTACCGTGGGGCCCGGAGGCGTCATTCAGGCCCGATGACAGGCTTGGAGGCATCACTCGGGCTCGGCGACCGACTCAGAGGCGTTGGACGGGAATGGCGACGGGCCGAAGGCATATCGCCCGGTCCCGACAACGGGCTCGGAAGGGTCACTCAGACCCGATGACGCGCCCAAGCTAGTCGTGCAGTCTCAATGATGCATTGAACTCATCGCTCGACCGAAACAGGGCATGTGTGTTAAATATGGAAATTGGAGAGGTTATTTGCAAAAGTCGTCATCATCATATATGTATATGTATATCTTTTCCTTTGGTTTTTATTATTAGCCCTGAACTCTTCATCGCACAACTCCCTTCCTCCTCCGACGCCGCAACCTCCCCTACACGCAACCCTTGCGGTTTTGCTCTCCTCCTCACTCGCCCGATGCTGAAGCCCTAATCGCGCCACTTTCCTCCCGATTCCTCCCTCACATGGTCCCTCCGCGATTCTTTCTCGTCCTCCACGCGAGTCACCACAACGCTCCGTTTCTCACAGTGCACCTTTCTCTCTGTACGATAGGCGATAGCTTCGGATCAACGATCGTCTAAGGGATCTTGTTGGGTCCTTGATGGATGTAGTAGGTGATAGAGCATATGTTTTGTGATTGGAATTGTTTGTTTCTACCGTGAGATTTTAAGCTAAGCATGTTCGGTTAATATACTATCAATGGGTTAACAAGATGAAATCTCAGAAGCTAAATGAGAGAAGAAAATTGGTGTCAAGATATAATGTATAATGAAAAAGACCAACACCTTGAGCTGTAATGAATTTATAGATAAATAAATAGATTTTATATTACTGCTAAGAAAGTTTATATAGAACAGTTCTACAACAATTATACTAGGGAGCTGTGAGAAAACAATGTTCTAGAATGAAGTCGAAAATCATTGAAATATTGCGCTTCAATAGCAAGTGTTAGTTTACTTTCAATGAGCATTGCAATACTGTTGCATCAACCAGAGGATGAGTAATATCAACCCAAGAATCCACTAGTTTCCTAATCCAAGAGATAACAACCTAATAAAAATTAAAAGCGTTGACTCATTGGTTGGTTATCGTTAAGGTGAGTTTAGCTATTAAATGGTTGAATTGTCTACGTTTTACACAAAAAAACGTTAAATATGATAAGCAGTTGACCTATACTAAGAGCATATTATTGGTGTAATCTTGGTTAGGTCAGGATTGACCTAGTTTGACAAAGCTTGGGTGAGCTTGAGGTCGTATGTTTCGATGTTTGATAATGATGTTTGAGTGGTCATGTTGTGTGAGTCAAGTGGGTCAAGGTTGACTAGAGGCTTGACTGGGAAAGACCTAGTGGGACTAGGCACACCTAGTGGGACTAGGTGAAGTCCAGGTAGATCAAGGAGATCGTACGCTGGCATGGGAAAAGACCTAGTGGGACTAGGTGAAGTCCAGATGGATCGGGGAGATCGCATGCTGGCATGGTGGAAGTCTACTGAGAGACTAGACCTAACTCGAGGGTTAGGCGAATCTGGTTGGGAACCAGGGTAAGTCCGAGCTGGGAGCTAGGCAGGAGAAATCCAAGTTGGTCAACGGGGTTGACCGGACACTTGGTAGGGGATCCTAGACTTGTGGAAACAAGTTAGGTTGGACTCAATCGATTGGGTAATCGATTGGGTGAATCGATCAGTTGATCGATTAGGGAGGTTTATGCGAGAGGACAGAAGGTAGCTGAATCGATTGGGTAATCGATTCAGCCTTCCCTTAATCGATTCTCCAATCGATTAAGATATCTCTTGATCGATTGGGGCAATCGATCACGGAGGTTTGCGCGAGAGAACAAAGAAGCTCTGAATCGATTGGGTAATCGATTCAGATCACTGGTAATCGATTGGCTAATCGATTATGGTTCGAAAACTAGCCGTTGAACGGCTAAATCCTACGTGGTAATCGATTGGGTAATCGATTACCAAACCCTAGGCGTCGGGTATAAGTGTTTTCGCGCTGGTTTGGAGCGGAACTGCTTCCTCTCTTCTTCTCCAACTTCATTGCCATTTCAAGGGAAGTCTTGGAGCTTAGTGCTGCTGCATTTCCAAGGTCCAAGAGGCAATCACAAGCTTGAAGATAGCAAGGAAAGCAAAGAGAGTTCTTTTATTGTAAATCTTGTAAGATTTTCTTTGTATTTGCTTTGTTCTTGTTGTATCTTTGTAACAAGCTTGTAAGAGGTTTCTTCACCTCAAGAAGGAGACTTTCATAGTGTATGAGAGTGTGAGGAGAGTGGATCCTTGGATTAGTCACCCGACCGGGGTGGATACCAAGTAAAATCCAAGTGTTAGCGTTTGCTTGAAGTCTTCCGCCGCGACAAATCGTCTACAAGTAAATCAGAGCTAATCACCCCCCCCCCCCCTCTAGCTCGCCAATCAGTCCCAACACATATGGGAGATGCATATATATTTTCGTAGGGATGCTGTAAGGATGAGTGGCGTGAACTACTACTAGGTAAATGGTTAGTATTCTTGGTGGTCTCTTGGGTTTGGTTCGAGGTTAAACCTAATTAAAAAGGAACCCCTGGTTGTTCGAGATTTAATTAAATGGTCATTTTAATTAGAATTTATCTTTGTTTACTTGTAGCTAATTATTTAATTAATTGTATAAATAGTTAAACTTTGTTTTTGATACAGGACACTGATTTGGATACCTATTATTGATAGTGGGAGGTTCTCTCCGATACGCTTGCTACATTTACGAGACAGGTAATTTTCCTTTGTATTTTGTAGTTTATTGAACTTAAATGCATGGGTTGTTTTGTTTCTGAGTAAGACTACTTTACCTTATCTTTGACTTTAATATCATCGTTGATATTTTTCTTTGCTTGGTCTTTGAGCTACTCAAATTTATGTCCATACAGTCTCACCTATTGATTTTCCATTCTGCAAAGTACCACTTATAGGCGAGTACTTATGAATAATCATTAAACACAACTAGGATTTTAGTTGATATTAGATATACCCTACCTGTTAAATATGAGACTTAGAGGGCTTAACTGCTAATTAACCTAAACTGAGGGTTGTTATGCGAATAGTCAAAATTGGAGGGGCAATTTGAAAAAGGGGCTGCCCTTAAGTGACTCGGGCATATCGCGATCTGAAGTCTCACGAAATCCCTTTTTCCATCTCCCCTCTTCTTCTCCGCCCGAAAATCGGATCTCCCTTCTTCGCCGAGGTTGAACCTCCGGTTCCGCTGCGCATTTTTGATCGATGTTCGAGCTTCTCCAACGAGGAGTCGTTTCTCTTGATCGGTGTTCGAGCTTCTCCGACGAGGAGTCATTTCTCTTCCATCACGGTCGATCGAGGTTTTTCCCTCTTCCATCTTCTCTGCGGGGCTCGGCTGGTAGGAAGGGGGTTGTTGGGCGAAGCTGCTGGGTTTGAGCAAGTGTTGGGCATTGGTGCTTGTCTTCCTCCATTCTTCATCTAGTTTTTCCCCTACCAATCTTGTTTCGGGCGAGTTTGAGCAGAGCTTTGAAACAACGTTTGATTGAGGTAAGGACGTCAATATTTGATTTAAAGCTTTCTTTTATGCTAGATCTGGATGGTGTGTAATTGGAATTGGTTTTAGTTTGGGTTTCTATTTGATACCATGAGGTTGATTGCAGTGAGTGTGGTTCGATTTTTGGTTCTTGGATTGGTGGAATTCTTTCTCCTTGTTCTTAGAGTATATCCTGTGTTTGCTTCGGATTTCAGAGGCTTAACAGGGTTGTTGACCAGATTGGGTCTCGCGGGTTCTAAATGGATCTTGGTTTGCTGTGTATGTTGGTTTTGGTTGAGATTTTAATTAGTGAAGTTGATTACCTTTCTGTTGGGTTAGTGTTTGTGCATTTCAGCTTCTGCCGTGAGCTCCTGCAGGAAGAGCTAGTGAAGTTGCAGTGAGGGTTTTGTGTGGACGTGTATTGTCGTGGGGTGGTGGAGTACTTTGGGTTAATTCGGTTTGTATTCTTTGGTTTAATTGATTAGATTTGGATGATTGAGTTAGGTTTAGGTTAGACCTAATCTGAACCCAATCTTGGGTGGTTAAGAATTGAGGGTTTAATTGGGATCAATTAATTTCAATTAAGAATCCTTTGGAATGTTAACTTATAAATTATGCTTTTTGATGCAGGACATTGACTTAGTCCCTTGTCGCGGATATTATTTTGGACGGGGGGTTCTCGACGCTTGCGGACTTCTATACAGGAGGCGGGTACCTCTGACTTATCTTCTAGATTAGTTATAGATTATATGCTTGATATGCTATGGTTAGTGATAGGGGCATGTATTGTTATATACCTATTTTACCTTATGCTGATATTAGATATGCTTGACCTGGCATGTGATACATATACCTTTAGAACTTAGGCTATGGTGCATTATCTACGATCCTTACATATCATGTTGATATAGGTGGAATAAATAGTGGATGTTGTTTGACTAGTGTCATGCATCATCATGCATTGTGCATCACTGTCGACTAGGGGCTCCCTTGTGGGTGAGACAGGTCGACAATCATACCTAACCTACCCATACGGTCACTCATGGGTTAGTGGTATACAGAGTATGGGTAGTGTGCTCTGTGTTGCCCACTCATGCACTCATGGGTTAGTGAATCGAAGCATGGTAGCATGTAGAATTGCTCTTTGGGTAGTCCATATACTAAGAGATGAGAGAGAGAGGTCTCTCCCCCATATATATACATGGGGTAGGGATAACACTCAGATACAGATATCCTCCAGAGATGACCTGGGGTAGGGGTGTTACTTCGACAGGGAGATAACATTCAAATAGAGCTATCCCCTAGATAGGTCATGGGGTAGGAGTGCTACACCGAAAGCATCCCGTCTACTCGATCACTCAGGAGTAGTGATGGCAGAGTACTGATGGTAGTCACAGCTCTACGTCGGATGGTGGCCTCCGCTCAGCTTCCTCCCGTACATAGGTGACGATGTCTGGCCGACGGCGGGGGTGACCATGTCATTGCACCATGTGCATACACATATTTTGCATTTGCCCGTGCTTGCTATACTTGGGCCTTGATTTTGACGACCCCGCCACACTGGTATGGTTTGCTATTCCTTATATTGTTGTACTTATCATTGCCAGTACATGTGTTATTTTGATAGTCTGTCTTACTATTTCTAGCTTAGATTATCTTACATATCTGATGAGATATTCGCTGAGTACTGTGAACTCACCCCGTTAGCTCCTTGTTTTTATTTCAGGATGATCGTCTAGAATACCCGGCAGCCTGTCCCAGCTTGCATTTTTTTCGAGATGACTCTCGGGGTTGTCTTTGTATATGTTTGTGGGTACATGTTGGTACCCCGTTTAATTCGTTTTCCAGTTATATTTTCATTTGTGGTTCTGTTGCGCTATTTTCGATATGGTTGTACTTTTGAGTGTCATGGAGGCCTTCATTCTGTGTGTTTTGTCGTAAGTTGTACTGGTACGCAGCTTTTGTCGTCATTTTCATTTTCTTTTTATTTAGACGTTTGTTCCAGCCCTATAGGTTGCAGTACAAGCGGCTGAGGTAGTCGTAGAGGTTAGGTCTTCCGAATTGTCCACCGGGTCGAGGGAGTGGTAGTCTGGTCAGTATCGGACGGGCAGCTCCTCGGGGCGTGACACTACCCAGTAGATTAGTTGTATGTTTATTGATTCTGGTATTATTTTTCATACCGTTGCATAGTTGTGGCTTGGTTGATTATGCATTTAGTATCATAGATCATATTTGCATAGTTGCATGTTGACGAGCATCGACTAACTTATGGTTAAGCTATCGTCAGTCATTTAGCTGCTCTGTCCACTCAACCACTCATGGATAGTGGTAGTTGTTAGAGTGTGAGCAGCTGTCCTGTTATGCCACACTTGACCATTCATGGGTAGTGAATGTTGGAGTTGTAGGTAAACAATTGACATCCCTGACCGTTGTTTTCGAAGGATAACAGAGCTGTTGGTGGCTTTCCCTTTTTCCTGGGGTTTTGGAGTAGTTGGTTCCCCAACATCTTGTCCACTCAACCACTTATAGTAGTGGTAGTTGTTGGAGTGCATACAGTTGTCACAACCCTATCCACTCGCCTCACAGATGTGATGTGATGGCTGCTTGATTGGCGTCAAGGTGACACATGTCATTGCATCATGCGCATTTATTGCATTTTACATTTTCTTATGTTTGCTGCATTTATATGAGCTATGATTGTTGCATTTGTTGCATGCATATATTATTTATGATTGCACTTTCATTCAGTTTTACATATTCGCATATGTGTTATTCTGTTTCGGAGACTGTATACTTTTGTTTCTATTTGCTTATTGAACCTTTTATTATGTCATGTATTTATCTACTCTAATATCCGCAGAGTCCACCGACTCACCACCCCTACCATCTAATTTTATTTCAGGTAGCTGATAATTGCATTACTTGGAGCCAGAAGAGGATCCAGTTGTCAGTCCCACGGTGTCGAGCTCTTTTGGAGTTTTTTCCACATTTACTTTACTTTCCGCACTTCCTTTATTTCCATATTTACTTTATTAATCTGTATTTATTGTCTGAGTAGAGTTATGTATAATTTTTGGTTTATGCATTTATGGATTGATATGTTTGTCTTTGGATTTAATTCGAGTTTTAATTTGGATATGTGGTTTCTATTATTTTATCTTTCTTATCGATATTAAATACGTGGTTGTGAAGCTTTTATTTGCTATTGTGATGTCAACCATGTGAGGTTGTGTTATATATTATTGTGAGACATGTATAAATGTTCTAGATTGTCCATCGTACAGGAGAGATGTTGATTTTCGAGCGAGCATGGATCTTTAGAGACGTGACAATGTGGGTAAGTTGTAAATTAGGATTTAATTCAATTACTTAAGTTAATAATTTTAATCAACTTCCAGCTATGATTGGGATAATTTAAACAGATTTAATAAAACCTAATAAAATTATCTCATTAATTTAATATATATATATATATATAATTATATTTTTATTTTTAAATATTTAAATTAAATTTTAAAATATTAATCAATATGTTTTATTAAAAATAAATATTATAAAGAATAATGATTATTTATAATATTATATATAAAAAATAGTAAAAATTCAACCACCTCGCCTAGGCAACCTAAGCGGTAGGTGGTCACTGACCGCCCCGCCATCACCTATCGTCATTTACAACAATGCCTGCATAGTTGTCATTTTATTTTATTTTATTTTCAACCATGTGGGCTAAGAAGATATTGTGTGCGACCTTGTATTATGCTTTCAGATTGTCCGTCGTATAAGAAGATGTTATCCGATTTTCTATTAGACATACGACTTCTCGGGGCATGACACAGCAAACATACAACTTCAGCTTGCTTGAGTGAAAAGGAAATGGTGTATGAACAAAAGATGAGAAATACATTAAGACCTATCTGTTCCAATAAGTGCAACCACATTAGCTGATAAAAAGGGGAAATCATCTATGAGACCGAATTCCAACATAAGAATAGTAAGCTGAACATGGGTGCTCCCTACTCTGGTTTAATTTTCTGTTCTTTAGATTTTTTTTTTAAATGAAAAATCAGAACTCATGTTACATGCAGTCAAATCACTTTTAATGCATACTAGTATAAATGTAGACCAACAAAAACATAAAAAATCAATTACAAATAATCAAGGAGTCAGCTCCAAAATATATCCGTGCATGAGGCAAAACAAGCTTACCTTATACTAGATCACCTATTAACAAGGATAGAGTTCTTAAAGAATCCTATCAATATATAGGTTTCAAGACTGAATACCATTTGCCCTTTGGAAATAATTTAAATACCCAAATATTGATAAATGAACAGATTTGATAAATTACTATTATTATTATTTAGAAACAGCTAGTTTGCTCATTCAAGCTGCTGTAATTCTCAAACAAAACATCAGAAGTGACAATTACAGAACCTTCGGATTTGGATGTACTTTAGCTGATGGATGTATATAAACATCACCAACAATAGAAGCAGTTTTAGTGCCACCTCCAGTAGCTAGAAGATTTGGAGAAGTACAACGATATTGGGTCACGTATAAGGCGGAGCATTTTAAAGATATCCTGACAAATCATATGAATGCAACAACGAGTACAAGAGAATTCTGAACTAGAAGAAAAGAACTTTTTAAATTAAGGTCTTGATTTGTTCCCAAAACTCAAGTGTCTCATAAGTATAAGTTTCTTCTTCCCAGAAAGCGAAGACAGTATATCCAGATCCAGCCTAACATAGTCAACAGGGAATGCCCTGCTTAAAACAAACATATTGAGAAAGCTAGTCTTCTGGAAAGCCAACAAGTGCTGATGCAGCAATAATTCACCAAGAAACTGAATACCTAGTTACAAGCAAAATATGCAGTCTTCAATGTCCATAGCCATATAAAAGATTGAAAATGCTGTGTCAAGTTGATCTTTGCAATTGCCATTAATTGAGAATTCTAACGTGTTCATATGAAGTGATAGAACACGTTGGTATTTCGCATAGTTGGTATCAAATGTGGCACATTGGTGAAACAGTTTGTAGTTAGAGGTAGTCAATATCAAACAAGCTCAAGAAGCATGCACCACACCATCATGCAATGGGGCATATTTTCGCTCAAGCTGGGAATAATATTTAATACAAAACCCATTATATTCTTCCTGGCATAACTACTTTGAAGAAATGTCCAAGTCTACTTTCCAGAATCAACTAAATATTATGATTTAAAAATGCACAGTCCAGTTCTATATCCCTAGTTGATAAGTAGTAACCAACAAATATTCCTTATTTTCTTCCTGACATAAGTGCTAATGTAGTCATTCTGTATATCAATAGATTTTTAGCAGACTATATTTTGCATTTGTTTATCATTTATTTTTGTTCATTATAAAATTATAAAATCAAATGGTTCAAGGGAGCATTAAGTGTCCAGCACAATAAGTAAAGTTTGCATCTTGGTGCACAGACAATTAATCACTGATCTCTGACCAGGCGCCTCATGCTTTTCCATGATTTCAATCTTCCCATGGTCATGGCTCTTGTTAATAAAAAGCTTGTTGAACTAACAATATCATGAACAAATGATTTCTCAAGTATCAATAGCACTGCAAAATTGGACAATATCTTGTATCTCTAAAGTTGTAGTCCATTTTTGTTTAATGTGTGCTGGTGAATTTGGTCTCTTAAAGTACCAATGCAAGTGTATTTAAGAAGAAATTAAGTAATGGTCCATATTGCATATCATGTCACATTGCTACAAGTAATTATTAAGAACAAAACCACTTGAATCATCTAAATTTGAAAAATCCTAATACTTGTGTTTGCCATACAGAGTATAAAGAAAGCTGTTGAACAAAAAGATTAGAGTATTGTGTGAAAAATAATCTTTCATTAATAAATCTCTCATCTTAACAGAAAGACAGAAGACAGAGAAAGTAAAAGGGTAGGATTGATAATGTTAGACCCACGAACACAAGATAGAGACCCATCAGCTAAAGTAATAGTAGGAATGTTAGCTTTGGACTGAAAGTAGAAAAGACTAAAATTACCTGTTATATGATCCGTGGCACCAGAACCAATGACTCATTTGGAGGATAGTTAAGAAGACATGTGTTTTGTTTACCTGAATTAGCAATAGCACTGACAGAGAGCAAATTAAAATATAAACTAGGTAAATGTAAGACATGCTTCTTCTCTCATCCTCCAATTGGATCATAGATTTTGGTGCCACAAATCATATAACAAGTAATTCTAGTCTCCTCTCTACTTTCCAATCCAAAGTCACACTCCTACTGTTACTTTAGCTGATGGGTTTCCATCTTGTATTCGTGGGTACCACTTACTTTCTCTGTCTTCTGTCTTACATTTACCTTTGCGTAACTCAATAGGAAGATCATCGCTCGAGATTAGATCTAGATATGACGACGACGTAGTAGACGCAGGGCATGAATCAGGAGGTTGACGTATGGAGTAGACTTGAATAATAGGTGGCTTGACAAGAGCCGGTCCGGGACGGGTGTAGAGGATGTGACATCAGACACCAATAAATCATCCTCCTCCATTTGACCGATTGGAATAAGTGACGATAGAAAATAAGGTGTGTCTTCTATGAAAGTAACATCAATTGAAACAAGATATTTGTTGATACTGGGACAATAACACCTATAACAAAAGACGAGAATAACCAAGGAAGATACACTTCAAAGACTTTGGGTCTAATTTGGTGACATGCGGACGAACATCCCGAACAAAACAAGTGTTACCAAATATCCTAGGGTTAACCGGAAATAACGACTTATTGGGAAAGAGGATTTTGTAGGGGATCTCAGCATGAAGAATTGTGGATGGCATGCGGTTAATGAGAAAACATGTTGTAGAAACCGCATCAGCCCAAGGTTTAGGAACATTCATTTGAAATAAAGGGTCCGTGCAGTCTCAAGAAGATGTGTATTTTTATGTTCAGCTACACCATTTTGGGATGGAGTCTCAACATAAAAGGTTTCACGAAGCATGCTATTCTGACTTATATAAGATTGAAATAAACCGAGCATATATTTCTTGACATTATCACTTCGTAAAGTAAATCTCAGCGCAAAAGACACAAAATAGAGAAAATAACTCAGCGCAATTTTATCTCAAAGGAAATCAACTAAGAGACAAGGAAGGAGAGCCCCTTCATGTCTCGCCCCTCGCGTTCACCTCAAAAGCCTACGCGCGACAAAGCCAGCCTTCGCCTCCGCCGCTCTCTCTGATTCTATCTCCTATTCCGTCATCCACAGAAAGAACATCTCGCTGCGTTTGACCTCCTCTCTGCCACACGTCGTAGCTTACACACATGCACAACCTGTGCCTTGTCGTGTTCCTCTGCTGACGCTGACCTTGGTTGTGACCACCAACGCAGTGTGCAGCCGGCGAAGTTGACCACACTGGAAACCACAAACATCTGGTAGAGTTGCTGCCCTGCTTGTCTCTCTCACACACGCTCGTGGTGCTGCGTACCTAACCGCCGCCGCCTCTGTCTCGTGCTTTTGCCCATTGTCGCCACACTGGCTAGTTTTCTCCTTGATATCCTCTCTGAGCGGTTGCTGCTGCATCTTGTCTGTCCTTCTTCAATGTCGTGATCACTGCCTCACACAGTTGCCTCCAGCCATAGTGCGTCATCCTCCAGCCCGAGCAGCTGCCATCACTCTCCTCTCCTTGACGTCTTGGTCCTCCTACTATAGAAAACAGAGAAGCTTCGGTTCTCTACTCTTCTAGCAGCCACAACAGCATCTTGGACTTCCTTCGGTGGAAATCAGAGAAGTCTTCCTTCCTTCGTCTCTTATTTGATTTCCTTTGAGATAAAATCTTATGGCTGAAAATAAGTGTGTCTTCCATTAAGGTAACATCAATTGAAACAAGATATTTGTTAATACAAGGACAATAACACCTATTGTTGGTGCAGTCCTGGTTAAGTCAGGGTTGACCTAGTTTGACAAAGCTCAGGTGAGCTTGAGTCTGGTAAGCTCGGGTGAGCTTGAGGTCGTATGTTTCGATGTTTGATAATGATGTTTGAGTGGTCATGATGTGTAAGTCAAGTGGGTCAAGGTTGACTGGAGGCTTGACTGACGAAAGACCTAGTAGGACTAGGCACACCTAGTGGGACTAGGTGAAGTTCAGGTGGATCGGGGAGATCGTACGCTGGCATGGGAATCTAGTGGGACTAGTTGAAGTCCAGATGGATCGGGGAGATCGCATGCTGGCAAGGTGGAAGTCTACCGAGAGACTAGACCTAACTCGAGGGTTAGGCGAACCTGGTGGGGAATCAGGTTAAGTCCTAGTTGGGAACTAGGCAGAAGAAATCCAAGTTGGTCAAAGGGGTTGACCGGACACTTGGTAGGGAACCCTAGACTTGTGAGCACAAGTTACGTTGGACTCAATCGATTGGGTAATCGATTGAGTGAATCGATCAGTGGATCGATTAGGGCAGTTTGCGCGAGAGGACAGAAGATGGCTGAATCGATTGAGTAATCGATTCAGCCTTCCCTTAATCGATTGGGTAATCGATTAAGAGGCTCGGTGATCGATTAGGGTGATCGATCACCAAAGGTTGTGCGAGAGAACAGAGAGGTTCTGAATCGATTGGGTAATCGATTCAGGACACTCGTAATCGATTACGGTTCGTGATCGATTAGGGTGATCGATCACCAAAGGTTGCGCGAGAGAACAGAGAGGTTCTGAATCGATTGGGTAATCGATTCAGGACACTCGTAATCGATTACGGTTCGAAAACTAGCCGTTGAACGGTAGAATCTGACGTGGTAATCGATTGGGTAATCGATTCAGAAACCCTAGGCGTCGGGTATAAAGGTTTTCGGGCAGGTTTGAAGCGCAACTCTTCTTTCTCCTTCCACGCCATTTCAAGAGAAGCTTTGGGGCTTAGTGTTGCTGCACTTCCAAAGTTCTAGAGGCGATCACAAGCTTGAAGATAGCAAGGAAAGCAAAGTGTGAGCTTATTCATTGTAAATCTTGTAAGATTTCATTTGTATTTGCTTTGTTTCTTGTTGTATCTTTGTGAAAGCTTGTAAGAGGTTTCTCCACCTCAAGAAGGAGACTTTCATAGTGTATGAGAGTGTGAGGAGAGTGGATCCTTGGATTAGTCACCCGGCCGGGGTGGATACCAAGTAAAATCCTAGTGTTGGCGATTGCTTGAAGTCTTCCGCCGCGACAAATCATCTACAAGCGAATCGAAGCTAATCACCCCCCCCCCCTCTAGCTCTAGCTCGTCTACCGGTCCCAACAAGTGGTATCAGAGCCAGGTTGCTCTTCATTGGACTCATCGCCAAGAGGGCAAGAGCTAGAGGAAGAAGAAGAAGTTGGAAGAAACCCTAATTTCAAGAAGTCATCATCAAGAGGGTTCAACTTCAAAGATGGAGTTTGGTTATGACACCCGGGCACCTCCACCATTCGACAAGGCAAATTTCGATCTTTGGAAATCAAAGATTGAAAATTTCTTCATGATGGAGATAGAGCAATAGTTTGCTCTAATGGAGGGTTTTGAAGCTCCAACAAGCACGAAAGGAAAGCTCTCAAGAAAAGCAAATGGAATGAGGAGCAAATCAAGAGATGCGAGGCCAATGACAAAGTGACCAAATTATTGGTCAATCTATTGCCAAGCACCGTCTTGAACAAGATTGGAGAATTCAAGATGCCAAAGAGCTTTGGAGCAAATTGGCAAGGCTTCATGAAGATCCCTCCACTGTATCAAGTCAAGACAAATCCAAAGAGGGAGATTCATCAAATGAAGAGGACTCGGAAGTTGAAAGATGCTCAACATCCGGGGAAGAAATTCAAGAAGAAGCATCGGCCAACGAAGAAAAGGAAGAAGTCTCTACCTCAAGGATTGCGGGGGAGCAAAGATCATTCACTCTGGAAAAGGAAGAAGCGTCTACCTCCGGATCGAGTGAAGAGCCATGTGACACCCCTACAAGCAAAGGTATAGATATTTCAATTTGTAAAAATAAAAATCATATCATTTGCTTTGAGTGTAGGGAAAGAGGACACTATAAGAGTAAGTGTCCCAAATCGGTCAAGAAGAAGGTGCTAGTGGCACCCAAGACCAAGGAGAAGCCAAAGGAGGTCGGCCCCGTGACAAAGAAGGATAAGAAGCACATTGTGTGTTTCTCATGCAAGGAAAAGGGAAATTATCGAAATCAATGTCCAAAGGGGAAGGATCCGACCAAGGCTAAAAGGAGAAGCTCAAATCAAGGGGGAGCCTCCAAAGTCAAGACTAAGGTACCATTAGGTAATGGTACTTATCTTCATCATGATAATATGCATGCTAGGAATAATTATTATCATTTCAATGCTATTTATCATGAAAATAGGAGGTATGAAAAATCTAGGGAAAAATATAAAGCTTTCCATGCTAGGACTACCACTTCTAAGGATAGGGAAAATATTAGATCATGTCATGGTAGGCCTATCCAATCCAAGGCCAAGAAGAATAATCACCAAGGCTATACTAGAAAACCAAGCCTTGAGGAGGTAATGATTGAAAATCAAGTTTTGAGGTCAAAACTTGATAAATTAGAAAAATCCCTCAAAAGAATAGAAAATCTATTTAAGGGATCTAAGGATCAAAACCTAGATTTAGAAAATCAAGGACCCTCTAAGAGCAAGAAAGGTTTGGGGTACAAACCTAAAACTAAAGATGATGGTCCATCCTATCATAGAGTTCCATATAGGTATGGAACTCAATCTAGGTCTAGGAGTCAAGTCAAGGTCGCAAGGGAAGCCATCCCTAGAGTTGACCAAGACAAGACAAAGGTTACTAAGGCTTCGGAGAAGCCTAAGAAAGTCTTTAGGAAGGTATCAAGGGAAGTCATCCCTAGTGAATACCTAGAACACCCAAGGAGCACCAATAGGTTTTGGGTTCCTAAGAGTGTGTTCGCCACACCCTAGATAGGTCTAGGGAGTGTCAACTCTAATTGGAAGGGTAGTTAACCCAACCTTGATGAAGTTGGCACTTTGGGACGTTTTCAAGGAGTTACTACCCTTGAAAATGAAGGATTCATTTATTTACTCTAGGAGGAGTAAATTTGTGCCAAACTATACTTTTGAAAGATTAAACTTGATAAAATTGGCACAACTAGGTTAAAATCCAAAGATAGGTCAAGTTGGAGAGTTTTGGCATAATCTTGAAAATTAGGGCAAATTTAGGATTATCAATGGCTTAGCGATGAGTTATTGATACTTAGATAGGAAATCTAGGTATTTCTTTTGCTATTATGTCATGTTTTGTATGTCCTATCACATGCCATGACATCATATTTCATCATTCATATTTAGTATGAAAATATTACATGTCATGTCATACATGCATCATCTAGTTATAATATTATTTAAATTCTCATATGATGCATGTCATAGTCATAATCATGCATTTAGTCAATTTTATTAAAATTAAGGACATTTGCATTAATTGGCATCCTAGGTGGATGATCAAGGTTTATAATGCCTAGGTAGAAATGCATGAACCCTTAGATTAGGGAGAACATGACTTTCACATCTCACTAAGACTATAAGGTGACTTGTGTGTGTTTTTGAGACACATTAGAACAAGTGAGATGTTAGGAAGATGAACAAAACTCAAGGTGTTGATTTATCTTCATCTTATTGAGTTTTTAGTATCATCAAAATATGAAGTTCAATGAACTCCAATCATTGGGAAAGCTAATGTACAAGTCATGTGCATTTAGCCCAAGGAACATGGTTGGATATTGTTTTTGAAAAACATTTTAAAACTATCTTGGAAAACCTTGGTGAAGACTATCTTTTGATAGCACTCATCATTGATGAAATGGATACAAAACATTGAAGTATTTCAATGGTTTCCAATTTTGTGTCAATCTTTGAAAAAGGAGGTTATTTTCATAGAAAATTATTTTTCCTTGATAGCATATGGTATAAATAATGTCTACACAAAATTTTAGGATTTTTGGAATTTTATAGAATTATTTAGGGGTTTCTGAAATTCGGTCTGAAATTCATTTCAGAAATCAGAAACTCTCAATCGATCAGGTGATCGATTAGGACAGAACCCAATCGATTGGTCAATCGATTGTTAGTTCTAGTTGCGGGCACAGAAGCTCGCGTAATCGATCCGTTGATCGATTACAGTCAACCGGAATCGATCAGGTGATCGATTAAGGTCGATCTTAATCGATTGGTTCCCAACACCAATCGATTTGGAAGACTGAAACTGTCTGATTTCAGTCAGTTAACCTATTTTTTGAGTAACCTAATAATCCCTAGCCCCTTGAAATACTTTTATGAGTTTATTTGGGAAAATTTCATTGTGAAATAAAAAAGGGAAAGGGTTGGTGAACATTTAAGGGTTAAGGAGAGATTTTGATTCAAGTTTTGAATTTCTTAAATCTCATCACCTCAAGTTGAGAGTTTCTAAAGGTTTAGAAACTCAAAAATCATTGTTGGTGCAATGATAGAGGTTTAGTGCATGTTTTGAGGGGGAGGTCTTCCTTAAAGGCATGTGTTTAAATTTTCTTTTTGGGATAAGTGAATGAATGGAGATTGGGAATCTTCATGAGTGCTCAAGGTTGAGCATAGGATTTTCATTGGATATACCTTTGACCATATAGACTCTCGGGGAGAGGTTTTGATGTGTGTCAAAGGGGGAGAAGATTGAAAGGCTAATAGCGATTAGTCTTTCTCAAACATATTGCCAAACATCAAAAAGGGGGAGATTGTTGGTGCAGTCCTGGTTAGGTCAGGGTTGACCTAGTTTGACAAAGCTCAGGTGAGCTTGAATCTGGTAAGCTCGGGTGAGCTTGAGGTCGTATGTTTCGATGTTTGATAATGATGTTTGAGTGGTCATGATATGTGAGTCAAGTGGGTCAAGGTTGACTGGAGGCTTGACTGACGAAAGACCTAGTGGGACTAGGTGAAGTCCAGGTGGATCGGGGAAATCGTATGCTGGCATGGGAATCTAGTGGGACTAGTTGAAGTCCAGATGGATCGGGGAGATCGCATGCTGGCAAGGTGGAAGTCTACCGAGAGACTAGACCTAACTCGAGGGTTAGGCGAACCTGGTGGGGAATCAGGTTAAGTCCTAGTTGGGAACTAGACAGAAGAAATCCAAGTTGGTCAAAGGGGTTGACCGGACACTTGGTAGGGAATCCTAGACTTGTAAGCACAAGTTAGATTGGACTCAATCGATTGGGTAATCGATTGAGTGAATCGATCAGTGGATCGATTAGGGCAGTTTACGCGAGAGGATAGAAGATGGCTGAATCGATTGAGTAATCGATTCAGTCTTCCCTTAATCGATTGGGTAATCGATTAAGAGGCTCGGTGATCGATTAGGGTGATCGATCACCAAAGGTTGCGCGAGAGAACAGAGAGGTTCTGAATCAATTGGGTAATCGATTCAGGACACTGGTAATCGATTGGGTAATCGATTACGGTTCGAAAACTAGCCGTTGAACGGTAGAATCTGACGTGGTAATCGATTGGGTAATCAATTCAGAAACCCTAGGCGTCGGGTATAAAGGTTTTCGCGCAGGTTTGAAGCGCAACTCTTCTTCCTCCTTCCACGCCATTTCAAGAGAAGCTTTGGGGCTTAGTGTTGCTGCACTTCCAAAGTTCTAGAGGCGATCACAAGCTTGAAGATAGCAAAGAAAGCAAAGTGTGAGCTTATTCATTGTAAATCTTGTAAGATTTCATTTGTATTTGCTTTGTTTCTTGTTGTATCTTTGTGAAAGCTTGTAAGAGGTTTCTCCACCTCAAGAAGGAGACTTTCATAGTGTATGAGAGTGTGAGGAGAGTGGATCCTTGGATTAGTCACCCGACCGGGGTGGATACCAAGTAAAATCCTAGTGTTAGCGATTGCTTGAAGTCTTCCTCCGTGACAAATCATCTACAAGCGAATCGAAGCTAATCACCCCCCCCCCTCTCTAGCTCGTCTACCGGTCCCAACACCTATGACCCTTCTGAAGACGAGAACAATCAAGGAAGATACACTTCAAAGGCTTTGGGTCTAATTTGGTGATATGCGGACGAACATCCAGAACAAAACAAGTGCTACCCAATATCCTAGGGTTAACAAGAAACAACTTATTGGGAAAAAGGATTTTGTAGGGGATCTCACCGTGAAGAACTGTAGATGGCATGCGGTTCATCATGTCACATTGCTATAAGTAATTATTAAGAACAAGACCACTTGAATCATCTGAATTTGAAAAATCCTAATACTTGTGTTTGCGATAGTATAAAGAAAGTTGTTGAACAAAAAATTAGAGTATTGTGTGAAACATAATCTCTCACTAATAAATCTCTCGTCTTAACAATTAATTGTTGCACATAAGAAATTAGAATGAATCACCTTCTTCAATTTTTCTTTCGGACATTGAATGAAGACTATAGTTGCAAGTTTAAATATAAAGGGAATAATTGATTTATTAATCAATAGAATAGACTATAAGATCAGGTCAAACTAAATGACAGGTATATAAATTGTAAAATGACACTACAAAGAGAAAAGCGAAACAGTTCATACTTCGTTGCTGATTGAAGAGCTTCAAAGCTGTTCATATGCCGCAAGTGAGTTAAGAACAACACAATAGTAGAAAAATAAGCCTTCTCATATAAAGAAGTAAAGAACTGATCCAAAAGGCCAAAGGAATATATTTATAAAGTTAATTTAAAGTCTAGCTAGCAAAAAAATACCCATCACGCGCTTTAGTTTCAGCTCACATAATCATTCACGCTGGCAAAAGGCGATTCGCTCGCCCCTAGTGCCCCTGCCAACCTCTCACATAATCATCCACGCTTGCACATAAAATAGATAGTGAGCTTTAGAACTCAAGAAAGAACTTCATAGAAAATTTCACTAAGAAAATGATCTCCAACTATCTTATGGTAGATAATGGTGGGTCCAGTTTCACAAAACAAGGAATGACGCATAATTGTAAGTTCAGTTTCAGAAAACAGGGATATCTGTCTTTGAGATACTACAAATATTATGAACGTCACAAAGATACAAGTATTAGCAAAAGTTTTACTATGATGATTATATGAAAGATAGATGTAAACATCATGAACAATCATCATGCAAGATACAAAAGATGAAAGAAAATATCTACGTTTGTCTCTCCTTTCTGTAAATACACCTTGGATTGCAGTGAAGATATCTGGTGTAAATATGTAGACACAACAGTTGATGAGGTCACTCACCTACAATTAAAAAAAATATCATTGCCAGCATCTTCTAACTAGTTCAAAACTACATGTTGAACAAAGCATAAATTGCACAAAAAAACGGGAGGTAAAAAATCAAATAATTTTATTCCAATGAGGAAGAAGAAAGAGCATAGACACAAAAGTTTCTGGTTTCTCAGTATAGTGTAGAAGTTCTTTTGTCACAGGATCTGAAACCAACTCACCAAACTGATTGACTGATTCAGCAGATATCTAAAAATGATCAAATGAAAATAGAAAATTGTATTTCCAAGTATTGAAGATAATAGGTGATAGAGATAAAATTATAGTTAGAATAGTAACGAACAGAATTGAAGAACCTTAATCACTAATAATGTTCCCATGCAACCATATCTTTTATGAGCTTCTGCATTAACACGAGAGAGACAAACTACTCGAAAACCAGTGTACCAAAGGCTTAATACTCCAATTAATATTCAAGAGAGATACTGTAAGTGTTAAAATCACTATGTTTCTTGAATTGAAACTAATTTGGCATGAAGACAGGTCAAGTGGTATCTAGCAGAATTGTCTCCCATTCATTAGTTCAGAAGGTCAACGAATCCAAGTTATCCGAGCTGCAACATAAGCAACCTGAATAATGGCCCAAAAAGAATCTTGCAATTATTTACTCTGTAATCTGCCAATCCTATAACTTACACCTTCCGTGTGGAAAATGAATCAAAAAAGAATGTCTAACTTAGTATTTGCTTTTTCCATAGTTATCCAAACTTTTATAGCAGGGATCCGCCAGAATGAGCATTTATTTACAACTTCTTTCTCTATTTAACTACACAGAGTTACAGATTACTTTGTTCTTCACAAACAAATTAATCTTAGTAATCTTAGTGGCACTTCCATATGGGAAGGCGATGTTAAAGGCGTTTTCTCCTGAACCCATTACTTTCAGAAAAGGAAGAAAAATATGATGACCAAAACGGAGGGCTTTATCATTGAAACAGAAAATGACCAACAGTACTGTGTGATTGCTGCTCATGCATGTGTACAACTAATTTACATTGTATAAACATTTCATACTGGTAATTGAGGATATGAATAACAGAATATTTCTCAGTTTCTGACAGGATTAGTCATTGAAAGAGCAATATCAGAGGATTACCCAGCATATCAGGCAAAGGGAAGCTAGAGCAAACATCAAAATTCAGAACTATATGGGACTGCCAAGACAAGACACCAGTTTCGAAGATAAGCAAGCAATAAAATTCAGAACAAACCAAATCCTATGGAGCTAAGATACTATCAGTATTAGAAGGAACAATGAATTTTTAACCTTCTGCATACACAACTACACGGTATCAAATATCTAAATGAACAGACAAGTAAAAGGGAAATGACAAATTGGATCGTTGTCAATGATATGATCTCTGAAACTATAAAGCCCTTCTGCAGAACCATGTGGCTTATCTTCCTTCAGATACCTTAAAGTCAACAGGCAAAGAAATTAGCAAAGCAACCAAGCAAGAAGCCTCTAATTCTGAAAATTCATGTGGTAGTGAGAAACCAACACCGAACAGGAATTCTAAGCTCATTGGAGATAGCTGAAACGCAGTGCACAAATTTCCCTCTCCTCGTAAAACCCAATCAGATATATTTGCACCAAGTTAGGGATCTAAACCAGAACCAAAAAGAGTGAAATAAGTAATCGTAAGAGATTGTAATATATGAGAGAGTTTGAGTTGAACCAATGTGTCTCTCGGCTAGATCATTTTATTTGAATTGTTCTTGAACCAATGTGTCTCTTGGTTGGATGATTTCTGTTAGAGTTTGGTGACCCGAATTCAGTTTGATCCGGCCCAAAAAGATCGCGGTGCGACATATATGATGAAAACTAAATTATGAAGGAAAAAAAATTAGGGCTCTATGGTGGTAGCGGAGGTCTCGCCGTTACGGATCGTTCCCTATTTAATGGGCTTATTATTATTAGGGTTTTGTATGATTATTAAGGCTTTGAGCCGCCGACTTTGTATTCCACCGTTCATAGTGATTTTTCTCCTCTGCCCGTGGTTTTTCTCCCGTCAAGGGTTTTCCACGTAAATCTTGTGTGTTCTCTATTGTTCTTGTTGTCGTTTTTCGTCGTAATCTCGTAACAAGTGGTATCAGAGCCAAGTTGGTCTGATTTTGTGGATTTCAACCGGGATTAATGACAACGACAAGCATGAAGTATGATATTCCGCTTTTGGATCGCAACACCAGGTTAACGCTATGGAAGGTTAAGATGCGAGCGATGCTGGTGCATCTGGACTTGGACGACGCACTGTTCGGGATAGACAACATGCCCTCGACATGGACAAAGGAGGAAAAGGAGCATAAGGATTGAAAAGCCCTATCTCAGATCTACCTTCACCTATCGAATGAGATTTTACAGGATATTTTGAAGGAGAAATCCGCTGCTGCACTATGGCTAAAACTGGAGCAGTTGTGCATGACAAAAAGTCTTACGAGCAAACTGGGTCTGAAACAACGTTTGTATTCTCATCGCATGGTAGAAGGTACGTCGTTAAGAGATCACTTGACCGTGTTTAAGGAAATCGTCTTTGACTTAGAGGCTTTGGAAGTCAAATATGACGATGAAGATTTAACATTAATCTTACTGTGTTCTTTACCCTCGTCATATACGACTTTTAGAGATACTATTTTATATAGTCGTGACACTCTTACTTTGAATGAAGTTTATGATTCATTGTTTTCGAAAGAGAAAATGAAACAGCATGTCGAAAGATCTGAGGCTCAGGGTGAGGGTCTTATTATTCGAGAAAGGACTCAGGAGAAAAGCTCTGGTGGTAATATCAGGGGCAGGTCGAAATCCAGAAATAGGGATAAGATCTGTAATTATTGCAAGAAGAAGGATTACATCAAATCAGAATGTTACAAGCTGCAGAATAAGAATAAAAGGACAGGTGAAAATTCGATGGGAAAACAACCAGAGAAGTCTGGTGAGGCTGATGTTGCCGAAAATCACAGTGATGGTGAACTTCTCGTTGCATCTGATGTTGATTTGAAGCAGAGTGAGGAATGGATTCTTGATTCTGGCTGTACATTTCATATGTGTCCCAATCGGGACTGGTTTTCAACATATGAAATGGTTTCAAGTGGTGCCGTTTTGATGGGCAATAATGCATCCTGCAGAATCGCTGGTATTGGTACTGTCAGAATTAAGATGTTTGATGGTGTCATTCGGACACTTGGTGATGTGAGGCACGTCCCTGATATGAAGAGAAATCTGATCTCTTTGAGTACTCTTGATTCTAAAGGGTACAAGTACACTGGTGAAGGTGGAGTTGTGAAGGTCAGTAAAGGGTCTCTTGTTGTGATGAAGGGACTGAGGAGAACCGCCAGTTTATATGTTCTGCAGGGATCCACAGTAATAGGTGATGTTGCCGTCGCAAGTTTGTCTATGTCTGATTCTGATGTTACAAGGCTTTGGCATATGCGTTTGGGTCATATGAGTGAGAATGACATAGGTTGAATTGAGCAAGAGAGGACTCCTTGATGGTCAAAGTATTACAAAGCTAAAGTTCTGCGAGCACTGTGTTTTTGGCAAGCAAAAAGAGTCAAGTTCTCAGTTGGCATTCATAACACAAAGGGTACGCTAGACTACATTCACTCTGATTTGTGGGGGCCTTCTAGAGTACCATCTAAAGGTGGTGCGCTCTATATGTTGACTATTATTGATGATTTCTCAAGAAAAGTTTGGGCATTCTTTTTAAAACATAAGAGCGATGTTTTTACTACCTTTAAGGAGTGGAAGTTCATGATTGAGAAGCAGACAGGGAGACAATTGAAGCATCTTCGAACTGATAACGGATTGGAGTTTTGTTCTGATGAGTTTAATGTCTTATGCAGAGCTGAAGGTATTGTGAGGCATCATACAGTTCGGCGTACTCCTCAACAGAATGGTGTAGCAGAGAGGATGAATAGGACTTTGATGGAGAAGGTGCGTTGTATGCTCCTTTATGCTAGGCTACCGAAGTATTTCTGGGCAGAAGCCGCTATGTATGCCTGTTATCTTGTCAATCGCTCTCCATCAGCAGCTATTGAAAGGAAAACTCCACAAGACATATGGTCTGGTACTCCTGCTAGTTATTCTGATTTAAGAATTTTTGGATGTCCTACGTATGCTCATGTTGATAATGGGAAGTTGGAGCCTCGTTCGGTAAAGTGCATATTTATAGGCTTTAGACAAGGAGTAAAGGGATATGTCCAGAGACCGGGAAAGTCATCATCAGTAGAGATGTTGTCTTTGATGAGACTAGCATGCTTCAGGAGTCTCCATCTAAAACTCCTTCTGAGGAAGATAAGCAGATGACAAGCACACAGGTGAAGATTGAGATTGGGCTGATATCTATCAGAGACTACTCCAGAGCCTATTTTAGATGTTGTGGATGGAACGAGCTCATCACAAGCACCTTCACAATATTCCATTGCGAAAGATAGGCCTCAGAGAGAAATTAGACGCCCTCAGAGATATGCAGAGGCAGATTTGGTCGCTTATGCTTTAAACGTGGCTGAGGAGATTGATTCTGATGAAGAACCTGAGACGTATTCAGAAGCAATTAGCTGTGATAATTCTGGTAAGTGGATGATTACTATGCAGGAGGAAATGGAGTCACTTGGTAAGAACGACACATGGGACTTGGTGAAATTACCTAAGGGTAAGAAAGTTGTTCGCTGCAAGTGGGTATTTAAAAGAAAAGAGGGAATACCGGGAGTTGAAGAAGCCAGGTACAAAGCCAGACTAGTTGCTAAAGGCTTCAGTCAGATTCCAGGAGTAGACTTCACAGATGTATTTTCCCCAGTTGTAAAGCATAGTACGATTCGAGCCTTCCTTGGTATTGTGGTCATGCATGACTTTGAGTTGCAGCAGCTGGATGTGAAGACAACATTCTTGCATGGGGTACTTGAGGAAGACATCTATATGCAACAACAGAAGGTTTTGAAGTCTCAGGAAAAGAGGATTATGTATGCTTGCTGAAAAAGTCCCTTTATGGTCTGAAGCAGTCACCTAGGCAATGGTATAAAAGGTTTGATTCGTTTATGATCACTCATGATTTCAGAAGAAGCAGCTATGACAGTTGTGCCTACTTTAAGAAGACTAATGATGGATCGTTTGTTTATCTGCTCTTATATGTTGATGATATGTTGATTGCGGCCAATAATAAGGAAGAGATAAGAAAGGTCAAAGCCCAACTAAGTAAAGAATTCGAGATGAAAGATTTGGGAGCTGCAAAGAAAATACTTGGATGGAGATTCTGAGAGACAGAAAGGCAGGTAAATTATACCTAAGTCAGAAAGGGTATATTGAGAAAGTACTTCATCGGTTTAACATGCATACTGCCAAGTCTGTTAGTACTCCGTTAGCTGCACACTTTAGACTTTCAGCTGATTTATGCCCGCAGTCAGATGATGAGGTTGATTATATGTCACGGGTTCCATATTCTAGTGCAGTGAGATCTCTCATGTATGCTATGGTGTATACACGCCCAGATTTATCAGTGAGTGCAGTTAGTAGATACATGGCAAATCCTGGTAAAGAGCATTAGAAGGCAGTTCAGTGGATTTTCAGATACTTACGAGGGACTTCTGATATTTGTTTGCATTTTGGGAGTAATAGAGATGCAGTTATTGGATATGTTGATTCTGACTTTGCAGGTGACCTTGATAAAAGAAGATCACTTACGGGGTACGTGTTCACTGTTGGTGGTTGTGCTATCAGTTGGAAAGCTACTTTGCATAATACAGTTGCTTTGTCCACTACAGAGGCTGAATATATGGCTATTACAGAAGCTTGTAAGGAAGCTATTTGGTTGAAAGGACTCTTCAGTGAGCTTAGTGAAGACTTGCAGATTACTACAGTCTTTTGTGATAGTCAGAGTGTCATTTTCCTCACGAAGGATCAGATGTTTCATGAGAGGACAAAGCACATTGATGTGAGGTATCACTTTATACGTGATGTTATTGCTCGTGGTGATATTGTTGTGAGGAAGGTCAGTACTCATGATAATCCTGCTGATATGATGACTAAGTCACTCCCTATAGCCAAGTTTAAGCATTGCTTGGACTTGGTTGGTGCTAGATACTGAGATTTGCCTGTGGGCTTTTGTGGAAGAGGAGGAGAATGTTCTTTTGAAGATTTGTGGAATTCGAGTCAAGGTGGAGATTGTTAGAGTTTGGTGACCCGAATTCAGTTTGATCCAGCCCAAAAAGATCGCGGTGCGACATATATGGTGGAAACTAAATTATGAAGGAAAAAAATTAGGGCTCTGTGGTGGTAGCGGAGGTCTCGGGCCGTTACGGATCGTTCCCTATTTAAAGGGCTTATTATTATTAGGGTTTTGTATGATTATTAAGGCTTTGAGCCGCCGACTTTGTATTCCACCGTTCATAGTGATTTTTCTCCTCTGCCCGTGGTTTTTCTCCCGTTAAGGGTTTTCCACGTAAATCTTGTGTGTTCTCTATTGTTCTTGTTGTCGTTTTTCGTCGTAATCTCGTAACAATTTCATCTATAACTAACTTTGGTAGTTATTTAAATGAAGAGGTGTCTTGTGATGGTTGCATCGTTTGATTTTAGACACATTGATTAATGAAAAAACACCAATCTCTCTATAAATATTTAGATTTCTACATATTTCTGTAAGTTTGGCAACTCGATATTTTTGCTAGATATTGTGTTGAAAGGGTTGTTGTATCTTGGGGATAATTTGCCGATAAAAATCATTAGCACACTTTGAGTAGTGAGGGCAAATAAAACATTAAAGGAAAGTATTTTCATACGCCTCAACCCAAGCATTTCAATATGTCCGCAAATCCTTTCCACCTTCATAGTTCTTTGTTTTCCGGATTTTCTCTGTTTCCGATTTGCTTACTTGTATATTACTCCAACAATCTTTAAGGTTTTATTTCTGCAATGGAAACCAAAAGAATATGTCATCTTTTCTCAATCCAAATGTTCAACTCGATCGATTTGATGACACCGATTTTACCCGCTCGAACGGAAAATTATTCTTCCTACTTACTGTTCTCAAGGTTGTATATGTTCTTGATCCCAAGCTGGATCCATTTCTAGAACCAAAGGTTGATGATTCTGATACGATCAAGGTTGCAAGGAAGAAGCGTGAAGAAGACATGGTGATATGCCGTGGTCACATTCTCAACACTCTCTCCATAGACTCTATGATCTTTACAACTCAATTGAATCTCCAATAGAGATATGGAATGCACTTGAATTCAAATACAAAGCTAAAAAAGAAGGAACAGACAAAGTCCTTATCTTGAAGTATCTTGAATTTGTCATGACTGATATCAAGTCTGTTCTTGATCAAATAAATCAACTACAACTCATTGTTACCAAGCTTCATGAATTAAAAGTGGAAATTTATGAATCATTCCAAGTGGGTACAATTATTGCTAAATTACCCCAAAGTTGGAATGGTTATAGAAAGAAGCTTTTGCATAGTAGAGATGACTTAACCTTGGAGGACTTGCAAAAACATTTGAGGATTGAAGAGGAGACTATGTCTCGAAATCCCAAGGGCAATAGCAATGAATCATTAAAGTTAATGTTGTCGAAGCAAACAAGTTTAAAAGAACTTCAAGGTAAATAATGATAGAAAGTTCAAGAAGTCATGGCTAGAAAAAATTTCTTGGTCAATGTTTCAATTGTAGCAAGAAAGACCATTGCAAAAATGACTGCAGGTATAAGAAAAAAATCAATGTCGATAATGCTAATGTCATTGAAAAACAACATGAAGAAATATGTGCAATGATCTCAAAGATGAAAATTGGCAAGATAACTAGAACCAACATGACTGCAACAAAGTCCAATAATTGGTGGCTTGATTCCGGTGCTACCATTCATGTTTCCAACAACAAGAAATTATTCTTCTCATATAAAATTGAAAAGCAAGAACAAACTGTTCTCATGGGGAATTACAATGCAGCAGTGGTTGCCGGAAAATGAATGGTGCAGATTGAATTTTCCTCCGGGAAGAAAATGACTTTAAGCTAAGTGTCTACTATGTATAAGAATGGGCTTAAGGTTGTACTTGAGGGTAATACATGTATTGTATCAAAGAATGGGTCCTTCGTGGGAAAAGGATATTTATGCGAAGATATGAATAAGCTAAGTGTTAATGATGATAAACTTATGAATTATGTTTATCTTGTTGACTCCTTTGATGTTTGGCATGCTCGTTTAACACACTTAAATTTTAGATATTGAAATATATATGTCTAAACAAGGTTTGATTAATTGTAAAGATACAAAAAATGATATGTGTGAAATTTGCACACAAGCAAAAATGACTAAGAAATCATTTTCAAAAGCCGAACGAAACACACAAATATTAGATATGATTCATACTGATTTTTGTGAGTATAATGATGTTTTGACTAGAGGAGGAAAAATATACTTTATCACTTTCATTGATGAATGTTCTAGATATACCTATGTATACTTGATTAGAACCAAAGATGAAGCATTAAACTTTTCAAGGTCGAAGTTGAGAATCAAAAGGATAAAAAGATCAAAATGGTTTGAAGTGATAGAGTGGTGAATATCTTTCGAATGAGTTTGATAACTAATGTGAAGAGCATGATATTATTCACCAAAAGACAACACCATTTACTCCACAACAAAATGATTTGGCCAAAAGAAAAAAAAATTATACGAATATGATTAATTCAATGCTTCTTAATGCTAAATTGCTAAATAACTTGTGGGGAGAAGCTTTACTTACTGCCTCTCATGTTCATAATAGAATTACTTCTATAAAAACACATGTTTCTCCATATGAATTATAGACAGGAAGAAAACCAAACTTGATGTATTTAAGGGTATGGGATTGTTTAGCCTTCCATAGAGTACATGATCCTAAATCATCAAAGTTAGGTGCAAGGGGAATTAAAAGTGTATTTGTTGGTTATGCTGAAAATTCCAAAGCATATAGATTGTTGAACCTAGATTCTAATGTAATTGTGGAATCAAGAGATGTTGAATTTATTGACAGTTTTGATTCTACTGATATTTGGAATCTAGTAATAATCAACCTTGTGAACCTACTTCTAGTGTCTCCACTTAAAACAAAAGAAAAGAGTCTATGACATCTTTTGAACCAAAGAGAAGTCAACATGAAAGGAAAGAAAAGAAATTAGCACCAGAATTTATTTCATCTTTTAACCTTTAACGTTTTTAGTTGAAGGAGATAGAAATGGTGTACTTAATAAATTACCTTTATTGCTTAATATAAAGGAAGATCTAAAAACATTTACCAAGAGATGTTATCAAGGGATGCCACCTTTTGGAGAGAGCCATGAATGATGAAATCAATTCAATAATACCTAACCAAACATGGATTTTGGTTGACCTCCCTTTGGGATCTAAACCAATAAACAAGAAATAGGTGTTTAGAAAAAAGTACAATTGTGATGGGTCTATACAAATTACTTTCAAGGCTAGATTAGTAACTTAAGGTTTTAAATAAACACGTTATACATTATTTCGATACATATTCACCGGTAGCTAGATTAACATTTATAAGAGTGTTATTTGCTATTGCTTCAATTTTTAAGTTGCATGTACATTAAATGAAGATAAAAAGAGTCTTTCTAAATAGTGATTTAAAAGAAGAAATGTATATGGAACATTCTGAAGGATTTGTATTACTTGAAAATGAAAAGAGGTTTGCAAGTTGGTCAAATCACTTTATGGATTAAAACAAGCTCCTAAACAATGACATGAGAAGTTTGATCATGATTTTTTATCTCATAATTTTAAACATAATAATGATGATAAATGTATATATTCAAAATTCACAAATGACTTTGGAGTTATTTTATGCTTATATGTTGATGACTTGCTTATCTTTGGAACAAATATGCAAGGTATAAATGATGCTAAGAAATATCTAATTTCACAATTTAAGATGAAAAATCTTGGTGAGGTAGATACTATCTTAATTCTTAGGTATAAAAGTCATGAAAAATAGTGGAAGTTTGTGACAATCTCATTATATTGAGAAGATACTTCTTAAATTCAATCACTTAAAATTTAAAGAAATTAATACATCATATGATACTAGTATTAAATTACTAAAAAATGCTGGCAAGACAGTAGCACAACTAGAATATGCTAGTGTGATTGGTAGCCTTATGTATGCTACACACTGCACAAAGCCAGGCATAGAATTTGCAGTGTGCAAAATGTCAAGATTCACAAGTAACCCAAGTGTTGAACATTGGAATGCAATTGGGATATAGGAGAATACTTGGTTATCTTAAAAGAACCATAAATCTAGGTTTGTCTTATATTGAGTTATGGTCACAACCAATGCCATCTATTTCTTTATATTGCGATAGTGAAAGTTAAAAGATGGAAAACAAAGCATATTTAAGGAGAAGGTAGAAGTAAAAACATTAAGTGAAATATACGGTAATTCTAATACGACATAGAATAAGATTGCATCAAAATTGAAAAAATTAGCCAAGAGTGTACTTAGTGAGTCAAATGGGCATGCACCACCAAATAAGGAATCTTGGTGGTGGAATGAAAAAGTACAGGAGAAGGAAAAATGAGTCTATAATGGATTATATATTTGTAAGAATGAGAAAAACTTTTTAAAAAATATACAATAGCCAAGAAAAAGCTAAGAAAACGGAGAATAAAGGAAAGAATGAAACTTTTGAATGGTTATATCGAAAATTGGATACAAAAGAAGGGAAGAGAGATATTTATAGAATAGCTAAAGTGAGAGAAGAGAGAGAGAGGAAGATAAGAGATTTTATTCAAACAAGATGTATTAAAAATGAATGCAATAGGATACTAGTAAATCATGGAGAAATAAAAGAGCAGTGGAAGAACTATTTTCATCAACTTTTTAATGAAGGTTTAGGTGACCAACTTAACTTAGGTAATTTAAGTATGTCAAATGAGTATAGAAATTTAAATTTTTATCATAGAATTCAAACTTCAGAAGTAGAACAAACTTTAAATGGGATATAACATGGAAAAGTCGTTGGACTAAATGATATTTCGATAGAGGTATACAAGTGCCTAGGAAAATAAGATATTGAATGACTTACAAAATTATTTAACATTGTATTGAAAATAAAAAAATATATCTAATCAATGGAGAGTAAGTACTCTAGTTCCCTTATATAAGAATAAGTGAGACATAAAATTGTGCAAACTATAAGGGTATTAAACTAATGGGTCATACGATGAAACTTTGAGAAAGTGTAATAGAAAAAAGATTAAGGAGACCACCAAAAATCAATTTGGGTTAAACGTTTGGAAGGTCGACAATAGAAGTTATATAACCACTACAGGGAAGCATGTTCGACGGTTTAAAGCAACCGAATAAGTTCGAGGGCCACTGGCTGGTGATAACTCTCGATAAAGTGATTTCAGAGGGTCCAGGCGACCGTATTGGGTTCATCGACCGACCGGAGCAGCTTCGAGGTAACCAGGAGATTGCGTTATCAAAAATCCGAGCAAGACGGGTCAAGATAAGATTTGACCCCTGCTCAGGCGATCGGAGAATGTCCAGTCCGTAGAGCTTTGTTAGTGTTATCTTATAGACACATAGAATTCACTCTTGTTCTCGTGCTCTAAATGCTCCTTCGTCTTTTGTGCTGCGACACGCTGCAACGGGTACTTCATCTCTAATCGGCAACACCTTGAGTATATTTTCATTTTTGTTATGTTGCCTCTTTTTTTTATTGTACTTAATTTTTAGATTCTTTTTCTGTATGGTTTCTCCACCTAGGAGAAATTTAGGAATAATAATCATATTATTATTATTATTGTTGTGTGTGTCTATTTCTGTCTTGATTTAACTATATTTAACTTGTACTTCTGATTTGATTGATCAACTGCTTGCTTGCTTGCTTAAAATGTTGGCTAAATCTGTTGCATATTTATTGACTTGTCTTACTTGATTGAATCGATCTAAGAAAACTGTATTTTCGTTGTGCTAACTCTGATTGATTCAATTGTTTTTATTACTATCTGCTCATTTTAAATTTTTTAACACTATTCACCCCCCCTTCTAGCATCGAATTCAATCTTACTGTTAGTAACAATAAAATAAGATAAAATTTATTTAAATATAGATGGTGGCATTAAGGCAATTTGCTCGCCCCCACCAATCGGTCCCAAGGCTAACACGAAGGAGGTAAATCACGGAGGTTACTAGCCCGGGAGGGCAGGCACCTGGCTTCGTCAGGATTTGACCCCAGATCTCACGGTGACAACACCTCATGCGCTAGCCATCAATCCATCCCTTGGGGGCAAATCCCAATGGCGAATAAGAATAGGTGATCAAGCTTGGTTGTTGTTGTTGTTGTGATATGAAGCTATGTTGTCTAGCATTGACAACAAAGTATATAATGGAAAGTTTAGGTGCATTAGTTTGAGACATGAATATGTGAAACAATTGATAACAGATGGTGTTGTCAATGTGGTCTGTGTTAGGACCAATAAGAACCTAGCAGATCCCTTGATAAAGGGTTTTTTGAGAGATTTAGCCAAGGAAACATCTAGTGGAATGAGACCAAAAACTTTTGAAATTATCACTGGTGATGGTAACCCAACTATGTAGTAGTTATACTGCTATTCCATTGTTAAATGGGTAAGAACAAATCATTACTAATCCCTTCTAGGATGTTCGGTGTAAATAGCTATGTGGTTGAGGTTGAGTACATACTCTTAATGTAGTTCAAGTCTCAAAATAGCTAGACATAATTTGAAACTTCACTTATTGAACATGAGAAATGGTGTCGTTTCTAACAAGACCATGGTTTAGTCTTGTAAATGATCATGAATCCAAGATCGAGCACAAAGCCATAATAGTTCTAAATAATTTGAACATATTTTGAAATCTAGAAGAGTTCGTATGCGGTGTATTTCTGGTATTTGCTTAGAGACGAAGTTCAATGCGAAGGCACACTATCGTCTTGCAAATGCTTTGAAGTATTTCACTAATTGAAGGTTAAAATCGAAAGATACTTTCTTGTATGTATGAATCTATTATGGAAAAAATATTACAATCTATTACGGGATTGCAAGAGATTCTAATATATGTGAGAGTTTGAGTTGAACCAATGTGTCTCTCGGCTGGATCATTTCATTTTAATTGTTCTTGAACCAATGTGTCTCTTGGTTAGATGATTTCATCTCCAACTAACTTTGGCAGTTATTTAAATGAAGAGGTGTCTTTTAATGGTTGCATCGTTTGATTTTAGACACATTGATTCATGAAAAGGCACCAATCTCTATAAATATTCAGATTCCTATAGATTTACGTATGTTTGGCAACTCCATATTTTTTTGTTAGATATTGGGTTGAAAGGGTTGTCGTTGTATCTTAGGGGTAATTTGCCGATAAAACTCATTAGCAAACTTTGAGGAGTGAGGGCAAATAAAACCTTAAAAGGAAAGCATTTCCATACGCCTCAACCCAAATATTTAGATACGCAGCAAATCCATTCCACCTTCATAGTTCTTTGTTTTCCCGATTTTCTGTTTTCCAGTTTGCTCGCTCATATATTACTCCAACAGTAATTTAGGACATATGAAGTCGTGAGTATAGAAAAGTGAAACAACGAGAGAGACCATTGTCTAACCAGCCAACGCGAACAACGGCTTCGGGATATTCAACGATAGCGCTCCGAAGCAAGTTCTTGCACAAAAAAGGTAGGCTTTTAAATCAAGATCCCCGTAATTCACTAAAAATTCAATCTCGCACAAGAGTGTTTGCGGGGATCTCAAAATCATACCTTTAGTGTGTCCGCCGACCATAATCACCGCACCACTCTCTCCTCCGAGCTCCCCATACCGAACGCCCGTCCAACAATGAATCAAACACGACGGAGAACCCTAGAACAGAGCAATGCAGAAGAAGTGGTGGAGTAGATAATGGAAAGGGAGCGGTGACTGGGGCGTTGAGTCATGCAACAAAGTGAAGGCTTAGGGACGTGATCGATTCGATTATGACGTGACAACGTTCTGCGTTGCACTCGTCGATTGGCAAAGCAAGGAGTTAATATTCAGATGCACTCATATTCCACGACCCAAGACCGCTTGTGCCTTATCTCACATTGACGACCATCGTTAGCTTCAGTAAAATTGTTGTACCATGCAGGGTTTGAGTTGTAAGGGCTCATTAGATTTTGGAATATTAGATTGCTTTGAGCAATGAGCAATAACATGAACATGAAATAAATAGAATATGCTTTTTTTCTAAAAAAAAATCCTATGATGAGAAATCAGAATGACATATTAAATAAGTTATATAATATGCAGATACTGAAATATCAATGAAGATTTTGTCGTCACATGGAAATAATAAATATCGAATAAGGAAAAATTAATTAATTTAATAATAATAATAATATCAGGTTGTTAATCAGTCACATTTTTTAAAAACAAATAATCAATTTAAAATGGAATAAATACACAATGGAAGCTCTAGTGTTGAAAATGACAACTTATACAAAAATATGTCCCTCACGATTTATTTGACCAAAATATATCTGATTTTACACCGGAAGCAACCGAAAACGTACCTCTCCGGCCCGGTGCTGCCCCTCGTGTGCGGCGGAGAGGCGCGGGCTATGGGTCTTGAAGGGGTTCGTGCCGGCGCCGTGCATGGGCTCTTACAGGGCATCCGGGTCCACCGGCGGCCAGATCCTGGAGGCGAAGGACTCGGGGCTGCGCTAGAGTCGGCGCAGACAGTGAGGGGCGTTTAGCGGGCGGGAAGGCGGCGGGTGTGACGGCCATGACGGGGACAGCGATCGAGCCACGGCGTCGGAGCTGACGGTGGGAGCAGGAGGCGTAGCCTGGATGTGGGCTTTGCGATGCGGCAATAGGGGCGGACGTTACGGCCCAACATTGCATCAGTAACTTTACGTAGCATATGCCTGGCCCAACATTGCAGCCAGGCCAATTCCTTAACAGCATGAAGTTAAGGTATGCCAACTTATTTTACACGTTCATTTTCACTGAACACCATGAAGTTTCAGTATCACGTACAGTGTGTTTTCAACTTTCATAATTTTAAAATATGTATCACATTTTCGTTATAACTCTCCCTTCATTCTATGTTTAAATTTTTTTTTCTTATCTTTTTAAATTTTGCTTAACTGGTTCAAAAATTATTATTTTCATTTACGTTGTCAAATTCAAATCTAAAAATAGGATACATTAAGTAAACTTGGAAGAGCTAATATATTAGTTTTGATTTTAAATGATTTGAAATTTTATAAATCTATTAATCAATGTTCCATGAAATTGACTGATAGACAAGCTGCACTACTTAAAATTCAAAAGTTTTATATTTTTCGAACAAGAATACTCCTAGGAATTCATTGGTTGTATTATTTAATAAGTATCATTCTCCTATGCTGGCTAAAGACGATTCGCTCGCCTCTAACGCTCCCACCAATCTGTCCTAGGGCCAACCGATTCTCCTAGGACTTATATGAACTTGCAACAAATTTATCAAATAACCTTTGCATTAACAATTTACAACTCTTAATTTATGTTGCTAAATTCATATTCGAAGAACAGACATATCAATAAGAATTTTTGCAATACGTTGGTTTTAATTGATGAATCTAAAGACCTCTAAATCACTTGAAATCAAAATTAATATGTTCCAGAAGTCTTTTAATGTACTTATGCTTGTTAGAACCTATGCGAGCTAGAGAAAGATGAATAACTCCAATCACTTTGTCTTGATTTTGACAGTGTTAATTAATAAGTATCATTGCCCTAGGTCTTCTATGAGCTTATGATAAATTTATCAAACCTTTATAAGTTTAACAATTCACTATTCTTAATTTACAGTGTTAAATTCATATTCGAAGCAAAGATATATTAAGAAGATTTTCAAGAATATATTGGTTTTAGTTGATGGACCCTAAAGAACTCCGAATCACTTTAAATCAAAATTAATATATTTAGAAGTCTCTTTAATGTATTTATGCATGTTAGGGTTCATACGAGCTAGAGGTGAATATCTACAATCGCTTCATCTCAATCTTGTGCGCCACTTGAATGCGTAGCGGAAACTTTGATTCAAAACTAACTCCACATGCACAACAATTTGATTTTATTTGGTATATGTCTCTTTGAGATGACTAATCCAAAGGTCAACTCCTAACTCTCCACTTCCACAAAGAGCTTCCTCCTTATCGAAATTCATCCGGAGGCGGAAGAACCTCTTTAACATATTCATAACAATACAACTACAAAAGTGAATACAACTTACAAATAAAAGCAAAACAAATTTACAAGATTAGAACTTCACTTTGATCGGTGTTGATAGCTTTGGAATGAATCTTGTTGGTCTGTAAATGCAACATCACTTCGTCCTCAAATCTCTAAGAATATGCACCTTCAAACCTCTTTAATTTCACTTTTTACAGGCGACTGCTCAAGTTGATTTCTGTCTATCAGTCAACTGATTTTACCTATCAATTGACTGATCTCATGAATTCTACCATATATTGAACCATATAGGGCGGCTCTTTTTAAATCTATTTGACCATATTAGTCAACTAATTCTCTAAATAAGTCGAATTAATTTGCTTCTAGATCAAATTGATTCGATTGATTTCCCAAATAAGTCGATTGATGTCCTAAATCAGTTGAATTGATTGTCATTCGTTTGCTTCTAAATCAAATCGATTCAATTGATTTTCCCAACTAGTTGAATCGATTTTACTTCTAAATCAAATTGATTCAACTAATTTTCCAACCAGTTAAATCAATTTTCTTTTGGATCATTATTTTGGTTATTCTAATGACTAAATTCGCCTAAACTTTTCTACCACCTTTGCATTCGTTCTAACAATCAGTTCGGGCTTCGACCTCTCACTAAAAATCTAGTTCTCGACGTTTTTGGACTTTCATTGCCTTATATCTGGTTTTGTGTGCGGCATACAAAGACTTTCTCTTATATACCTAGTATCTAATTGACTTCAATTTATCAAGACTTCCTTTGTTCAACATCGAATCCAATATCATGACCTACCGAGACTTTCGTCATCACTAAGTGTTCAGTCCTTCATGACCCACCTAAACTTTTTGTCACGCCCCGAGACCTAGGAGCCGCTGATCCAATAGAAAATCGGATAGCACCTCCCCTGTCCGGCGGACAATTTACACATACACATAACCTATATAACATCACCACGCAGTTTAATTGGGCCTCAGGCCTCCAAAATAGATAAACACAACATAAAAAAAACACAAGACAACTAAGTAACTCATACCTGACTGCGGACCGGTCCGACTTATGACGAAACAACAAATACAACAACCCTTTAGGGCTCACGACACATACGACATATACATATCGCTAAAAGAAATATAAACCAATACACTACAATGTACAAAACGAAACCATGTTGTTGCGATGGGTAGGGACTGGCTGCTGGGCTCTTCTGGCGACTCCAAGTATCTCAACCTGAAATAAAAACATATATGGCAACGGGGTGAGTCCATAACTCAGCGAATACCCAGCAGATATGCATAGTATGTTATAATAACAATAAGCATCTACGTTAATACAGTCTCATATCCACAATATGGAAAAAAAACTAGTACTGGAAATACTGAGGTAGATACATACCAGAATCCAGCTAACCTGAAAAGAGGATAATTAGTACCAAGGGAATATCAATAGACATATAATCTCAGATAACAAGTCTCCAGAATATGCATGTCAAATAAGTGCAGCAATCAAGTGCAGCAAACAATGCACGATGCAAAATATGCACATGGTGCAATGCCATGGTCACCCCCTAACTCCAGTCAAGCCACCGAGACAGGCGATACTGTATCGGCCGAGTGGGTAGAGCTGTGACACTGTACGCACCCTGCTATCACTGCTCCTGAGTGACCGAGTGGACAGGATGCTGGCGGGGGACCGCCCCCTACCTCATGTATATATGAGGGAGCGTCGCTCTCATCTCCTCTGGTCTATGGGAAGAGAAGGGATCTCCGCCTGCTACCACGCTCCGAAACCACTACCCCTGAGCGGTCGAGCGGAGCAGTACAGAGCAAATGCACACACCCAACGGTATCCACTAACCCATGAGTGGCCGTGTGTGCATATCATGTACCGGAAGACGATAGGCTCAACCACAAGGGAGTCGCTGATCGCCGGCATGCAACAATGCAAAGATAGTGTATGATAGATACACATACATAATAACTCAGGGATAACTAACAAGTATCCAGGACAGGCATAATAACTCAGGGATAACTAACAAGTATCCAGAACATGCATAATAACTCAGGGATAACTAACATGTATCCAGAACATGCATAATAACTCAGGGATAACTAACAAGTATCTAGAACAGGCATAATAACTCAGGGATAACTAACATGTATCCAGAACAGACATAATAACTCAGGGATAACTAACATGTATCCAGAACATGCATAATAACACAGGCTAGCGTATAATCTTACTGCTATCTATAACCAACCATGCATAGCAATATGACAATATCTAAAAGATAAGTCAAAGGGTACCCGCCTCCAAGAGTAGTGAAGTCCGTATCAAGCAGAAAGAACCTCCCGTCGATAATCCGCAAAGGATAAATCCAAGTCAAGTCCCTGTATCAAGGATGTATTTGATTAGCTATTACACAAATGATAGCTAGTTAATAAGTCCCTAAACCATGCTCGGGTTAACCTAATCCTTTCCTTTCCATTTAATTACCTCTAACTCTTGGTTACTCCCCGTGATTAAATGTTAGCTCCAATCCTAATGCATCAACCAAATGGTTCCAAAATCCACAGTGTACAAGGTAGAGGATCAAGAGATTAAATCAAATCCACTAATTTTTCAGACCTAACAACATCCATGAACCGATTCGAAGCGGCTCCAAGCCACAAAACAAATAGACTGTGTCTCACAGTAGATAGGTCACCAATACAAACCTATGATATATACAACATGCTATAATCATTCTAACAATCTGTTTAACCCAACAACCCCACCAGGATCAGAATTCCAAAGCCGCCAAAGCAGAACCCACCTCCTAGCCTTGGCTTTAGCAGAAACTATTCACTAACACTCCTATGGCAAACCTTAATCCATTCTACTGATCTGAACGACAGACCTAGCTCTTGGCAGAAAACAAGGACAACTCAAGATTTCCACACTCAATATAAAACATGCACAAATCCATATACGATCCAAATCAACGAATGTACATAAGTTGTAATCAGAAGCTAAATCTTTTCCAACATTCACTTCGTAATTTAGTGCAAACACAACAAACTCGGTTCCTTACCTCAATTCCCCGGGAGATCCCAAACCAAGGCCTTTTCCCCAACTCAAGACAGAACCCTTTGACGTAGAGTCAGCTTCTCCCGGAGAAGAGCAACCAATTTCTCCACAGCCAAGTCTTGGATTTCCAATCGGTACAGCAGACTACCAATGTTTGATACAATTGGTTTCTGATAGGGAATACACCTACAAACAGACCAATCCATCACACCTCAAGCCATTACCATATTAGAACCCTAAATTCCCATTTCTTCTTGTTCCGGTACTTACCCGATTGAAGAGGAAGGACCTTAAATCGGCAGCTCCACTCTGCGCAGCTTCTTCCAGCTTCAACCATTCGCCCTAGGTCCGTCGAGGCCGTGTGAAGCTGTGACCACGAAGTGGGGTCGGCGACTGCCACTGAGACTCACCCAAGGTAGGTGAGATTTGTAGCCGCCGGGATAAGATCCGGTCGTCTACCTCGATTCCTGAAGTTGGCCTGTGTGGAGATGGGGGTGGCAGAGCTCGTCGCCGGTGCCGCCCGACGAGGGAGTTCAGCGGAGGAGTAAGCAGTGGTAGGCTTTGGTTTCGATCGGCGGTGGAGAAAAGATGAGAAGACTGAGGCGATCGGGTGTCGGCTGCAAGCGAAGAGGAAGGCACCAGCGAAGAATCTCGCGTGCGTCGCAGAGAGTTCGGGCTGTGGGGGAGAGCCCTAGGGCTGTTTTAATGTTGCACATTTGCATTTAGGCCCCTGCTTCTTACCTAATTGTCACCGAGTCCCTCATAGCCCCTATTTTATGAGATTTAAGCCACTAATTCCTCTTAACTCCTAAGCTTTAGCCAAAACTCGAACAAAGCCCTCAAATATTTAGATACATTTTTTTGTTTAGGCATTTAGGATTAAATATTAAGCACTTTAACCCTTCATAGTTTAAGAATTCACCTTAAACCTTTTCCCTTATTTCGATAAACCCTAGACTCAATCCGGAAAAATCCCGAAAAATTTTCTGGTCCGGATTTTCGAATTGCCGTATTTTACACTTTTCACCATATGCCAAGTATCCGATTTTCCATGACCCACTTAGACTTTCTTCTTGTCATGTCAAGTCTTTGATTCTATATAACCCACTTAGACTTTTCTTTTCCCCACTTCCCGTTAAACTTCTGATCACCTAGTGTTTGGTTCTCCATGACCTATTTTGACTTTTCTCTTGTCAACTTTCTTTTGAACTTTTGATCACCAAGTATCTGGTCCTCTATAACCACTTGGACTTTCAACTTCTAGTCATGTATTCGGTCACGTTGACCCACTCAAGTTTTTACTAATATATTGATCAAACATCGAAATTCAAATTCGAGTCAATTCGAACTTTGTCAATCTAATCAATCTGGACCTGAGATTGATTGCTCCAATAATATCTTCGTATAAATAGAGAGTGATAAATTTCTAAATAAATAGAATAATTGTTAAATACTGAAAATTAGAGGGGGTTAAATGTTTAAAATTCTTAAATTAAGGGCTTTGTTTAGATTACCCAAGTTTAGAGGATCTTTTTGCAAAATGGACACCCTTACAAATCCCTCTCCTCTTCCTCCTCGTCGCAACCACCCCTGCACACCGCCGACTCCTTCCCCCCTCTTCGTCGCACGCGGAGGAACTGCCGACACCACAGCGATCTCTGGTGATTTCCCCTGTCTGCCTCGATTCATCACCCAATGCCAACTCCTCGTTATCCTCCTTCCTTAATCGATCGATCATCGAGAGCAACTTCGACTCTCCTTCTCCGACCAACGAATAGGTAAGAGATAGGTCTTAGTTGCTTCATTTTTTTCCCTAATCTGAGGTGCCCTAACTTCGATTTGTTGCTTCCTCCTCGCCTCACGTCGATGTCGTACCTAGATCCATGGTCGTCCTCTTCACATTTTCTTCTTGAGTTGTTCAACGCCGACCTCCACACTTCCATCCCGATCACAGGCAGTTCATTTTGGGTTGGTTGCTGGTTTTCGTCAGATCGGAGCAGAGTGGTGTTGGTGCAAAGAGCATCAGTCATGAACAGTCAACTTCTAGTGTTTCGATGTTTGACAATATATCATGGTCTAGTCAAAGTGATCAAGGGTTAAGCCAAATAGGACCAGATGTTTGGTAGGGTAAACCCAGGTTTGATCAGTTTGACAAAGGGTTAGCCAAACAGAACCTGATGTTTGGCAGAGACAATATACTAAGGTCTGGTCAAAGTGATCAAGGGTTAAGTCAAACAGGACTTGATGTTTTGTAGGGTAAACCCAAGTTTAATCAGTTTGACAAAGGGTTAGCCAAACAGGACCTGATGTTTGGTTGAGACAATATACTAAGGTCTGGTCAAAGTGATCAAGAGTTAAGTCAAACAGGACCTGATGTTTGGTTGGGTAAACTCAGGTTTGATCAATTTAGCAAAGGGTTAGCCAAACAGGACCTGATGTTTGGCAGAGTGAATAGAACCCATGGTTGGTCAATTTAACCAAGGGATTAAACCAAACTGGACTTGAGGTTTGGTAGAGAGAGAGTATACTGTTGGTGCAGGAAGTACCATATCGAACCTTATTTTGATATTGGCAAAGAGTTCAAAGTTAAGTATGCAGGAAAAGTTACTTAAGTGTGCAGGAAAAGTCCTAGCGAAGGGCTGCTAGGCACCTGGCGAAGGGCTGCCAGGAAACAAAGTCCTACCGAAGGGCTGCTAGGCACTTGGCGAAGGGCTGCCAGGAAACAAAGTACTAGCGAAGGACTGCTAGGCACTTGGCGAAGGATTGCCAGGATCCAAAGACCTAGCGAAGGACTGCTAGGCACCAGGCGAAGGACAGCTTGGTACTGAAGACCTGGCGAAGGACAGCTAGGCACCTGGCGAAGGACTGCTAGGCAAAAGTCCAACCGGAGGAGCCGGTTGGCAACAGGTAAATTCTCCTGAGAGGAGTAGGTGAGGACGCGTTCCCCGTCGAGGGAACAGTAGGCGTCGGTTCGACCTAGGGTTCCATTTTGGAGACCCAAAGTCAGAACCAAGACAGCTAAGGCTGTATAAAACTAACATATTATTGCTTTATGTTGTTTTGGACTAACCCTGGATGCAGGACCGAAGGAACGAGTGTCTGCAGCTCAGAGAGCCTCAAAGGAGTGAGGCAGCAGCTGAGTAGGGCGCCCGGAGTGTCCCGGGTGCCCCAAGGTGAATACAAAACAGATGAAGCAAAAGAAGTGCTTCGGCAGCTCATGGGCGGGGCGCCCCCGTGCTCCAGGGCGCCCCTGTGCTCCCGGGCGCCCCCAGTGTCCAGGGCGCCCCGCACTCAAGCCAACGAAGAGGATAAGAAGTATTCAGCCGAGAAGCCCGTTGAAGGAGTCAACCAGGGCGCCCCCAGCATCCCGGGTGCCCCCAGTGTCAAACCTCAGCCCTATTCGAGTGGGATAGAGGCTGACCGAGACAAGCTTGGATCGGGTGACACGTGGGGGGGGGGGGGGGGGGCGCCCCTGACGTCCAGGGCGCCCCGAAGTGCTATAAATAGCACCCAACGCCAAGGCTTCTGTACAATCAATTCTTCCAACGCTCCTACGCTCTTCTGCTCCCGCGCTCTGCTCCGGAAACCTCCCAACTCGAGATACAAGCGCCGACGACGTCCCTCCGCTCCGAAAATACAATCTATATCGGACGTCGGTAACGAAGAGCTATTTCTAAGTTTACTGTACTACTTTTGTAATATCTCTCTGTAAACTATTTTGCGCACATATAGAATTGCCCGCAGTAAACGGTCAACGACCGTGGGCCTTGGAGTAGGAGCCGACCGCGACTCCGAACCAAGTAAAAGATCTTGTGTTCGCGTTTTGTGTTTATTTCTTCCGCTGCGTAATTTCTCTAACTCTAATCCGAACGATTTACGATATTCAGCCCCCCCCTCTATCGTTTCTCTTGATCCAACAAGTGGTATCAGAACAGGGAAGCTCAAATTTGGTGCAACCACCAATTTGAGAGTTTTTCGGATTTTTGAAATTATTTTATATATTTTTTTAATCTTTCTCGTTAATTGAGTTTGGTGCAACACCACTCGATCTTTTTCGCTTTTTATTTTCAAATAAATAATATCTGTGAGTGGATTCAAAATATCCTTACGTCTTTTTCAATTTTCAATTTTTATTTTTTTACCATTCATTGAAATTAATAAAACGATCAATTTTTGAAAATTTGTCATAAATTTTTTTATTATTATTTTAATATTTTTCTCGAAATACGTGTTACTTTAATTCGAGCAAAATTTTCAACTTTGAATGCTTATTTCTTTTCAAAATTGACAAAAGTAACATTTTCAAAAAATTTGTCTCAAACTTTTTATTATTATTTTATTAATATTCTGCCTCGAAATTCGTGTAATATTATTTTTGGGCTGTTTCTTCTCTCTCCCGCACTACTAATCCAAGACCAAGTCTTGGTACATTTCTGTTGTTTCTCTTGTGTACGAGGTTTAAACTAAATGGCCAACCAAGAATGGAATAGTGTCCGTCCACCACTCTTCTCTGGTGAAAATTTCAACTCCTGGAGAAGTCTAATGGAATCCCACCTGAAGGCCAATCTGGATTTATGGTTGATAATCCAAACGGGGTTCACATTCCCCACAGAAGAAGGAACATCGATCACTTGGGACAAACTGGATGAACCAACTCTGAGGAAGATCGAGACAGATGCAAGGGCTACAGCAATCTTACAATGCGGCCTGACCAAAGAAGAACTGAAGCTGGTCGGATCCTTCAACTGTGCCAAGGAGATGTGGGAAAAGCTAATCAATCTACACGAAGAGAGCTCCAATATTGAGATCCAAGAAGATTTTGCATTTTCGGCCCAAGCACAAACAGCCGAGTCAGAGTCTGAACACGAATCCAAACCAGAGTCAGAAGACAAAGTGACTGAGACAAAAATGGTAACCAATTTTGAATTTGTTCCAGAATTACAATTATATAATCAAACTGATACTATAATGGTCGAGGAAGGTATAATTTCAAGTGCAGGGAAAACTCCAAAGAAGAAGCTTCAACCGGTACACGAGTCCGACTCAGACTCGGAATCAGAAGACAATGGAGGAGATCGACCCAAACTGGTCCGGTTGACTCGCGACCACTACAAAATACTGAAGAAACAATCAAGCAAAAGAAAGATAGCTAGAATCAAGGGGGAGATTCCCAACCGGGAATCAAAAGGTAAATTTACAGTATTTGAAAATCCATTATTTACCTTGAATAATATGATTGAACCTTATAAATTAGTTAAAGCAAACGTTAGTAAATTGGAACAAGAAGATGAAATATTGAAACATAAGGTCAAAATGCTAGAAAGTCTAATTCACAATCTTGCTAATTCTAACAACCCAGAATATCATTACAATTATGACGTGACTTAGTTGATTGCTTTTCTTGCTTGTTTATTTTATTATGCTTTGAATTAGGATTGGTTAGTTTAAGGACTGAACCAACTTAACTGAAATTTGAACAACATAGTATTGGGTGGAGGTGAGATGATAGTACGTTAGGGAAGCCTTTTCTAATAAGGTCAAGTATACACTACTTGGTCTCTTTAGACCGGTGAAACTAGCCGAAGCTACCGATCCAAGACTCAAACTAGTTAGACCAGAATTTACCAAAAAGTAATTTTGAAGATGAAATTTCACTAAAAGGCTTTGTCTAGGAAAGGGTTGATGATCCAATAAGGGTATGGCCAAAGAAGGTCTTGTGCCTCGCCAAGACCTGGAAGCCAATTTTTGAAATTCAAATTCAATTTACTCTTTGTTAAATTTGAATCTAACACAAATTTTCAGTTAATTTTAGATTCAAATATCTCTTTTCAAAATAAATTTAAATTGGGTTTAAAAATTAATTTAACTTTTCAAAATTAATCATGGCCTTTTCAAAATAAATCTTTCTATTAAAATATGCATCTCACAAAACAGTTAAGGATATCCTGTTTTGTCACTTAGAAATTGATGAGATGCTTAGGACCTAAAAGTTGAGTCCAACCCAACCAAATTAATTCAATTAAATCAAAATCAAATCTTAATTAAATCAATTAAATTAAATCATACTTAAATCAATTAAATTCAATTAAATCTTAATTAAGTCAATTAAATTCAATTAAATCTTAATTAAATCAATTAAATTCAATTAAATCTTAATAAATTAAATTTAACTCAATCAAAATTCAAATTTAATTCATCTGACTTTTAAAATTCAAATTTAATTCATCTGACTTTTAAAATTCAAATTTAATTCAACAACCTTTAAAATTCAAATTTAATTCAACCAAACAACTTTCAAAATTAAAATATAATTCAACTAAACAAACTTAACCCTCTAAATTTTAATTTTCTCAAAAATCAAATTTAACTTTTTAACTAAGAGTTAATGTTTCAAATCATTGTAATTAAAATCAAGTCTCTTTTGTTCACTAACCTGAAATTTATTTCATAACATTTATTTCTTTCCTTTACCATTATACAAACATTTCTTTCACACATTCAGTTTATTCTTGTATGGCAAAAAGTCACCTTAGGATTACTTAGGATAATTTTTTGTCTGCAGTCCGGGCTTAGATATTTATATTTTTTTTGGACTTAAAAGAAAACTTCTATTTTTTAAATCATTTCCCCTTTTCAGTTTTCTATATTCATTTTCTCAAATAGGAGAATGAAATTATGTTTCAAATCATTAAAACAAAATACTTTTTTAAACTTAGTTTTCTTCTCTTTTTGTTTGAATCAAACCCTAAGACTAAGAGGAGGATTAACTTGTGGTCAACAAGCCTCCTAGGACTGTGTCAAGTTTAGGGGGAGTTCAAATTAAAAGAAGAAGTTTAAAAATACTATGTTTTCAAACTATCACTCATGTTTTTCGAAAACTATGCTATCATATGTCTTTCAAACAATCATTTTTTAAAAATGTTAATACTTCAAAATTCATTTTAAGAATTGTGCTTTTGATTTTGACAAACCCTAACGACACAGAGGAAGATCCACTTCATGACCTACAATGACTCCTAGGATGTGTCAAATTTATAGGGAGTCTAAATCTAAAAGAAATTATTTCTATCAAGTATTCTCCTTAGCAATTATTTTTGAAATTATTAAATAATTCTTTTGATCTGAACTGAACCCTAAGAACTCAGAGGAAGAATACTTGTGGTCAACAAGCTTCCAAGGACTGTATCAAGTTTAAGCGGAGGTCAAATTAAAAGAGTTATCAAATATTTCTAAATAATATGTTTCCATACACTATATTTTCAAAATTGTGTCGAAAACATAAGTAATTTATCATACAAAATATTATTATTTTATTTTTATGGCTTATAAAATCATTTTTTATACCTTTTGAAATAATATTTGCTTGAGTCTTGAGAATTTCCAGGACACTTAGGAAAATGTCCTTACAACTAACAAGGTTTCCTAGGATTGTGTCAGACTGGAAAAGAAATCTAGTCAAGTAAAATATTATGTTTTCAAAATGCATAATACTTTTCAGAAATTATTTATATTTTTCAAAGTGTAATAGTTTTCAAAAACAATACCTAGACTTTCCAAAAAGGCTCAATCTGTTTTTTTAAAGTACTTACATATTTTTCAAAAATGCATATTTTTTTTAAAAATACTTATATTTTTCAAAAATTACATAATATCTTTTAAAAGTACTTCTATTTTTCAAAATATAATATTTTCAAAGAGTACTAATACTTTTCTAAGGCAATAGTATTCTAAGTACGTGAATTTTCTAAAAACTTGCCTACAAATACAAAATATTTTTTTAAAATTCACAATACTTTTCAAAGTGGAATTTTCATTGGTACAATTTTAAGCTACTTGCTATAATTTCAGAATTATAACAAGTATTTTTATTTTCAAAACTCATAAACTCTGATACACACATTTCTTTCTTAAATCTTCTTTCAAAACCTCCTTATTGATATATGGCCAAGGGGGAGAGAAATAGAAAAGAGAGAGAAATTTTTTTTATCTCGTTTTCACAAAAAGCTAAGTATTTCTAAGTGTTTTAAAATTGGTCTAAGAATTTTGTAAAGTACTTTAAAAATTTCTAAGTACTTCAAATTGTTTTTAAGTGCGAAGTGCTGTTAAAATTTCAAACTACTTCAAGTGCTTTCAAGTATTTCTAGTGCTTCAAAAATTTTTTAAGTATGTCTAAATGTTTCAAATGTTTTTAAGTACATGTTTTTTTTCTAAGTAAAATTTTTCTTAGTAAATTTGTCTGAGCAAAAACTTTTTGAAAATTTTAACAAATGGTTCTAAGTAAAGTTTTTTAAAAAACTTGTCTAGAAATTTATTTAAAGATTTTGTTTTTCAAAATACACAAAGTATTTCCAAACAAAGTCTTTTAAAACAAATTTTCTCCCAATTCTCAAAGTTGAACCATTTGTTAGGGAAATTTGGCTTCAAAATTTTGCCTAAGTAAAATTCTTTTTGCAAAGCCAAGTAAAAGTTTTGTAACAAAATTTAGGTTTGCAAAAACTTTTTTACTTTACCTTGTTCACCCATGTTTGTTTTTGATATATGTCAAAGGGGGAGGAAGAGTCAAAGTTAAGTGTTAAGTATTTTATAACACAATGATTCAGGGGGAGTATGAGAAAAAAAAATTTCTGTTCAAATTACATTGGTTTTAAACTGTTCAGAATTGCTATGTTTTATTGGTCTTAACCTTCTTGCTTAAACTGTTGTAATTTTTACTTAACTTTGAATCGTGTTGCCATAAATCAAAAAGGGGGAGATTGTTGGTGCAGGAAGCACCATATCGAACCTTGTTTTAATATTGGTAAAGGGTTCAAAGTTAAGTATTATTGGTGATCTAACAATGTTACTCAAGTGTGCAGGAATAGTCCTAGCGAAAAGCTGCTAGGCACCTAGCGAAGGGCTGCCAGGAAACAAAGTCCTAGCGAAGGGCTGCCAGGAAACAAAGTCCTAGTGAAGGGCTGCTAGGCACCTGGTGAAGGGCTGCCAGGAAACAAAGTCCTAGCAAAGGGCTGCTAGGCACCTGGCGAAGGGCTGCCAGGAAACAAAGTCCTAGCGAAGGACTGCTAGGCACCTAGCGAAGGATTGCCAGGATCCAAAGACCTAGCGAAGGACTGCTAGGCACCAGGCGAAGGACAGCTTGGTACTGAAGACCTGGCGAAGGACAGCTAGGCACCTTGCGAAGGACTGCTAGGCAAAAGTCCAACCGGAGGAGCCGGTTGGAAACGGGTAAATTCTCCTGAGAGGAGTAGGTGAGGACGCGTTCCCCGTCGAGGGAACAGTAGGCGTCGGTTCGACCTAGGGTTCTATTTTGGAGACCCAAAGTCAGAACCAAGACAGCTAAGGCTGTATAAAACTAACATATTATTGCTTTATGTTGTTTTGGACTAACCCTGGATGCAGGACCGAAGGTGCAGCTCAGAGAGCCTCAAAGGAGTGAGGCAGCAGCTGAGTAGGGCGCCCCCAAGGTGAATACAAAACAGATGAAGCAAAAGAAGTGCTTCGGCAGCTCATGGGCGGGGCGCCCCCGTGCTCCAGGGTGCCCCCGTGCTCCCGGGCGCCCCCAGTGTCCAGGGCGCCCCGCACTCAAGCTAACGAAGAGGATAAGAAGTATCCAGCCGAGAAGCCCGTTGAAGGAGTCAACTAGGGTGCCCCCAGCGTCCCGGGCGCCCCCAGTGTCAAACCTCAGCCCTATTCGAGTGGGATAGAGGCTGACCGAGACAAGCTCGGATCGGGTGACACGTGGGGGGGTACCCCCAACGTCCAGGGCGCCCCGAAGTGCTATAAATAGCACCCAACGCCAAGGCTTCTGTACAATCAATTCTTCCAACGCTCCTACGCTCTTCTGCTCCCGCGCTGTGTTCTGGAAACCTCCCAACTCGAGATACAAGTGTCGACGACGTCCCTCCGCTCCGAAAATACAATCTATACCGGACGTCGGTAACGAAGAGTTATTTCTAAGTTTACTGTACTACTTTTGTAATATCTCTCTGTAAACTGTTTTGCGCACATATAGAATTGCCCGCAGTAAACGGTCAACGACCGTGGGCCTTGGAGTAGGAGCCGACCGCGACTCCGAACCAAGTAAAAGATCTTGTGTTCACGTTTTGTGTTTATTTCTTCCGCTGCGTAATTTCTCTAACTCTAATCTTAACGATTTACGATATTCACCCCCCCTCTATCGTTTCTCTCGACCCAACATATACTTACCTGAAGGGTGGAAGAAAGAAGTCTAGTCAGGATTAAGATGACTAACAAAGAAATACTAGTGAGTGAAGCTGGGTCCTAGTGAGCGAAGCTAGGTGAAAGAAATCCTGGTGAGTGAAGATAGGTCCTAGTGAGTGAAGCTAGATGGACGAAGTCCTAGTGAGTGAAGCTAGGTGGACGAAGTCCTGGTGAGTGATGTTGGGCAAGAAGACTTGGTCCAAGGGACTGAGCATAAAGTCCTAGTTCGGGGAATTGGGCACGAAGTCCTGGCCAAGGGTTAGGCACCGAAGTCTTGGTCTAGGGCACTGAACACGAAGTCCTGGTCAGAGACCGGGCAACGAAGTCTTTGCCGAGCGAGGACTACAAACAGAAGTAGATATGGGTCAAGGATTGGACGTCTCAAAATCCGGGAGTCTCGAATGCTGAGCACGAAGTCTTGGTCCGGGGAACCGAGCAGAAGACTTCGCCGAGCGGGGATCGCGTACAGAAGTAGAGACGGGTCGAGGTCGGACGTCTCAAGATCCGAGTTCTCGGAAGCCGAGCAAAAGTCCAACCGGAGGTCCTGATTGGCAAAGGGTAACTTCTCTATGGTGGAGTAGGTAAGGACGCGTTCCCCAGGAAAGGGAACAGTAGGCGTCGATTCAACCTAGGGTTTCAGTTAAAATCTAAAGTCAGAACCAGACAGCTCTGGCTATCAATCAACTAAGGCTTAAGATTATTTGTCTGCTTGTTGTATGTTCTGTTGTCTTGCAGGTACCTAGACTCGGAGGCAAGATAGCAGAGCAAACGTAAGTAAATACGAACCTGGGAGAAGGCTTCCCAAGCGCCTGATATGAATTAGGCGCTCTGTGTGGTGGGCGCCCTGGGTTGAGGGTGTCCATCCCAGGCGCCCAACATATTAGGCGCTTAAAGGTTACTAGGCGCCTGAATGTTATCAGGCGCCTGAAAAGCAAGCTTTATCCCTGTGCCAAGTTCACTGGTTCAGATCAGGTTTGACCACTTGTGAGACGCCCTATAGCTATATCAGGTGACCGAGAACCATGTATTAAAGGGGGTTCGACCCCTCAACTCAGAACATCAAATTCCACATCTGCTTAATCATTCCGTGCAAAGAAAAAGTGCTCAAGGTGAAGCTCTGCGACCAAGGACGCTCCAGGAGGAAGTGCGTGATGCTTCGGAGTTCCAGATTGGTCGAAATTGTCAACTTGTTTGGTTTGCTTTTAATTTACAAGTTGTATTTCAATTTACTTATTTGTGCTTGTAAAAATAAACTGTAAGACGGATTTTCTCCGCCTCCGAAAATTCCGGAAAGGAGACCATTAGTGGACTCATGTCGAGTACATAGGCCTTGGACGTACTAACCCTGGGGGGTTAGGATCCAAGTAAATAAATCTCGTATGTCTGCTATGTTTTATTCTTTACTTTTACTATTCTACTGTGCTACTAATGTTTTGATTACAAAGTTAAACGAAGAAAAAGTCGAAACGAAGCAGGAGTTGATATTAACCCCCCCTCTATCGACGCCACCGATCCTACAAGTGGGTGCCGACGAAACCTCCTGTGAGTTTTTGTGTAAAAGTTTTTTGTAGATGGGGTTGTGTTGATGATCGGATTGAGGATTTCGATAGCAAAAACATGTTAGGTGTTGTTTTCTGTGGCTTGATCCATATGAACAAGTATTGCTCTAAACTGTTCTATGTTGGGATTCTTAGTTTCAAATTTTGTTCTTGTGTCTTGGATTTCTACGTAAGTGGTAGTTCCTTAGGTTTGTCGAGGATGTCGCGTGCTTACAGTGATCTGTTGGGACTGGTAGACGAGCTAGAGGGGGGTGATTAGCTCCGATTTGCTCCGTGATGATTTGTCGCGGCGGAAGACTCGAGCAAACGCTAACACTAAGGATTTACTTGGTATCCACCTCGGACGGGTGACTAATCCAAGGTTCCACTCTCCTCACTCTCTCATACGGTATGAAATATCTCCTTCTTGAGGTGGAGAAACCTCTTACAAGCTTCCAATAAGATACAACAAGAATCTAAGCAAATACAAAATGAAATCTTATAAGATTTACAATGATAAGCTCAAGCTTTGCTTTCCTTGCTATCTTCAAGCTTGTGATTGCCTCTAGAACCTTGGAAATGCAGCAGCAATATCCTCCAAGGCTTCCCTTGAAATGACACTGATGAAGGAGAAGAAGAGGAGAAGAGTTGTGGCTCAAAACCTGTGTGAAAACCCTTATACCCGACGCCTAGGGTTTCCTTATTGATTACCCAATCGATTACCACGTCATACTTAGCTATTCAACGGCTAGTTTTTGAACCTGAATCGATTAGTCAATCGATTAAGACTGCCCTTAATCGATTGCTGAATCGATTCAGCACTGCTCTCACATCACACTGCAGTAATCGATCACCTGATTGATTACTGGACCCCTTATTCGATTGACCAATCGATTAAGGGAAGGCTGAATCGATTACCCAATCGATTCAGCCACCTTCTGTTCTCGCAACAAAACTCTCTTAATCGATTACCCAAACGATTCACTCTCTCCTTAATCAATTACCCAATTGATTAAGATCCTCCTTAATCAATTACCTAATTGATTACGGTCCTTCTTAATCAATTACCCAATTGATTAAGATCCTTCTTGTTCTCGCGAGACAACAACCCAATCGATCACCCAGTCGATTGAGACCAACCTAACTTGTGTTCACGGTCAACCCCTTTGACCAACCTGGATTTCTCGATCAACCCCTTTGACCAACCTGGATTTCTCCATCCTAGCTCTCAACTAGGACTTAACCTGATTCCCAACCAGGTTTGCCTAACCCTCGAGTTAGGTCTAGTCTCTCGGTAGACTTCCACCTGGACTTCACCTACTCCCACTAGGTCTTTTCCCATTGCCAGCGTGCGATCTCCCTGATCCACCTGGACTTCACCTAGTCCCACTAGGTGTGCCTAGTCCCATTAGGTCTTTTTCCATGCCAGCATGCGATCTCCTCGATCCACCTGGACTTCACCTAGTCCCACTAGGTGTGCCTAGTCCCACTAGGTCTTTTCCCATGCCAGCGTGCGATCTCCCCGATCCACCTGGACTTCACCTACTCCCACTAGGTGTGCCTAGTCCTACTAGGTCTTTTCCCATGCCAGCGTGCAACCTCCCCGATCCACCTAGACTTCACCTAGTCAAGTCTCCAGTCAACCTTGACCCACTTGACATCATACGACATTCAAACATAATTATTAAACATCGAAACATCCAAACATAAGCTCACCAAGCTTATCAGACATCGGCTCACCCAAGCCTAGTCAACCTAGGTCAACCCTGACCTAACCAAGATTGCACCAACATGATCTACCCTGCCCAAAATCGAATTAGCTTAGGTTGGCTTGTATTTGTAATCTTTTTTGGGTTTGTGTTCTGTGGCGTTTGGATTATGCTGTGAGCAGATTTGTAGGTTTAGAAATTCATTTTTTGATTGAACTAAGTTATAGGTTGGTTCTCTGCCATGGGTTATATGGCATAGTTGAAGATATTTTATTGTTTTCTCTCTTGATTGTGAGCCTCCATTAGTTTGGTGAATTTGTGGTATATTATTCAGATTAGTAGTTGGATGACTCTATAATAGGGTTTTGGTAGGATTGGTTAATTAGTTGGATGATATTTTGTAGGAATCGAAGTTAATCAATAGGGGATGAATTGATTAATAGATTCATCATTAATTAACTAATCTGTTAGGACCAAAAGGGAATTAGGATATCTCCACAATGACATGATATTGTCCACTTTGGGCCTAAGTCCTCATAGTTTTGCTCTTGGGCTCTCCCCAAAAGGCCTCATGCCAATGGAGATACCATATTCCTTATAAACCAATGATCTTCCCATGTGTTTCTCAATGTGGGACTAAGTTTGCACCTTGCAACCTCTAACAAACCCCCCCCTCAAACAAAGGACCACATGCCCCCACCACAAACGGAAACACTTTCCGTTTAGATGTCTGATCCACCAGGACTTTCTACCCCTCAGTCCACCTGACCTACTAGGACTTCACCACCTAGCCACAACTAGAACTGGTCCTCTTTGATCAAGACACGGAGGCCCACATATCCTTTATTTAAGGCTTAACGCACATGGTTAGATCTGGATGAGCAACCTGGCTCTGATACCATTTGTTAGGACCAAAAGGAAATTAGAATTTCTCCACAATGACATGATATTGTCCACTTTGGGCTTAAGCCCTCATGGTTTTGCTCTTGGGCTCTCCCCAAAAGGCCTCATGCTAATGAAGATACCATATTCCTTATAAACCAATGATCTTCCCATGTGTTTCTCAATGTGTGACTAAATTTGCACCTTACAACCTCTAACATAATCAAAATGATTAGATTAATTAAATGGTATAATTAATTGAGACTATGATAGTTGTTAGTCTCGTTGGGGTTTTAGGAGTTAATCTAATAACCCAATTGAGATCGTTAGGCTAAGAAGAAACTCATTATTGTTTAAGATTTAATTAAACAGATTTTGAAATTTAGATTAGATACTAATTATGTTTAGTATTTAGTTTAGCTACTTTATTAATTTTATATAAATAACTAAACTATGTCCTTATATAAGATCTTGACTTTGGACTTGCACAGTTGATCGTGGGAGGTTTACTTGGATACATTCTTCATTTATGGCGGGTACTTCTTCTTTGTACTCGGTAGTTATTGTATTTAAATGTATGATTATTTATTATCTGAGTAGGTTGATTTACCTTAAATCTATTCTATTTGTTTTCCTGCATGATACTTATTTTTGTTTAACCTTTGAGTAGTAATCCAAAATGTTCAATTATACGGTCTTAACTCTTGACTTCTGATCTAAAGAGTATTGCTTGTATAGGTGTATTTTAGAACTATCGTTTGACCTATCTAGAATTTGGCTGACATTCATATACCCTACCCAGTAGATTAGTTGCATGTTTTGGTATTGTTTGAATGCAAGTGTATCGTATTAATTTATAGTTTTGGTTGGATTGAGGTTATGCATATTAGTGTCATACACCATAACATTGTTTGCATGCTAACGACCACTGCTTACTTGTGGTTGAGATGGGTCGTCGGTTATATTTCATGTTATGTCACATTCAGTTATAGTTGTGTGCAGACAATTAATACCCCCCAGGTGCTAGGGATCCCCACAGGTATTTTGGGACTTTATAGCCACAAGTATTATGACTTTTCATGTGTAGCCACAGGTATTATGATTTTTCTGTTGGAACCTTTACGTACGGCTAGAGGGGGTGAATAGATGATCACCCACTTGATTCACGATTTCTTCCTACAAGTGTTAGCACGCGCAAGCGGAAGCTTAAACTATAAATTAAAATCAATGCTAACACAAATCGTTTACGTGGTTCGGAGATAAATCTCCTACTCCACTGTTGTCCGTAAGGTGGACAATCCCGATCCGTCGGTGGATGAGACCCCGGAAGACCTCCGGCTATCTTTTGTCGCTTCTTGTGGGTGGAGAAACCTCGCCATAAACCCTTGACAATACCTGAGCACTAGAAGACTACTAATAAATCTTGACCAAGCTTATTTCGTCAACCCTTTCCCAGCCAAACCAAACTCTCTTAAATAGGGCTCATAGCTAAAAAGAGTCGTTACCAATCGATTGGTCTAACTTGGATTCGAACGTTACAGCCCAACGTTCAGATTTCTACCGCCATCAGTCAACTGATCCTAGGATCAGTCGACTGATCTTTCTGTGCACTTCATCAGTCGACTGATCCAAGCATTAGTCGACTGGTCCACCCCTAAACCTAGGGTTTCCCTTCCCGAGTACAATTCTCTCAGCACTCGAATCCTCACGACTTAGCTGACTCTTCATCCAGCAGCCTCGACCTATTGCCTTCAAGCCTTCTTCGACTTTGGCTCTCGTCCCTCGGATGCATGCAAGCCCACGGCTCGTATTCCCATGCTATCCTTCACATAAGTTCGCTTCCCTCGGTTCATCGTCCCTGCTTTGTCCACAGTCCCTCGGATGTATACAAGCATACGGCTTGTCTTCTCACACCATCCTTCATCGGACCCGAAGACGTGCAACTAAGTCCATGCGTATCCTGCAAATCTACACACTCAAATACACATATCAAACACAAGGGTGAACATAACTTAAACCCTTTGCCCAAACATCAAAATACATGGTCACTCCGGACCATAGATTGCCCCAACAATCTCCTCCTTTTTGGTGTTTGACAATACATTTAAGTTAGGGAAAACAAATAGCAAATACAATGCTAATAACCATTTGGACTTACGTTGTCAAGGCTTCACCTTGGACTTATACCGCCAATGCATATGCAATGCAAACATGCATGAATCCTATCACAAGACATCCCCACACCTAAATCTCCCCAATGAGTTTAGGACTTTTACCAAAACGGGATCCTATCACAAGGCATCCCCATACCTAAAACCTCCCCAATGAGTTTAGGACTTTTACCAAAACGGGATCCTATCACAAGGCATCCCCACACCTAAACCTCCCCAATGAGTTTAGGACTTTTACCAAAACAAGTTTTTTAAAACCTCTCTAAGGCTCCCCCTATATTGGACTTACAAAGGCTTTTTAAAAACCTTTCTAAGGTTCCCCCTTTGCCACCAAATGAGCAACAATGCTCCCCCTTTACCTAACTCCCTCTTGACCTAGGATTTCTTGCAAAGACGTGTTTGGTTTCACATTTAAACCCAACAATTCTCCCCCTTCGCCACACATCAAAAGGCGTGTTCGGTTTCTCACTTAAACCAAACACTTCTCCTCCTTTGCCACACATCAAAAGAACTCCAACAATTTCCCTCTTATTAGATCCTTTAACTTTTAGTGATCATAAACAAAGTGTATTAACCCCCACATAAGATTATACACTTGTTTCACATCATTACGACACCTTTTGATTGCTGAAAAAAAGTTTCAACCTATATCAGTCAACTGCGACAGTTACCAGTCGACTAATCCCCATCAAAAAACCATACAGTAGCAAGTCTTTCTCTGACAGCACTATTACCAGTCGACTGCCCCCTGAACCAGTCGACTGGTACTCTGAAAATCTCATTTTTAGCATTTCTGACCCAATTTCAGAAATGCACCAGAAATTTCATAAATCTTTAAAAATTCTCAAATTTTGTGGAGAGGTTTGTAGTACCCGTGTCTACTTGGGAAAAATACATTCAAACATGTATCTATCATCAATCCAAAGATTGACACAAAACCCAAAACTATCTAAACGGTTCAATTGAACTTTAACCTAAAGTCCCAGTTTTGACCTTCTCTTGATGTCTCTGCTCATACCAAACCACAATGCATCCCTAGCATTAGTTTTTATGACATCTATACATCGAAAACCAATTTCCCTGCTATATGACCCCAATGTCATATTTTCATGCATGAAACTTAACCCAATGTGCCAAATCCCTAGGATTAAGACCTCAAATCCGTCTCCACATCCTTTAGCACACTCCATGACTCATCTAGACTTCCAAGAGAAATCCTCCCGGGATCCATAGACCATGGGTCCCAACTTGACTCCTGGAGCTCTCCCTTGAGCTCTTAGCCTTAGTCACCTCCCTAGGTGACTCATTTATAAACACAAGGCCACATCGGTGTTCTTTCGGTGACTTTTGGCCTACAACCTTAACCTTCTTAACCTTGGACTCCTTGTCCTTAGTTAAGACTCTCTTCTTGCTTTTAAATGGCATCCCCTTTCCATTTTTGGACTTCCCTTTGCTATAGTCATATTGCACCCTTGCATATGACTTTTCCATAGCATTGGAGAACTTAAATCGGTATCCTAGACCCGATCTATCATTGTTGAGTTTTCGACTACCCAACATTATACCTAAACCCTTAGATCCAATAGTGAATTTATCTAAGGTTTTCTCTAATTTATCAAGCTTTGCCCTTAAAGCTTGATTTTTCCTTTCTAGGTTCTTAAACCTAGAATCAACATGTCCACCTTGGACATTCCTAGACCTACCCATTTGTCTAGACATGTGTCTTCCCTTCTTGGGATTAATGCCTTAATCCTTAGGTCTAGAGGTTCTAGGTTTATTATGATGCATGAATTCCCAAGGATTTTGATATGCAACATTAACCCTATTTTTATCATGATATCTAAAATAAAAACTATGCAGGGTAAATAATTTTCATTATTTTTAACATGCATGAAGAAGTTTAAATTTGAATTATAGTTAAAGTTAAAGTTAGGAATTACCTCCCTTACCCTTGTAGTTCCCTCTTGATGTGAGCCTTTCTTCTTCTCCTTTCTTTCCCATTTTCTCAAATGCTCTAATTTCTTGAATTCTCCTTTCCTTAAGCATTTAGTGCGGTAGTGTCCTAGCTCACCACACGTGAAGCACCTTATATGCTTCTTCTCCTTCTTTTCCCTACAACCCATGTTAGTTTTCGAAAAATTGACTTGGGTTTAGGGTTTACCTCCTTTTTCTTACCCAATGGACATTTGTCCTTGTAGTATCCTTTTTAATTTTGATTGCACCCAAAGCAAATTATATGATCATTTGACTTTGCTTTGATGGAGGTGGAGACTTCTTCTTGCTCCAACATTGAGGATGATCTTTCCTCCCCCTCAATCCTTGACGTGAAGACTCCTTCTATTTCTTCCTCACTTGAGGATGTGGACGATTCCACTTTCTCCTTCTCTTCGGATGTTGAACTTGATTCAACCTCCGATTGGTCCTTCTCCTTCTCTTAAACTAATGACCCCTATTCCTTGGGCTCCTGCTCTCCTTGCCTTTGTGTCAAATTTTTATATAAAGCTATCACCTTTCTCCATAGCTCATACGCATTCTTGTATTCTCTTACATTTGACATAATATATGGAGGTAATAAATTTAATACAATTCTAGTTATCTCCTTATCCGCCTCCGTTTCCTTCGTTTGATCCTTGGTCCAATACTGAGGTCGAAGGCGTTTTTCCTTCTTGTCCGTTGGAGCTTCAAATGGAACCTCCAATGCGGTCCAATGGTCCCAATCAATTTGGAACCACATCTCCAACCGCTTCCTCTAATAATCGAAGTCATCTCGATCGTATGGAGGTGGGATCCGAGTATCCCATCCAAGTGGACCTTCCAAATCCATCTTCCTCTAGCACCTTTACTCTCTCGGCGGTTAGTCCGTAGATGAGCGATCTGAATCTGATACCACTTGTTGGGACCTTTACGTACGACTAGAGGGGGTGAATAGTCGATCACCCACATGATTCGCAGTTTCTTCCTACAAGTGTTAGCACGCGCAAGCGGAAACTTAAACTATAAATTAAAACCAATGCTAACACAAACCATTTACGTGGTTCGGAGATAAAGCTCCTACTCCACGGTTGCCTGTAAGGTGGACGATCTCGATTGTCGGTGGATGAGTCCCCGGAAGACCTCCGGCTAGCTCTTATCGCTCCTTGTGGGTGGAGAAATCTCACCACAAACCCTCGACAATATCTAAGCACTAGAAGACTACTAATAAGCCCTAACTAAGCTTATTTCGTCAACCCATTCCCAACCAAACTGAGCTATCTTAAATAGAGCTCATAGCTGAAAAGAGTCATTACTAGTCGATTGGTCTAAGCACCAGTCGACTGGTCCAACTTGGATTTGAACGTTACAGCCCAACGTTTCGATTTCTGCCGTGATCAGTTGACTGATCCTAGGATCAATCGACTGATCCTAGGATCAATCGACTGATCCTAGGATCAATCGACTGATCTTTTTATGCACATCATCAGTCGACTGATCCAAGTATCAGTTGACTGGTCCACCCCTAAACCTAGGGTTTCCCTTCCCGAGTACAATTCTCTTAACACTCGAACCCTAAGATTTCCCGAATACAATTCTCTCAGCACTCGAACCCTCACGACTTAGTTGACTCTTCATCCAGCAGCCTCGACCTGTTGCCTTCAAGCCTTCTTCGATTTTGGCTCTCGTCCCTCGGATGCATGCAAGCTATGGCTAATCTCCCCATGTTATCTTTCACATATGCCTCGAAGTTCGCTTCCCACTGCTCATCGTCCCTGCATTGTCCACAGTATCTCGGATGTATACAAGCCCACGACTTGTCTTCTCACACCATCCTTCATCGGATCCGAAGACGTCCAACTAAGTTCATGTGCTCAAATACACATATCAAACACAAGGGTGAACCTAACTTAAACCCTTTGCCCAAACATTAAAACACATGGTCACTCCAGACCATAGATTGCCCCAATATATTTTGCATAGCTATAGATTTTTGACACTTATATCTTGTCCACCCGACCTATCGAGTGTAGCGGTGGTTGGAGTATGTACAGATTAGGTCATTAAATTATGTGCATATTATATATTATGTATTTTTTGTTGGTGCAGAATGCACCAAAGTCAAACCTGTGTTTTGATAATGGCAACAGAGGTCAAAAGTTAAGTCTTCACTAGTACAAAAAAGACCTTTAACAACGGCTTTTAACACCGGTTGTATTAAAACCGGTGTTAAAAAAAAAGGCGGTGGCATTTTTGTAATTATTTGAATTTTAAAATACTTTTAACACCGGTTCTTTTAACAACCGGTGTTAAAAATATATTTAACTACGGTTTTATAAATAACCGGGGTCATATGTTATAATTATTTGAACTTTAAAATACTTTTAACACCGGTTCTTTTAACAACCGGTGTTAAAAAGTTAGGCGGTGGCAGTATAAAGGACCTGGTGGTAAATAATGGAAGCTTTAGGGCTTATTTGAAAAAAAAACAACAAAATAAATATAAAGCCCTAAGTTCTTTTGTCGCTTGAAACCCAAACTGCTCCCTTCAGTTTTGCCGACGCCGCAGCCGCAGCCGCAGCGGTTCCCAGCGCCGACGCCGCAGCGGTTCCCAGCGCCGACGCCACAATCGCAGTGGTTCCCAGCGAGCGTCGCCCCTTCGCCGTCTCTCCGTCGTGTTTCCTCTTCATCTTCTCCACGGGTTGCGCAGGTGCTATGCCCTAGCCTCTCCTTCTCCATCTTCTTCTCCGGTGCGCGCGAGCAGAGCGCAGCCGCCCTCGCGCGAAGCCCTAGCCGACGCCGCTGTCGTGAGTCGAGGAAGCGTCAGCCTTGGTTTGTTTTCGTTCTGGGTTTTCTCCGCTCGAAACCGCACTGTGCCCTAGCAGATCACGTATCTTCTTGTGGCCATCTTTTGGCTATCTGACTATTCTTTTCTTCTTATAAGAACAAAGCAGGAGGGATGATTTGGAATCTCTGGGATATGTTCTAATGTACTTCTTGAGAGGAAGGTTGGTCTATTTGTTAGAAACCTTTTACCCCTTATCCATCACTCAAACTGAAATCGGTTGGCTGTAAATGTTTTCTTCAGTCTTCCCTGGCAAGGTCTAAAAGCAGGAACAAAGAAGCAGAAATATGAAAGAATTAGTGAAAAAAAAGTGGCCACATCAACTGAGGTAAATTATAATCTCCGATTACTTTGAAGTCTCATGCTCTATTACCTTATTTATAATTATGATATAGTGGTTTACACTTGTAGGCTTTATGTAGGGGATATCCTACAGAGTTTGCATCTTACTTCCATTATTGCCGTTCATTGAGATTTGAAGACAAACCTGATTATGCATATCTTAAGAGATTGTACCGGGAACTATTCATTCGGGAAGGTTGATTTCACTTCTCATTGATGTTCAAATTCAAGATTGGGTTTCTGTTGGTTGGCTACCGACCCTTCCCGTCATGGACGAGCATCTCCAGCTGTAAATATTGGCCGCCTATCCAAGCAGAAGGCCCTTATGGCAAATGATCCACCTGCCGGTAAAGATGCTATGGTAAGTTACAGAGGTATCAGGTTTGTTCCTTTTCTCCTTTGCTCATACACCTATGTGCCCCTTATTTGAAACCATGGTTCTACCTACACAACCATGTCAGGTGTTATGACACTCGAAATTTTTAGATAAAACACATTCTTGCTGAGCTTTTAACATATAAAATTGTATACTTGATTTTAATTAGTGCATGCATGAACTTTGTGCTGATCACACACATAATTGATGCCTGCAAACTATAATTGACTAGAATTGTAAAATTTAGGTTGGATTTCAGTTGCAAAAGCATTAAAACACAGATTGTTCCTGATGCTCCCCAGTTCAAAAGTTTTCAGGAGTTAGGATTGTATGATGGGCTTGCAAAATTAGTTTTGGTTCACTAGTTAATTTTACGTTTGCATCTATCCACCAGATACAGTGCTAGTACATTATTTACCACTATCCAATCGCCTATTCTATTTTATCATTATTCTTCCATTGATCATTACTTGTTGCATGTTTTAAGCTTTCCTATAACTTCATGGTTGATTGGGAGGGTTGCTATGTTGTTTTTAGAGAATATACACTTGCACCATTTTATTGCTTCTTAAGATGACAATTCAGTTTTGTGTACTTCCTAAGCTCCCAATGCGTGAAAAAGTTTCCAGTTCTACTTTTGTGGGATGCTCAAGTGGATCCTCAAGGCGACCTGCTGTTTCTGGTGGTCAAGACATGGTGGGGACTGATGCAGATCAATCTCGAACTCGCACTGCAGAGGCGAGTCCAGTAACTTACCACAGGGTTTCAAGTGGCCAGAGAAGTTCTCCAATTGTTTCATCTACATCTGGAAGGAAACGCACAATTGTTTCATTGGAATTTTCTCACAGTTGCTTCGCAATCGACTGGTAGCCACTGCACGCCAAAGCATGAAAAGAAATTCAAGCTTGACTCAAGTACTGTATGGAAATATGCAAGACGCTTATAAGAGATGGAATGCTAAGCTGGTCGAAGTTCTGCAACGTACTCCTCACTATTTGATCTTGGACTAGACCGTTTACTTGCAAACTCGTGTGGCAAGCTTCTACATTGTCTTTGCTTGGAAAATCACATAGCGAGTAGGAGTACAATATGTTATTTGATTTACATTTTGCTTTTGTTGAAAGAAAAATGGATAGTTGTAAAATACATGGATTGTTTTGTTTTTGAAACTAATTGGATGTTGCATTTACTTAATTCATGGTGTGTTATTGATTATGGATAAACTATTATATTATTGTGTTCTTTTATATGTCTAGAAAAATTATAAATAAAAATAAATATGAAATTTATATAAAAAATTAAGACTTTTGACACCGGTTGTTTCTAGAACCGGTGTTAAAACATCATTTTTAACACCGGTTATTTCCAGAACCGGTGTTAAAAATGATGTTTTAACACCGGTTGTTTCCAGAACCGGTGTTAAAAATGATGTTTTAACACCGGTTTTTTCCAGAACCGGTGTTAAAAATGATGTTTTAACACCGGTTGTTTCCAGAACCGGTGTTAAATCTATATATTACACCGGTTTGTTAACCGGTGTTAAAAGTCTATACTTACAATGCCGGCTGGATCAACACCGGTTCCGGAACCGGTGTTAAAAGTCGAAAATAACCGGTGTTAAAAGCCTTTTTTCCACTAGTGCTTACTTGTGTTTCTAACAAGTTACTCTAGTGTGCAGAGATAAAGTCCTAGCGAAGGACTGCTAGGCAACTGGCGAAGGAGTGCCAGTAGCAAAGCCCTAGCGAAGGACTGCTAGGCAACTGGCGAAGGACTGCCAGTAGCAAAGCCCTAGCGAAGGACTGCTAGGTAACTGGCGAAGGACAGCCAGTATCCAAGTCCTAGCGAAGGACTGCTAGGCAACTGGCGAAGGACTGCCAGTATCCAAGACCTGACAAAGGACCGTCAGGCAAAAGTCCAACCAAAGGAGCGGTTGGCATCAGGTAAACTCTCCCGAGAGGAGTAGGTGAGGACGCGTTCCCCGTCGAGGGAACAGTAGGCGTCGGTTCGACCTAGGGCTCCATTTTGGAGACCAAAGTCAGAACCAAGACAGCTAAGGCTGTATATTTTATTGTTGCATTGTGTTTTGGACTAACCCTGGATGCAGGACCGAAGGAACGTGTGTCTGCAGCTCAGAAAGCCTCAAAGGAATGAGGTAGTGGCTGAGTAGGGCGCCCGGAGTGTCCCGGGCGCCCCCAAGGTGCATACAAAACAAGTAAAGAGAAAAAGGGTTCGAATAGATGCTGGGTCGGGCGCCCCCGCTGCTCCCGGGCGCCCCCTGCGTCCCGAGCACCCCCATGCGCATGCCTCTAACCAGAAGCCATCGAAGCCAAGCAGATAACGCTTGACCCGGTCAATCCGGGCGCCCCGAGCGCTCCGGGCGCCCCGAGCGCTCCGGGCGCCCCGGTCAAAGCGGATCCAAAGGATAGACGCTGACCGAGACCTTTGCGGATCAAAGGCCACGTGGGGGGCGCCCCCAACGTCCCGGGCGCCCCCAGGCCCTATATAAAGGACCCTCGACCAAGGCTTCCAAGCATCAATTCTTTCAACGCCTCAAAGCTCTTCTACGCTCGTGCCTTGCTCCGGAAACACTCCAACTCGAGCTGACGACGTCCCGCTGCCCCGAAAAAGTCAATACACTCCGGACGTCGGTAACGAAGAGCGCAATTCTTTATTATTATTTTCGTGCACTTACTTTGTAATTAAATTCTGTAACTATTATTGCGCTACATATAGAATTGCCCAAAGTAAACGGTCAACGACCGTGGGCCTTGGAGTAGGAGTCGACACAGGCTCCGAACCAAGTAAAATCGACTGTGTCTCTGTGTTGTGTTTATTTTTACTTCCGCTGTGCAATTGCTCTTTATGAAAGTCCGAACGATTTCCGATATTCACCCCCCCCCCCTCTATCGGTTTTCTCGATCCAACAAGTGGTATCAGAGCGGGGAAGTTCAAACTTGGTGCAACCACCAGTTTGAAATTTTTTTTTAGATTTTCTTTATATTCTTATTCTCATTCGAATTTTTTTTAATTCTTTTTAATATTTTATTATTCTTATCCCGCACTACTAATCCAAGACCAAGTCTTGGGACATTTTCTTGTTAGTTTTCTTTTACAGATCAAATGGCCATGCAAGAGGGATTTAGCACCGCCAGACCTCCACTCTTCAGTGGAGAAGACTTTTCCTACTGGAAAAGCCGCATGGAGGTCCATCTGAAAACTCAGGTGGACATGTGGATCATCATCCAGTCCGGTCTGGAGATCCCCATAAACGCCGAAGGACTTCCTCAAAGCTACTCTGAATGGGACAACGCCCTAAAGCGCAAGATAGAAGCCGACGCAAAAGCGACTCAGACGCTTCAATGCGGATTGACGAAAGAGGAGTTGAACCGCGTGGGCCCCTTCAACAGTGCGAAAGAGCTCTGGGCAAAACTGATCGAGCTACACGAAGGGACATCAGATACTCGAATCAGTAAGAGGGATCTACTACTGAACAAACTCTACACCATCAAGATGGCCGACAACGAAACAGCAGCCCAGCTCCACGCACGAATCCAAGAGTTAATGAACGGTCTCCACACAATAGGTCACAAGGTTGAAAACCGTGACTTAATAAGGTATGCCTTAAACGCTTTCCCTAGAAACACCTTGTGGGCATCTATGGTAGATGCATACAAGGTCTCTAGGGATCTTTCAAAAATAAAATTAGATGAATTGTTTTCCGAACTAGAACTGCACGAACAAACTAACACCAATATGGTCGAGAAAGGTATTGCTTTCGTTGCAGGTAAAACTGGAAGGACAACAAAGAAGAAGCCTGAACCCGAACTTGAGTCTAACTCAGACTCAGACTCAGAAGAAGAAGATGGAGATCAAACTAAGCTGGTCCGGCTCGCTCGAAGCTACTACAAGGAGCTGAAGAACCGAACCAACAAACGAAAAACCGGCCGAAGAAATGACGAACCAGCTGAACCCGCAAACAAGCCCAATGTGACCTACTACGAGTGCAAGGAAAAGGGCCACTACAAGTCAGAGTGCCCTAACCTAAAGGAGACAAAAAGGATGAGAAGAAAGAAGGCACTGCAAGCAACCTAGGACGAATCTTCCTCAGAAGAAGAAGAAGAGGCACCCCAATCAAACCTACTAGCTCTGACCGCCTCAGAAAAAGTCGAGACTGAGTCCGAATCAGAACAGGACGACGGCGAGCTGACATTTACAGAAGACGGCGAAATTAAGGTAACTGGTTTTAATAGATGTCAATTAACTGAATTAATTTCATTTCTTTCTCGAGATTTGGCAAAAGCCAAACTCCGAGTCGAATCCCTCCGACAGGAAGTAAAACTCCTGAAAGAGGGAGCTGACTCTAAACCCTTAACCGAGAAGGTTCAGGAAGGAACTCCTACTCAAGTTGAAAAACTTGAAAAGGAGAACTCCTCCCTGAAAACTCAGGTTAAGGATCTTAGATCAGCTTTAGAACGATTTACATCTAGTTCCAAGGGTCTTGACATGATCCTTGGAAAACAGAAATCAGTTCTAAATCGATCCGGACTGGGCTCTAGAACCAAATCCCGGCAAAGATCTTACTTTGCTGTACTGAATCAGTCCAGAGGTAAAATTCAGGCATGGGTACCTAAACTATACCTGAACAAACCGACTGGATCAAATCAGTATTGGATCCCCAAGGACAAGATTCACATCTTGACTAACCATCACCGTGGCTTTAGTCCAGGGGGAGCCAAACTGAAAACTATATTCATTATTAGATAAATAATTTTAATTCTTGATTGCAATATGATTGTTTGCTTGTTTATTTAATTTCTGCAATTTACCATGCTTAGACTTAGGCTAGCTTAAGGACTAAATAAACTTAACTGAAACTTGACAACATAGTATTGGGTGGAGGTGAGATGATAGTACGTTAGGGAAACCAACTCTAATAAGATCAAGTTCACTTGGTCTCTTTAGACTGGCAGAACTAGCCGAAGCTACCGATCCAAAACCCAAACTAGTTAGACCAGAAATTTTTCAAAGAATAATTTTGAAAATGTAATTTTATTAAAAGGCTTTGTCAAGGAAAGGGTGGATGATCCCATAAGGCTACGGCCAAAGAAGGCCTAGTGCCTCGCCAAGACCTGGAAGCCAATTTTTGAAATTCAAATTCAAATTAATTTTTGTCAAATTCGAATCTAACACAAAATTTCAGTTATTTGTAGATTTTAAATATCTTTTCAAGAATTTAATTGTTTTCAAAATTAATCAAAATTTTCAAAATAAATCTTAACTATCAAAACCTGTCTCACGAAACCTATAAGGCTAACGTGATTAAAAACCCTAGATTGTGGGTGAGACGGTAGGATTAAGACTCAATTGGAAATTCTTTTAATACCTATAGGATGAGATAATCTTGTATTTGTCAAACCATGGTCAACATAGTCAAACCAAGGTAAAGGTGGTCAAAGCATGATTAACACGGTCAAACCACAGTCAAAACAGTCAAATCAATTCAAACCATGGTCAAGATAATTAAACCATGGTTAAAAGTAGACAAGACTAAAAATTTGTCTTTTCCTACCATATTCCGGGCGCCCGGAACCACGCGGGCGCCCCCTACCCCAACTTTTCGTACACCCTAGGCAAAAAGTTGTTCTTGCTTTTGACCAGGGCGCCCGGAACCACGCGGGCGCCCCCATCACCTCCAATGCAGCAAAAAGCTGCAAAAGCTCTCTGTTGAGGGCGCCCGGGCTGTTCCGGGTGCCCCCAACCAGTCCTTTACACTGCCCTTGGCAGCAACCCTGACCAGGGCGCCCGGAAGCTCCCGGGCGCCCCCGTTGAACTCCCTATATAAGGAACCCGAACCTCCTTTACTTCCCACACCAAAATCAACCTCCTTCTCCACTTCTTTCTATTCAAGAAGATCTTGCAAGTCCTCATTCTCAACTATGCCTCCCCGAGCCGTCCGGTATGATTATTGTTATTGTTATTACATTTAAAGTTATTTTCTCATGCAATATCTTTATTCTTCCTTTAATTTCCTTAACTTAGAAGACGCCGACCAAACCCGGCCAACCCCGGTGCCGAACCTAGTCCGGACCCTAGATTTCCTAACCTAGAATTATGTAATAGGTTTGCACAAACCGTCTACAAGCCTATTAAAACCAGTTATCTCAATAAGCACTTTTTTACCCAATCATGCCCTGTCGCCATGAACATCATTAACTTCTATCAATTGGACAATCTTGTCTTCTGCACGCATACCATTAATGAATCTTTATGCGCAGAATTTTACAATAATATAATTCGATAAGATAATCTTATGTTTCACACCACTGTCCAAGGGATTCCTTTAACTATAACCCCGACTTTGTTAAACCGATTCCTAGGATTGCGACCCTCTCAGTCCACATTCTGCTGTTATCCTCCTAGGAACCCCCCATTTGATCCTCCCTACTCAGAGATTACCCTAGATACCAGTCACTCCTATTTCTATAGGGCAGACCTCCCAGCAAATAGACGCTTCCAAGCTGTTGAACTTCAGGCCCAGAACTATGCCTTGTATAGAGTTCTGGTCCGCTGTATCTTACCACTCTCCACCAGAGACCTTAGGACAATGCGACCATTTCATGCTTTCCTTCTTTATGCCCTAGTCCATCACCTTGACCTAGACATTGGACTCCATATGTTCATACCATTCTGCATGCGTCCTGTCACGACCCAGGACGAGACGCACACCATATTGTCACATCATCACATCCCTCCTTCATCACCACGGTCGTGACATTACCGTTGGTGAAATTACCGCTATGACCGACTTTGACGAAATAGGATTTAGGAACTTTTCGTTAGCGGGTCTAGAGGTATCGGCCACCGGGGTTCTTAGTTGGAGACGACAGCAGGCCGGAGCACCAGTCGACTCAGACGAGGAGGTTGAAGTCGACGTTGGAGATGTAGCTGCAGCAGCCCGAGCACACATCGACGAGCCCGCTCCACCGACACTCTATCAGAGAGTGACACATTTAGACATAAAGGTTCAGAGTCTTCGAGAGGAGGTCGAAGCCTACCACCTAGAGCAGATGGAAGCTCGTCGAGCTGATCGAGAAGTGGCTGACGCACGATACATAGAGATGATGGCACGATTTGATGCATGGCAGCCTGACCCGTCTGATCATCCCGGTCTCTCATCTTAGATCTGGTTGCATTGTACTATTAGCTATCTGATTGCCCCTACTCAGTAGGGTTGACTTGTGTTTGACTATATGGACTGTGTTGAACCTTGAGTACCTGCTTTATTTTATGTTGACTNGGAAGCTCCAGGAGGAAGTGTGTGATGCCTCAGAACATCAAGTTCCACATCTGATTGGTCGAAATCGTCAACTTGTTTGGTTTGCTTTTAATTTACAAGTTGTATTTCAATTTACTTATTTTGCTGTAAAAACAAACTGTAAGACGAGTTTTCTCCACCTCCAAAAATTCTGGAAAAGAGACTGATAGGGTTTAATGACCCCTGGTGATAACGAAGGATAAAGAAGCTGCGCGACCCAACAAACGATAAGTTAAGGTAACCCTCTTCCTTAGGCCTCGGATATCCCCGAGGGTGACGGGCCCAGGAAAGGCATCTGGAAGAACTCCTCGAGAGCACCCCGGGGTTAGGCCCCGAGAGCACCTCGGGAGCTATGACACTTGAAGATCCCGAGCTTGACTCAGAAGGTGGAGTCCCCGCACTAGCCGACCCGGGCACTGACCCTCCTCATGGTACGGATAAGCACCTCCGGTGGAAAAGGTCTTCATGACCCTCGAATGTCGCAACGGACGAAAGCCAATAACGACTCAGACCATTTCAAGGGGTATCCAGTTATCGATGAAAGACGAGGGCGTGACTTGCGTATCGGAGACGTGGCATAAATCGAGGACATGAGCCTGGTCTACGGACTTGGGTATAAAAGGTAGTCTAACCCCTCCGGTAAGGGGGTTACAATCTCTCGGTTTACATACTGTCTTTCTTTCTCACTGCGATTACTCATCGGATAATCTACTAACTTGAGCGTCGGAGTGGACTCCGTCGAACCCCTGCCGGCGTGTCCGCTAACGCTTGTGTTAACTTCGCAGGACCCCAAGTTCCTCCTCGGCGCGGTAACCTCCACAGGGGTTGAGCCTCAGTAACTGGTCATCGCCGACGACTCTTTCCGGAACAGAGACCATTAGTGGACTCACGCCGAGTACATAGGCCTTGGACGTACTAACCCGGGGGCGGGGGGAGGGGGGGTTGGGACCCAAGTAAATAAATCTTGTATGTCTGCTATGTTTTATTCTTTACTTTTATTATTCTACTGTGCTACTAACGTTTTGATTACGAAGTTAAACGAAGAAAAAGTCGAAACGAAGCAGGAGTCGATATTCATCCCCCCCTCTATCGACGCCACCGATCCTACAAGTGGGTATCGATGAAACCTCCTGTGAGTTTTTGTGTAAAAGTTTTTTGTAGATGGGGTTGTGTTGATGATCGGATTGAGGATTTCGATAGCCAAAACATGTTAGGTGTTGTTTTCCGTGGCTTGATCCATATGAACAAGTATTGCTCTAAACTGTTCTATGTTGGGATTCTTAGTTTCAAATTTTGTTCTTGTGTCTTGGATTTCTACATAAGTGGTAGTTCCTTAGGTTTGTCGAGGCTGTCGTGTGCTTACAGTGATCTACCCTGCCCAAAATCGAATTAGCTTAGGTTGGCTTGTATTTGTAATCTTTTTGGGTTTGTGTTATTGGCGTTTGGGATTATGCCGTGTGAGCAGATTTGTTGGTTTAGAAATTCATTTTTTGATTGAACTAAGTTATAGGTTGTTCTCTGCCATGGGCTATGTGGCATAGTTGAAGATATTTTATTGTTTTCTCTCTGATTGTGAGCCTCCATTAGTTTGGTGAATTTGTGGTATTTTATTCAGATTAGTAGTTGGATGACTCTTTAATAGGGTTTAGGTAGGATTGGTTAATTAGTTGGATGATATTTTGTAGGAATCGAAGTTAATTAGTAGGGGGATGAATTGATTAATAGATTCATCATTAATTAACTAATCAAAATGATTAGATTAATTAAATGGTATAATTAATTGAGATATGGTAGTTGTTAGTCTCGTTGGGGTTTTAGGAGTTAATCTAATAACCCAATTGAGATCGTTAGCCTAAGAAGAAACTCCATTATTATTTAAGATTTAATTAAACAGATTTTGAAATTTAGATTAGATACTAATTGTGTTTAGTATTAGTTTAGTTACTTTATTAATTTTATATAAATAGCTAAACTATGTCCTTGATATAAGGTCTTGACTTTGGACTTGCACAGTTGATTGTGGGAGGTTTATTTGAATACATTATACATTTATGGTGGGTACTTCTTCTTTGTACTCGGTAGTTATTGTATTTAAATGATGGTTATTTATTAACTGAGTAGGTTGATTTACCTTAAATCTATTCTATTTATTTTCCTGCTTGATACTTATTTTTGCTTGACATTTGAGTAGTAATCCAAAATATTCAGTTATACGGTCTAACTCTTGATTTCTGATCTAAAAAGTTTCGCTTGTATAGGTGTATTTTAGAACTATCGTTTGACTTATCAGAATTTGGTTGACATTCATTATACCTTACCCAGTAGATTATTGCATGTTTTGGTATTGTTTGAATGCATGTGTATCGTATTAATTTATGTTTTGGTTGGATTGAGGTTATGCATATTAGTGTCATACACCATAACATTGTTGCATGCTAACGACCACTGCTTACTTGTGGTTGAGATGGGTCATCGGTCATATTTCCTGTTGTGTCATGTTCAGTTATAATTGTGTGCAGACAATTATACCCCAAGTGCTAGGGACCCCCACAGGTATTTTGGGACTTTATAGCCACAAGTATTATGACTTTTCATGTGTAGCCGCAGGTATTATGACTTTTCTGCATAGCTATAGATTTCTTACACTTGTATCTTGTCCACCCGACCTATCGAGTGTAGCGGTGATTGGAGTATGTACAGATTAGGTCATTATATTATGTGCATATTATATATTATGTATTTTTCTTGTATTTTTTTATTTGTTTGAGTTATAATTGCTGCATTTAATTGACATGCATATTTGATTATGATTTGCATTTATTATATGATCTAGATTTGCTCGGTAGTACGAGCAATTTATTAAGTTATCATGGAGATTTTTTGATTATGCCCCTACGTATTATATTGATTTACAAGTATATTTATCCATAAAGATGTATTGATTTATGCTCTAAATCCCAGAGAATGTATACTTTTATTTTTATCTGTTTATTTTATCATTTTTATATACCATATATTTATCTATTCTTATACCCGTAGAATTCGTCCGGACTCACCACCGCTTGATTTCCCCTTTTTGTGTTAAGTAGTTGATAATTGTGACCCATGTCTCCAGGAGAGGATTCATCTGTCAGCCCCCTAATATAGAGTTTGTGGTAGTTTCGAAATTTCTACATTGGACTTTTATTTTAATTTATTGCCTTTTGTAGTTAATACTATGTCCTTGTAGACTTTATGTGCATGTCGTGGGATTTAAGTTTTCGTCAAAATTATGTTTTTTTTTAATTATCAATTGCGTGGTTATAGAATTTTTCCTTACTATTATAATGTCAGTCATATGAGGTTCTGCTATATACATTGTTAAGAGTGATACATAAATATTTCAGATTATTCATTGTATAGAAAAGTATTGTTTAATTTTTTATCGGACATGTACCTCACTGGAGCGTGACATAACAAAAATATTATACATATTTTTAAAATTATAAAAGTTAAATAACGAGGGGCTAATACTAAAACTTCCTAATTATGGTTTCCTAAAATGCCGTATTTTATAACTAGTTGCCAAGACTTCTTTAGCCAGTAAGAAATTGCACTGCTGGTTCGGGCATGCAACATGCGGCGCATGTGGTGGACTAATTGCTCGACGTGTGTCCCCATCAGACACCACTTTTGTAGTAAAAAAATGAGACATGGAGTTGATAAGAGTTAGGCAGAGTCGACAGGGAAGTGATAGAAGTTGGGCAAAGCTGAATGATATGTGCTTAGAGACAAGAATGATATGATGGCTGACGTTCTGATACTTGCTGCTCAAACGATTCTCTCTTAACAGTCGTTATAAAGCTAGCTAGCAGCTGGCACAACACAATCCATCTCACAGTGAATTGTGTTCACTGTATTTTTCTTCAGGTTTAGATGGTTTATCATTTGTACACACATGTAACCCTTTTATTAATAATTTTGGTTCAGTGAAGTAAGGTTTGAATAAATCGATGAACAGTCAATCAATCAAGGCAAATAATGCATGATTTGTTTTTAGAAGCTAGCACGATCTATTGAAGTCCCTTGTAGTCTGTAGAGTAATGATAGGCTAAGAATTTTATTGCCTGACTACTAATTTTACAATATTTTTATCTCAATTATTGTTTTCTTAAATAATAATCAAGTCGTATATATATTTATGCTTACTACCAAAGTAAACTGTATCTCAATTGGATATGTAATCTATAAAAAAAAATAAAACTGGAAAATCACAGCTTAAATAAATGAACACTATTTTAAAACAAATAGTGACCCATGTCTAGCTCGCAATTAAAATGCTACTAATTCTTGAATAAAATAAGTGACCATGAAAAATAGTAGATCGCAGCTCTTATTCAATCAGTGACGTCACGAATATGTTTGTGTCTAGTAATCTAATCGCACTTCCTAGTGGAAATTAAAGTGACAAAAAAATTATATTTTTTTCTAGAGGCAAAGGAGCATAGACGACGATAGCAATGGTCAATAAGTTGCAAAGGGACTCACATTGGGAAATGTGATACGATTGAATAGAAAAAAAAAAGTTAATATGATAATATTGATGAAGTTTAAATGATTTTAATAAATTAATAAAAGATATTTTTTATAAAGTTTAAATAATTTTGAATAAATTGATAAAACATATTTTGATAAATAATAATTTTGATTAATTAAAATAAAATATTACATTTTCATGTGGTAAGACTTATATTTAATGGGGAATCCTTTTGTTTACAAATAACATAATTGACATTGTAAAAAAAATGATATAAATAATAATTTTCTTTTTTATTTTCTTGTGCTGGCCTTTATTCCATTTGACGGTCTATTCCATGATCTGACTTCTTGTCTGTAAAAACACAGCGGGCCTATTTTCCATGAATGGATTCGATCTCCTCTAGTCAACTCTTACAACATCATCAATGAAATCTGATCACGCTTTGAAAAAAAAAAGAGAAAAAAAAATCACGCATAACAAGAACCGAGATTATGTCGTTTACCTAGCTACATCCTCCCGCAGTGTCTTTATTTTTTCCACCCTCTTTGACTTGAGAGATTTAGCTTACCCAAAGATACCTTTTTTATCATGAGACTCCGCAGCGTGTTCATTCAATGCTGCCCTCTCCAAGTAGAATAAACAGCTGCTCCTTGATCAATGCTCAATGCTCATTTTTTTAAGGAAATCGAAAGGCCCTTCCTTGCCCCTGGCGCTCCTGGTGTTTACTGCAGCCACAAGGCAAAATAAAAGTTTACATGGCCACTTTGAGAATTTAGTACAGGGACAGTGTTAACATCAGTGTGGAAGAAGATACTTTAAGACCCAATGGATCTTCTCTCCTTACTTCCTTCCTCCTGCCATGCTCACAATCACTTCTGCGCACCCTGGCTCCACCTTTTCCTTGTCCTGTCTTCGGCATCTCTGCCTACATCCCCTCTGTCTGTCCCTTCTTCCCTCTCATGCTCCTCTCTTCCTATCAAGCCTACATAGGCGCCAAACGATCGACTAATACACTGATAGATAGATAGATAGACAGACAGAAAGCAAGCTTGTTGAGAGAGAGAGGAGAGAATGGAAGAAGCGAAGGATGATGGTAAGGCACCAAGCAGCCCAATGGAAGAGAGGAAGCTGATGGAGCTGTGCAATCCTAGTCACCATCATCATCGCCATCCACTCCATGGTGCCTCATGCCACAACACCAGGAGATATCAGGCTGCTGCAGCTTACCCAGCCTTACTGCCACTTCCATTCGCCTTGCCTTTGCCTTTGCCTTTGCCGCCTCCTCTCCTCCTTCATATCCCTCCTATGGCGTCCCTCCCGCAGGGCATCAACATCCCCAAGCCGAAAGCTCACATCCACAAAGCCTTGTGGAGGGAGAAGCCGGTTTGCGATGGAAAGTTGGAGGCCAAGGTTGCAGTCTTGCCGCTCGCTCCAGGTGTTCTTGAGTTCCTTGTACTTTCCCTTGTTTGTTGCATACTTGCACTTTTGTCATAGTGGTTCTGGGCGTTGTGGCATGACACAAAGTAAAGTTTTTAGCTTTTTTTTCTTGGAAAAAGAAAAAGAAACAAAAATCATGCTAGCATGAGTGCTCGTTGCTCTGAACTTATATCATAAACTTGATTGCAGAAATCAAGGTGATCAAACCACAAATCAACTCAGTTCTTGCACAAAAAAGCTCCCAAATAGATGAAAACTGCATGGGGTTTGATCAAAAGTCTCTGCTTGATTTACAAGCATTGGTTGCCACCAAGAGGCCTGATTCAGGAGGTGGAGAGGGGTCTACAATTCACCTCCTAGCAAATCACTTCCTAGTGCAGTTTGACCCCTCGCAAAAAGTCTACCATTATGATGTGAATATATCCCCACGCCCCTCAAAGGAAATTGCTAGAATGATCAAGAGAAAACTGGTAGAAGACAATTCGGATGTTCTTTCGGGTGCTTTGCCGGTTTTTGATGGCAGAAAGAACTTGTACAGTCCAATTGAGTTCCAAGAACACAAGCTTGAGTTTTTTGTAAGTCTCCCTATTCCCGTTACCAGGTGTTTGCCTAATCAAAACGGAAGCTTGATTGGGAAAGTGAAGTCTAAGTTATTCAGGGTGAGCATAAGATTAACTTCCAAGCTCAGTGGGGAGGACTTGGACAAATTCTTGAAGGAAGAGAAGGATGGTGTGCCTCTGCCGCAAGACTTTCTTCATGCATTGGATGTCGTCTTGCGCGAGAATGCAACAGAGAATTGCATTCAGATGGAGAGGTCGTTGTACTCGAACACCACGGGCGGAGCAAAAGACATTGGTGGTGGACTTGTGGGTATGAGAGGCTTCTTTCAAAGCCTCAGACCAACAAAACAAGGCCTTGCACTAAATGTTGATTTCTGTGTGACTGCCTTTCATGAGAGCATCGGCGTCATCCCGTACCTTCAAAAGCGTTGTGATTTTCTACGAGATCTCTCTCAGAGGAAGACTAGGGGATTGATTGGAGAAGAAAAGAATGAAGTCGAGAAGGCTTTAAAGAACATCAGAGTCTTTGTTTGCCACCGAGAAACAGATCAGAGATATCGGGTTTATGGCTTGACAGACGAAGTGACTGAGAATCTCAAGTTTAGAGATAGAGATGGTAAATACTTGATGTTGGTTGATTATTTCAGGGACCAGTATAATCATGACATACAATTCAGAAACCTCCCATGCCTACAAATCAGCAAAAGTAAGCCATGCTATCTGCCAATGGAGCTATGCATGGTTTGCGAAGGCCAGAAGTTCCTCGGAAAACTTTCAGATGAGCAGGCGACAAGGATTCTCAAGATGGGCTGCCAACGACCCTGCGAAAGGAAGGAGATCATCAACAATGTTATGGGAGGAAGAGCTGGCCCAACAAGGTGAATTCACAGTTATGATACATAGGAAATATGACCTTTGGCAACAAAAGTTGCATTGATAGATTGGTTTTTCTAACATCCATTTTCCTTTGCAGCGGACACTATGCAGGCCAATTCCAGCTTCATGTTTCTCGCGAGATGACACAACTCTGCGGTAGAATTCTTGAGCCTCCAAAGCTCAAGCTTGGTGATGGTGGGCTTGTTAGAGATGTAACACCTTCACGGTATGATCGGCAATGGAACTTTCTTGATAGTCATGTGGCTGAAGGCTGCCATATTACAAGGTGGGCTGTGGTAAGTTTTGGTGGAACACCAGACCAGAGATCCTGCATTCCTAAGTTCATAAACCAGCTCCCTTATAGATGTGAACAGCTTGGAATATTCTTAAACAAGAAGACAGTCATCAGCCCAATTTTTGAACAGATGCAAGTTCTGAACAATGTTCCGGTTCTCGAAAGCAAGCTCAGGAAGATTCATGCTGCTTCCGGGAATTTGCAACTACTCATCTGCATAATGGAGAAGAAACATAAAGGTTATGCTGATCTGAAGAGAATTTCCGAGACTGTCATTGGTGTCATAAGTCAGTGTTGCTTATATTCCAACATAACCAAGCTCACTTCACAATTTCTAGCAAATTTATCCCTGAAGATCAATGCTAAGCTTGGTGGCTGCAATGTAGCATTATACAACACCCTTCCTCGCCAAATTCCGAGAATTTTCTCCGAGGACGACCCCTCAATCTTCATGGGCGCCGATGTCACTCATCCACACCCACTTGATGATGTTAGTCCATCTGTTGCAGCTGTTGTTGGCAGCATGAATTGGCCGGCAGCAAATAAATACGCATCGAGGATGAGATCCCAAACTCATCGCCAAGAGATTATCGAAAACCTAGCTGATATGGTTGGCGAGCTAATTGAGGAGTTCTTTTTATCAGGCAACAAACTTCCTGGCAGAATTATCTTCTTCAGGGACGGTGTAAGTGAGACTATGTTTCATAAGGTGCTAAAGGAAGAGCTCCAGGCCATTAGGGTGGCTTGTTTGCGATTTCTCAATTACAAGCCAACTATTACTTTCATTGTGGTCCAAAAAAGGCACCACACTCGGCTCTTTTTCAATGAAAAGAAGGCTTCTACTGGCCAGTTCTTCGAGGAAAACATACCACCTGGGACTGTTGTGGATACTGTGATTACGCATCCGAGGGAATTTGATTTCTACTTGTGTAGTCATTGGGGAATGAAGGGGACAAGTAGGCCAACCCATTATCATGTCCTATGGGACGAGAACCAGTTCAAGTCTGATGAAGTGCAGAAACTGATACACAATCTTTGTTACACATTTGTCAGGTGCACCAAACCTGTATCGCTCGCCCCGCCCGTGTATTATGCTCATCTAGCTGCATACAGAGGCAGATTGTATCTCGACAGGACGGACTCTACTGCATTCGCAAGACAAACGCTATCGAGAGCTGGACCTCTACCGACTGTGCCACTGCCGAAGCTCCGAGACAATGTCAAGAAGCTAATGTTCTACTGCTGAGCAGTTTCTTCATTAACTAATAGATTTTGAGCAAATTGGACGACGTGTGAAGGAACAACATTGCCAATCCATTATAAATGAAACAATATCCAGATCATGAGGGGGACCTTTTTTGTGACGTCTCCATCGAGTAAATCATCATGGTTTAATTACTTGTGTGGGTACGCTCTGCTAGTTAGTGGGCTGTGTATTGAGAATTTATTTGTCAATAAAAGTTTTGCATGTAAAGAGCCAAGGACTCGACAAAGGATTGTGACAGGATGCATGATGGTGAAATGCAAAACGAATCTATTTATTGATATTGAGCAGATCCACGTACCTGTACGTGTATTAAGCAATATGACAGCGAAGAAGATAGCTACTTATTTGCACACAAAGATGTTCCATTCCTGTCCATCACAAATGAAATTGATCAGCAAAAGGATTGTGACATAGCGAGGCATTAAAGATGCATGTCGCAGCTCTTCTGGCCCTGGTAATTAACGTAAAAACGGCAGCAAGTTGCATGAGGAATGCATTAATTAACCGATCGAACTATATATGCGAATTATTTAGTATAATTTGGTATCAACTGAACAACTTTGTTATGTCAGCGACATTGTCGCCCATAACAAACATCCTCAAGAATCAAGATTACGGCGAAAAGATGCAAATGTTTTTTAGTACGATATTTTGACGTAATGAAAAAGACGAGACGAGGACGTTTCATGCGAATTAAAACTCTCCGTTCTGTCTCCCCGAGGAAGCGTAATAAATGTCAACCCTTTCGCTGCCACTGGAACCCGAATCACGTAACAAGCTATTGCAGCAGCCACAGCAACACTGCCACAGCATAACATACTGCAACCCTCCGCTCCTCTCTCTCTCTCTCTCTCTCTGCCCAGCAGAACCATCAACAGTGCAACAGCTCAGCTGCGGCAGAGTCGAGCACCAGTGCTGCAGCACCAGTGTCTCTTCTCTCACTCATGATTCCTTGTCCTGCCCCTCTGCCGTCTGCACCACGATTGAACCCCCACCTCCGACCTCATTAAATGCCGCCCAAAACACAGGGCTCAAAACGGACCCTCACATCTCCCTCAAATCTCCAACCGCAAATTCATTAAAAAGGCTAAGCGATCTAAGATTACAGCCATCGTAGCCTTCATCATTTGCCTAGCTAGCGACGTAGAACAGAAAGCCTGAGCTGCAGAACAGAATTAAACTACAGTCTATGGATCACTCACACAGTGCACACCTTGCTTCTATATATCTCCTTCAACCTCATCGTCTGCCACCGTGAACAGTGACAAGTCGAGGCGTTGGGGTCCTCTGCATCCGTCTCTGCTGAATCGGTGTTGGTCCTCGTGCGTGAATGGCTGCATGCGCCTTAATTTTATTTACTGTGGGACTACTACTGCTCCCACCGCTCGCTTCCCGTTGCTCCTCCTTTTCGATTCGAAAAATGTGCTACTGTTCTTTTGAGGATACGCTATCCGCAGGGAGCGAAGGGATAAAGTACTTGGTCGCCGGGTGCTGGCTTCCGTTGCTCGACGAGCCACGTGAAGGCGGAGGAGGCGTCGGTTTGGTTGGGGCGGCACGTGGTTAAAGGGCACGACCGCCACCGGTATGATGAACGTACAATATTACTATCTATGACTTGACTGGGCTCGTGGAGTCGTGGCGGAAGACGACTTGAGCTGTCAACCGAGCGTCTTGGCCTTTTTGATTTTTGACCCCTCGACTAAAACAATTTAACGCAGTGGAAACGTAATGCGTGCCTGAAAAGGCTTATTTGGTTGTAAAAGATGTAATTGACGGTCCCTTAATCTCGATTTCATAAGTGTCTAAAAAAAAAATAAATCATGATTTTTACTAGTAGGGTAAGACGTCTGAGATCGAGAGGATTTAAGTCAGCATATTAAGTTTTTATTCCGTGTATGACTAACGACTCTCAAACTTGAGACCTCCGTTACAAACAGCCAGACGTCTTACCAACCGAGCCAGGCGCATGGTCAGCCGATCATGTTTCGACTTTCATAATTGTACAGTTGAAGATTTCTCCCTGCGGAGAAGCAATCTAAACATAGGTCAAAATTGGGCGAGGAGCAATCTGTCCCCAAAAGTTCTATTACTCGTGTTTGACAATCGCTGATGATGGTCAGTAATTATTCATTCGATCGTCGATCGAACATCATCGGTGGCCGAAGTCTACTGTCTCGAATTAAATTATATTCTGGGATACAGTAAACTCTTCGGGGATCGCTGTAATTACAATCTCGTCGAATTCACCGTCAAATTTGATGAGATCGTAATTACGGTGATCTTAACCGGTTTATTATTTTCTCAATATATCGTTTAATTCGGGACGACGATTGAAAATTATCGATGGTGTCCGATCTACAATCAAATGAATTATAGGGCATCACCAAAGAGCTTTTTGGGATAGAGGATCCCATTTGAATTGAGCAACCAGAGATTATCTAGGTTTCGCGGTCTAAATTAGTCAGACAGATCAATCCGTGATGGATTGGTCTATGATGGACTGGCCATTTAATGAGCCAGGATGGATTGGAAAAATCACCAATCCAATTTAAAAAGGATTAGGAGTTAGGCAGGCTAAGTCACTCACAAGCCTACTAAAAAAATATAAATTATATAGAGAGAACTAAAATCTAATTGATCTAAATTTAATAAAATATATTGGAATGAAAATTTTATTTTATTTTGTGTACATGTCTTTTTAAGTTACTCGTGAATTTCTGTCATAGAGTAAGAAATCTAATTATGTTGATTATCTGATTTTATAGATAAAGTTTTTCCAAAACAATAAAATTGACCAAGTAAATGTTGATTTATTTTAAGGATAAATTTTCTTAAACTCCCCATTTCTAAACTTACATTTGCATGCAATTCCTACCTAAACTTTTATTTGCATGCAGTCTCTGATGGGATTGACAAGACAGCTTTATGAGTATTATTTGAAGAAAGTTGAGTATAAAAGTTAGAAAATTAAGTATATGAGATTGCATCCACCACATTAAAAAACTGCATACTCACTTTTCACTCTTTTATACTCAATTTTCACTGATGTATATTCAATTTTCACTCTTTTATACTCAATCCATTAGGGAGTTAACACAAAGAAAAACTCAAATGGGGACTGAATGTAAAGTTTGACTTGCCATTAAGGATTTAAAGCAAATTTACCGTTATTTTAACTTTCTATTTTAAATATTTACTCATTCTATAATTCTTATTTGTTAAATTAGTTGTCGATTAGAATTGTTTTTTTTATGATTTCTCTTAGTTATGTATTATTTAATTTATTAATAATACCTCCTAAATCAGAATTTAAAGATAACTCATCTATAATTTTTTTTTCTTAATCCTATCAACCCAAGTCCATCGCAAGTTGATACGTGAGGGTCAAGGACCTTAGCCTGGTAGGCCTGCCTACACTCATCTTTAAATGAGTCATACAATTTCAAATAAATGCGTTTAAATGATCAGACAAGATGGGCAAACCCAACCGACTCGACAATTTATTTAAATTATTTGATAAGATGGATCGATCCGACATGCCTGGACTTAGAGCATGTTGATACGTGATGACTCAAGCTTCTTTCCTTCCAGCACTGTTGGAGAAAGATTTGATTGCATGGAAAATAAATTAATCATCTGTAAATTGTATTTAAATCCCCATTTGAATTATCAGTCCCCATGTTTAAAAAAATTTATTTCCACTCCTTATATATAAAATTTTATTTACTTCCCAATATATACCGATTTACTTAATTATCCTCATTACTTTTAAGTATAAAATATTCAAAATTAGATATAATTTCTTCTAAAATTCAATATCATTTAACTAAAATCTAATATATTTTCTATTAAATTAAGTATGATTCTTTTTTAAATCTAGTTGATCACTAAAATCTAATATATTTTCTATTAAATTAAGTATGATTCTTTTTTAAATCTAGTTGATCAAGAATCGATTCTTTTTCAAACCCAATTGATTAAGAATCGATCGAAACTTCTTATAATTGTTTGGAGCTATTCCAATCAATTGAGGAGCTCCGATTGATTAGAAATTGATCGATAATCAATTAGTTGTATTTGTCATAAGAGAACATTATTCTTATTTTTTATAGATACAAAAAGTCCAAAAACAAGTATAATTTTACCTAAATTCAGCATATTTAAATTAAAATTTAGTATATTTTCTATCAAATTGAGTATACTTTTGTTTCCGTTTGATCAATTGATTAGGAGTTCATATCAATCAATTGGCTTAGAATGAATAAATTGGGTCGTATATAATTTGATAAAAAATATACTAAATTATAGTTAAATGATGATGAAGCTAGGAGGAATTATATCTTTTTTCGGACTGTTTGTACCTAAAAAAATCAAGGGTAATTAGATAAATTTGTAGTTGAAGCAAATAAAATTTTGCATGTAAGGAGTTGAAATAAATTTTTTTTGACGCAGGGATTGAGGAAGGAGTTGAATTTGTATGCAGAGAATTTACGATAATTTTCCCATAAATCATCATAAGGAAACACATGTTGAGATGACGAATAGCTATGCAGGAATTAACTAACAGCCTTCTTTTCTTCCAATTTGGCTTGCTTATAGTTCCCTTCCATTATGGGCTTTGCCGAACAACAATAGGAAGTTCAAGAGTGTTGTGATAACTGCATCATAGATTAACCTCTGGCAATCATTTTACGCAAAAGAAAATTTTATTGTGAAAATTAAGCAAGTTCTAAGTCGATAAATCAGTTTGCCATCGGAAAGAAATAACAAAATCTAGCATGCCAAACATATTTTTTTATAAAAAAAAAATAAGGAATCACGCCTTATTAGTTATTGCATAATATATTTCTGCATGCCAAATACTGAAATGGAAGACATGATTTTTCTCGGCTTCTTAATGCCGTGGTCATTTCGACAAGAGGAATATTGCTCAGACTGGCTCATGTCGATGTTTCTACCAGGCTTCTTTTACTCTTACAGACAATGTTTTCAAAGTAAGATATAATTTATACTATTGTATATCAAATATCCTGTGGATTTACTAAGTATAAATATAATAATATAATAATTTGTTTTAAAATTATAATTAACAAAACTTAAGCATATTAAAAAATATAATAAATTATAAACAACCGATAGATGCAATATTAATATGAATATGAGGAAGAGCTGCCACACCCCATGTCAGTTTTATATTCTCATAAGGCCCAATTATGACGGTCCTTTAACTGGGGTTAAGTTTGATTGAGTATTAATATTATATGATTAAATCAATTTAAAAAGTTCCAATTCGACCAAAAATAATTATAAATATGATTGATAATGCTAAATCGTCATAATCTAATTTGCTAGAATAAAAAATTAAAAAATTTAATTTAATATTCTTTTTTAATTTTATCCTCTCTTATTTATTTTCACATGAAATTTTATCTTTTTCTATTTATTTTCATATTAAATTATATCCTTTCTTATTTATTTTCATATTAAATTAATTTTTTTACTTATAAAAAATATAAATCCATTATAATTTTTTAATAATTTTTAGTATTATTATTAAAACTATTTAAATTTAATTATATTCTTTCTTATTTATTTCATATTAAATTATATTTTTTTATATTTATTTTCATATTAAATTATTTTATATTTATTTATAAAAAATTATTTAGGTGGTCAAATTCTAACCACTCAGATTTATCGAAATATGGTCTGATATTTAAAAGAAGCGGCCATGATGAGAATATATAGGAGTTAGCAAACACTTTATTTACTGATTGGGATTTGCTAACCATTGGCCGAAAGCAATCACTATATTGTTTATTTATTCGCACTGACTTCTTGTTTAGTGTTGTTAGTTGTTATAATCTTCCCTAAAAATTCAAACGATCGTAACATTACACAATCCATTCGCATTTCTTATATAAACAATCCGTTCGATTGCAAGATAGGTGATTCCAAGGGAGAGAATTGCATTTTTTTTTTGCCCTTACAACCATACGCATATGCAGCTATCTACTAGCACATCTTGAACTAAATGAAGAAAACATCGAACCCAACCACATGAAAAATCCTCTCACTTAAACATTAAATGTGCTCATTAAACATTAAATGCAAATTTAAACAAAGCAATGAATTCTAATCGATGATGTTCATACCCCAACGCCGCCATGAAGTTTACTGTCCATCAGCCAAGACATTGATTAGACACTGTACATCTGGTGGGGAACAAAGTGTTCGGTAGATCAAACTCTTTAGGTGTCACTCCACGAGCGTTGTTGGAAGGCGTCCTTTTCGTCTGAATACGAACACTTAAGTCAATCTCTGTCGAATAAATTGTGGTTCTGGAATTATTTAGCGTAGGAGGAAATGTTCCTTTTTTACGGAGAGTTAAAAAAATTTATCAGTTGAATGATCTGAAATTTTCTTTTATGCAGGATGTAATTTCTCATGTTGAGATTTCCGATTAGTATCTCTTGACCAGGTCTCCTGAGTTCCCGAGCAATATCTCTTGAGCTCTCGACTAGTAGTGGAGAGGTGTTGAGGCATGCGTAACACAGTTTCTTTGAAACAGATCTGTCTCTTAGGATACAACAGCGGGACCACGAGCACAACAGAGCACTCGTTGCTCGTGGCGAACTGAGGAAGTATCCGAACGCTATTAAGGGAGGTTGGGAAGGAGGTGGAAGATAATTTCTTTTCTATCTATCTTTTGCTCTCGCTCACAACCTCTTTATATAAGCTCAGACCCAAACATCTCTGTGGAATAAATTGTGGTTCTGGAATGATTTAGTGTGGGAGGAAATGTTCCTTTTCATGGAGATTTTCCTCTATGCAGGATGCAGTTTCTCATGTTGAGATTCCCGACTAGTATCTTCTGACCAGGTCTCTCGAGTTCCCGAGCAGTATCTCCCGAGTTCCCGACTAGTAGTGGAGAGGTGTTGAGGCATATTTCTCATGTTGAGATTCCCGACTAGTATCTCCTGACCAGGTTTCTCGAGTTCCTGAGCAGTATCTCCCGAGCACCCGACTAGTAGTGGAGAGGTGTTGAGGCATGCGTAACACAGTTTCTTTGAAACAGATCTGTCTCTCAAGATACAACAGCGGGACCACGAGCACAACGGATCACTCATTGCTCGTGGCGAACTGAGGAAATACCCGAACGCTATCAAGGGAGGTTGGGAAAGAGGTGGAAGATAATTTCTTTTCTATCTATCTTTTACTCTCGGTCACAACCTTTTTATATAGACTCAGACCCAAACGTCTAAGGTTACATTTTGCATTAATCAATTCATCCGCTTGGATAAATTTTGCCCCGATCGGTCGGGCATTTGATGCGCGCAGGTCGTGCACGCACACGAGTTCACTTGGTTCAATATAAATCCGGGCCCTGGATTTACACCCTCTGTGCACCCACGCATGAGAGAGAGTCTCTTCCCTAACATTTGTTCACAACTATCATGCTTGTGAAACAATATAAACCAACAATTAAGCCTTGAGACTTCCAATATGGGACTAAAGTCTCATTCACAATGGAGTCTCTTTATTCTCCACCTCCTTTTTCGTTTACTAGAAACTCTCAATGTGGAACTAAAGTCCTATTTATAATGGAGTCTCTTTATTCTCCACCTCCTTTTTCATTCACCAGAAACTCCCAATGTGGGACTAAAGTCCCACTCACCAAAATTTTTTTTTTCTCTGCACCTCCCTTTCCATTCACACCATTTCCAACATGAAGTAAATTAAAAACAACAGCAACTTTAGACGAAAACGAATTGAAATTTGAAAGGATCGATTTTTATGTCCTTATTTGATTTTCTTCTTGTTTCTAGATGAAAAGGATGCTGCTGCACCAAGCAGTGTGGAACTCGCAGTAAATGTCTCCACAAGAGTGTCTTCATCTTCCACGCACATTAGTCATAGTATCTATATTAATAATTTTTATGATTTTTTTTAATCATAGAAAAAATTAGTGGGGACGTTGTAAACGAACGAATTATCTTTGTGTATCTGTGAAAATCACAGTAAACAAGCCAATCAGGCAATCAGACGACCACGTACCTTCCCTTTTCTCATTCAAAAAGAAGCTTCAAATAGTATCACATCAATGTTCTACCCTGAACCCCCCGAGTCGAGTCACTTCATGTATGTCCTTCCTTCTTCGTCATGGGATCCAGAGAATTGTGAATGATATGACGGAATCCTACTCACTTTTATATATCCCATATAGTATTAAATTGTCAATTAAAATCAAGATAAATCAAATGTGACCTAAAATAGAATCTGATCCAATCCATATGAAATTCAAATTAGATCGATTCTACTCAGCGTATTCATCCAAAGGATTTATCAGAAGATAAGACACTCAGTCTCAGAGCCCGGTATCATCTCTGGATCTCATTCCTCGACATCATCTTAGCCTCATATCTAGATATCGCCTCGGACATCCTCTCCCTCTACACCTCAGTCTCAGATCCAGACATCTTCCTTACCTTAGCCTCCAACTTCATCTATTATCAAAATCACTAATCATCGACCTTATTTTCTCATCCTCGAATCAGACCTACACCCTATGCTATAACGCATGTGGAAGCAGCATAACCACCTCAATGATGAAATTTGTTTTGCTTGGGCGATATGGATGACTATTTGTGAATATTATAAAACACGTGGCACCAGGCGAATGGAGAAGTGGTTATGCGTTTGTCAAATCTATTCTCATAGATCCCCCTACAAACACACGACGCTTTGTGAAAGAAAGGACAACAAATGACTACTTTCCCCTACTGACCCATATAAGGATGATGCATCATCCCACGTGGAGATATTTTTCTATAGCTATATAAACCATAGCGAAGGTAATTGCCAAATGTCAGATTCTAAATGTTGGAGGCTCTCTCGTACACACTCTTTTTTTGACTTCACACTACAAAAATAATACACATCAAGATCAAAAAAATTAGCAACGGTCGATAAGCGATTGTAAAAGAAGACCCAATAGAATCGGTCATATTTAACTGCTTTGAAAACTGCTTCAATTGATTACCTTTATAAGCGGTTCATTAACTACTCCTATAGGAATACATCAGAAGCGGTTGTATAGTTTAAACCACCTGTTAGATCTATTGTTTCGATTGGCCTTAGTGTCGCCAACATCCACTACATTTGGTTCACTGGTGTAATAGGTTTAACAACGGTTGAAAATCGCTGCTATAAGTCTTTTATAACCGATTCTAAAACTCTTTTTTTGAGGTGCCACTAAGCTCTTGCTTGCTTCTTCTTCATGCTCTAGCTTCATACTTTAAGCAAACACTAACATGAGAGTTGGAGTGCCCTGCAAGAATCTCCTCGACACCCGTCTAATTCTCTGTTGAAGTGCTTTTCAGACCCACTCATTATAAGTATCCCGGGTTGATTTCAATATGATCAACTAAGTCAAATTAGGTCCTGGTATTTTTGATCCTTGTGTCTAAGTGTGCAGGAGCTTAGGAGCATAAAAAGTTGAGCGAAAGACGCAACAGACGAGAAGGATGGAACAGGGAAGGGAGCCGACAGACTCGGTGCATCCGAGGGACGCAAAGGCTATAGAAGAGTACATTGGTGGACGAGAAGGGTGTGCGCGATGCTCGAGAGACGAGAAGCTAGGGAGGAAGTCAATTCGAGGAGAAGACCGAAGTCGAGTTCGGGTGAACTCAACTTTGGATGGCTAGAAATCACCCACACTGACAAAAAATGAAAAGTTAATGCGGATGTTGACTTTGACCAAGTGGTCAATGTTGGTGCAATCTTCGTTAGGTCAGGATTGACCTAGTTTGACTAGCCTCAGGTGAGCTTGAGTTTCGATGTTTGATAATGATGTTTGAACATTGTGTGAGTCAAATGAGTCAAGGTTGACTGAAGACTTAACGTAGACAAGTCTTAGTGGGACTAAACACACCTAGTGAGATTAGATAAAGTCCAGGTGAATCGGGGAGATCATACACTGGCAAGGGAAAAGTCCTAGTGAGACTAGGTGAAGTTTAGGTGGATCAGGGAGATCACACGCTGACACGGGAAAAGTCCTAGTTGGGAACTAGGCAAGGGAAAGTCCAAGTTGGTCAAAGGTTTGATTGGACACTTGATGAGGAAGTCCTAACAGGTCATCGTTGACCGGGATTAGGCAAGGGGACCCTAGACTTGTGTGCACACAAGTTAGGGTTAGGGCCAATCGATTGGGTAATCGATTGGCATTGGTTTCGTGCAAATACAACCTTTTTAATCGATTGGGTGATTGATCAAGGAGGGAGTGAATCGATAGAGAGAGTTGTGTCACGAGAATAGAAGCAGGCTGAATTGATTGGGTAATTGACTCAGTTTCCTCTTAATTGATTAGGCAATCGATTAAGGAGAACCGTAATCGATTGGGCAATCGATTAAGGGGGGTCGTAATCAATTACGACAGTATTGCACGAGAGCACAGAAATGTGCTGAATCGATTTAGCAATTAATTAAGATTTTCTTAGTTGATTGGCTAATCGATTAAGCTTCAAAAAATAGCCGTTGAACAACTAATTAAGTCTGACGTGATAATCGATTGGATAATCGATTAGAGAACCTTAGGTCGCGGGTATATAGGGTTTTCACGCAGGTTTGAAGTAGCACCTTTTCGGCATTCTTCGCACGCCCTTTTCCTCCTTCATCGCCATTTCAAGGAAAGTCTTAGAGCATAGTTCTACTGCATTTCCAAGGTTCTAGAGGTGATCCCAAGCTAGAAGAAAGTATGAAAAGCAAAGAGAGCTCATTGTTTAAATCTTGTAAGATTTTCTTTATATTTTGCTTATATTCTTGTGGTATCTTCTTGAGGGCTTGTATGAGGTTTCTCTACCTCCACGAAGGAGTCTTCATAGTGTTTGAGAGAGTGAGGAGAGTGGATCCTTGGATTAGTCACCTCAAGGAGGTGGATACTAAGTAAATCCTTGAGTGTTAGCATTGTTTGGAGTCTTCCGCAATCAAAAATCATCAACAAGCAAATCGGAGCTAATCATCCCCTCTAGCTCGCCTACCGGTCCTAACAGTCAACTGTGGCACCTCAGTTCATTCGAATTAAACCTGCACTAAAATAGAACTGAGGCGTCTCGGGTCAGAATTGATGCACCTTAGGTCGAAAAGTTATCAACGTTTACCGTTAGTTACCTTGGATACAATTTATTCAACTGAGGTGCCTCAGGTCCATGTTAGCACAATGGTAACTTCTTATTTTGGGCTATAAATTGCCGTCTAGAGCTAGAAAGAAACAACAATAACTATAATATAAATTCCTAGTCTTTGTTTGAGCTTTCAAGAATCTATAAGAGACTTCTTCGTCTATAACGAAAGAGTTTTTCATACTAAGCTTTTTTAACACTTTAGATTAGCAACCACCCTAATTGCAACCAAGTATGTAAAACACGATTAAAAATAATAATAATAATTGTAATAGTAATAATAAATAATTAGACAAATATATATATATATATATATACACACACACACACACACACACACACACACACACACACACCATAAATAGGAGTTAAAATTGGAAACAACCATACGAAAAATTTTGGAATAATTTTCTAGAATTTTTGGAAAGGTTTACGAGTATAAATAGGCGCGAGATGAACTAATTACGAATTATTTGAGGAAAAATCTAAATTTCGAAATAGGCGCGAGATGAACTTCTCTTTATATTTCTCTCCCCTTCTCACCGTGCCCTAAAACCCAAACCTCTCTTCGCTAACGTCGCAACCTTATCATTGCCGATCGCTGCCCCTCCCCTCCGGCCACGAGCGAGAGCAGCGACGCCATCTTTTCCCTTCTTCTCTGTTGGGACCTTGTCGTTTAGCTAGAGGGGGGTGAATAGCTACTTTTCGATCTTCTTCCTACAACGATTAGCAAGCGCAAGCGAAAATCTAAAACAATAAATTAAAACCAATGCTAACACAAACCGTTTACGTGGTTTGGAGATAAAGCTCCTACTCCACGGCTGCCTGTAAGGTGGACGATCCCGATCCGTCGGTGGATGAGTTCCCGGAATACCTCCGGCTAGCTCTTGTAGCTCCTTATGGGTGGAGAAATCTCGCCACAAACCTTCGACAATTCCCGAGCACTAGAAGACTAATAATAAGGTCTAACTAAGCTTATTTCGTCAGCCATTTCCCACCCAAACCGAGTTCTCTTAAATAGAGCTCATAGCTGAAAAGAGTTGTTACCAGTCGACTGGTCCAAGCACCAGTCGACTGGTTAAATTTGGATTCTAACGTTACAACCCAACATTCGAATTCCAGCTGCCATCAGTCGATTGGTCCAAGGATCAGTCGACTGATCTTTCTGTGGACTTCATTAGTCGACTAATCCAAGCATCAATCAACTGGTCCACCCCTATACCTAAGATTTTCCTTCCCAAGTACAATTCTCTCAGCACTTGAACCCTAGAATTTCCCGAGTACACTTCTCTCAACACTCGAACCCTCATGACTCAGCTGACTCTTCATCAAGCAGCCTCGACCTGTTGCCTTCAAGCCCTCTTCGACTTTGGCTCTCGTCTCTTGGATGAATGCAAGCCCGCGGCTCGTCTCCCCATGCCATCCTTCGCGTATGCCTCGAAGTCCGCTTCCCTCGGCTCATCGTCCCTACTTTGTCCACGGAAGACACATAATCGGAAATAATTTTCTTAGTATCGTGTAATGGTAAACACTTATATGCGAATAATAGTATCCTCCCCATCGGAGTCACTGCAATTATTTGCAGGGCCGAAATGAACCAACTATTAATCTTATTTGTCAAAAAATTAGGTTAACAAGATAGTAAGATTAATGGGTAAAACCTCCTTTTATGAATGTAGAAATTCGTATACGTCCATACCATCGTGGCATGCGAATTTCTCGGTGTTTAGAGGTGTTGGTTGATTTCAAAAATTTATTATTTGAGGAATCAATTTATTTTAGAAATCTAAAGTTGTGCTTGTTGTGATTCTCAGGAATTTTTCAAAATGACCTTTAACCCACTAGCGACCATACTTAAGGAAAAGAAGTTTACTGGCCCAAACTATATAGACTGGAAATGAAATCTGGACATTGTCCTTACTGCTGAAGAGTACAAATATGTACTCTTCGAAGAATGTCCTGAAAAGCCTAGCGAGAACTCTGGTGAAGAGCAGAGGGAGCGTTACAAGAAGTGGATCAAGGCAGATAAGATAGCGCGGTGCTACATTCTAGCATCTATGTCGAATGTATTGCAACATCAGCATCAAGCCATGCCCATTGCTAGTGGCATAATGCTAAACCTCAAGGAGCTCTTCGGGCACCAGGGTCGGGCCGCTAGGCAGGTTGAGATGAAGAACCTGATGATGACTACTATGGTCGAATGGACACTCGTGAGGGATCATGTCCTGAAAATGATGGCTCACCTCAATGAGTTTAAGATACTAGGAGCACAAATCGACGGGGAAACCCAGGATGATATAATACTCTACTCTCTGCCTAGGAGTTTTGAGCAGTTCCAGCTCAACTATAATATGAACAAACGTGAATACACGTTGGGGGAACTTCTAGGAGAACTCCAGGCGGCAGAGGGGCTCTTTCGTCAGAGTTCACAAGCCTTAGTCACTCAAAAGGTTTCTACTTCTGTATTGAAAGGCAAGAAGAAGAAGAAACAAGGTGGGTATAAGAAGGCGGCTGGATCGCAGGGACCACGGGCTGGTGTAAAGAAGCTGAAAGGCAAGTGCTTCACGTGCCAACAGATTGGACATTGGAAGGCGAACTGTCCCCGTCGTCAAGAGAAAGGTATATCCTTTTCTTTTGTCGTTGTAACATGTTTAGCGGTGTTATCTACTGGTATCTGGTGTGTAGATACGGATGCCACTAATCATGTCTATAAATTCTTTGCAGGGGTTCTAGGAAGCCAAATGACTAGTTGAGGAAGAGATTACCGTCTACATGGGATATGCTACGGAGGTGACGACTATTGCAGTGGAGTTATTTATTTGTCTTTAGATAGGAAAATAAAGTTTTGGTTTTAAGAAGATTGCTTTTATGTACCTAATTTTTAGAAAGAACTCTGGTTCAGTTTCTGAAATAATGGATATTCTATTACTTTTTGTTATGAAAAGTGAAATAGAAAGATTATCTGTTTAGGAACATGGATAAGCAATTTAAACAATTAGAACCAAAGTCTCCCATGATGCAATGTAGCTAATAGCTCATCATCTAACCAAAATAAGAGAAAAGTTCCTTCCGAAATGAACCAGATATATCTTTAGCATCTTAGGCTTGGTCATATTAATCTTAGTAGGATTCAGAGGTTGATAGCCGACGGGCCCTTGGATTCATTGGTGGTGGAAGACTTCCCAACCTTTGAATCTTGCTTAGTAGGTAAGATGACTAAGAGACTTTTCAATGCCAAGGGGTATAGAGCCAAAGGTATGTTAGAGTTGATTCATTTTGATTTGTGTAGGTCCTTAGTCTATCCAGGATAGAGGTAGCCTTGGATACTGTCTATTTTATGGGCGATCATTCAAGGTATAGGTACATTTACTTGATGTACCGCAAGTCTGAATACTTTGATGAGATCAAAGAGTTCAACGCTGATGCGGAGAAACATCAAGGTAAAAGTATCGCGACACTACGATCAGATCGTGGTGGCAAGTACCTCTTGGGAGAGGTTTAGGACTTACTTATCAGAGACTGATATTCAATCCCAATTAACTGCACCCGGTACGCCCTAACAGAATGGTGCAACAGAGCGAAGGAAAATATCTCTAATAGAGATGGTTAGGACAATGATGAGCTGCTCTGAGTTGTCGGATTCGTTCTGGAGATATGCTCTGGAAATAACAGCGTACACACTTGATACCATCTAGGTCAGTACTCTCTACTCCCATAAAAATGTGGACTGGATGAAAGCTTAGTCTAAGACATATTCAAATTTGGGGTAGTTCAGCACATGTGCTGAATGTTGGGTTTTAGGCCCTTGGATGGTGCGCATGGAATCTATCCGTTGCCGTGTCCCCGGATTAAAATTTCATTAATTGAAATTAATCTGGACACATACGAAACTTCCAAGCGACCGTTTCGTTGTCGTGCTAATGACTTGAGCGATCGCTTGAACAAACTTGTTGTTCAAGCAATTCGACTCTTCTAGTCAGTTAGCCGCGGAAAAGACAACGACGTAAGATCACCGATTTTTGTGTTTTACAATCGGAGTCCATGTTAATTAATGAATAATTAACAACAATGAGAAAAGATAAAGAACAAGAATGAATAAGATAAATTCATACCTCTTGATCTTCTATTGTATGACCTCGCTCTTCTTGGACGTCGTGTGGGCGACGATCTCCCAAGAATTGAAACCTCCTAGACCGCACTTCTCTTTCCCTCTTGCTTGCGCCAATCCACAAAGGAAGAAGAAGCTTTCTTCCTCTCCTTTGTGCCGCCGGCCACCACCTCTTTCTCTCCTTCTTGTTGTGCCGCCGACCACCACCTTCACGGATAAAGATCCTCGTCGGCCACCAAGGAGAATTGTCCTTCCCTTACTAAAGCCGGCCACCAAAGGAATCAAAGGGAGAGGTGTCTCCCTTTGTGCGCCGCCCAACCCTAAACCCTAGGGTTTTGCCGCCGGCCAAGAGGGAAGAAGAGAGGAGGAGGGAACACCAAGAGATTAAACCAAAGAGTTATAAAACCAAAGAAGTTATCTAGGCTTCATGAGGTATTTATAGGCTACAATAGGGACCATGAGGAGGAGTTGTTTCTTGGCCACCTAATGGATTTTTTTAGCCACAAAAATTTTTAGCCACAAAAATTTTTTAGCCACAAAAAATTTTTTAGCTACAAAAATTTTTAGCCACAAAACTGGATCCGTTAATAATGATCCAATCCACTAAAGGATCATCATTGAATTACGTCACCAACCCCCATAATAAAATATGGGCTCCAATATATTATTTATACAAAATTTTTCCCATGTTTAAGATATTGCATGTCCGTTAATTAATTAATCTGATAATTAATTAATTAACTTCTAACTCCATGAGTAGTACTACTCAACCTTATTATCATGTCGAACCAAGTCCACCTGCAGGGTTTACATGATAAACTTTATGAGCTCCTCAAGGGGATATCATTATCCTAAAATAGGACAGGGTTTCCTCCTATAATCAAGGACACATCATGCAAATAGTACTATTTCCCAATTTACCGAGCCTATCGATTTAATGAATAAATCTCGCCCACTGGTAAATCAAAGAAATAAATACTAAGTACATGTGCCCGTTATTATATCGGGATTAAGAGCATGTACAAAATAATCTTGAGGTATGTTTCAATTATATAGTCAGTATAAATTGAATCACCTCAAAATTGATCTGTTCAATACACTCAGAGTGTACTAGTGTAACTCTATAGTCAAGACAGACCATATCAAATTACACTACAACCATACCAATGGTTTGTCCAAGACCATCTAGGTTGTGAGCCTCTTCTTATACTCCACAAGGGACTCATAACATGATCTTTTGTGTGACACCACACACCATGTTATCTACAGTGTAAAGTATTAGATAACATACACACACATATATAGATATAAAATGCAATCATGATCATGTGATTCTTATTCCAAAATGTAGATGTTCATACAAAAAGGCTAGGCTCTTAGTATACATCCTAACACTGAAGGGAAATACTGATAAGTTGGAATCTCGTACAGAAGTGTGTTTGTTCGTAGGCTATCCTAGAGGGACGAAAGGTGGTCTGTTCTATAGTCCTAAGAATCAGAAGGTAATCGTTAGTACGAATGTCAGATTCTTAAAAGAAGACTATGTGATGAACCACAATCCCATGAGTAGACTAGTTCTTGAAGAATTAAGAGGGGATGTTCTGACCTTAGTACCAACTGTACAAGAAGATATACCACAAGTCACTGCATTGCGTGTCACAGAAGATACACAGGCGGTACCTCGTCGTAGTGGGAGGGTTGTTAGTCAACCAGAAGGATTCATGTTCTTGGGAGAGTCTTCGGACTCGGTCCGTGGCAACCATGAATCAAGATCCCTGGACCTGTGACGAAGAACATCTATTTTGAAGAGATAATCCAGTCATATGGATTGATTCAAAGGACGGATGAGATTTGTATATGTAAGGAATGTGACAGAAACGTAGTGGTATTCTTGTACTATACATAAATAATATTTTGTTAGTTGACAACAATGACAAAGTATTATCAGACGTAAGGGTATGGTTGTCCAAACAGTTGATATGAAGGACTTAGGAGAAGTAGGACACATCCTTGGCGATCAAAGTTATAAGGGATCACCAGAGAAGGATGTTGTGCTTATCCCAAACTTCATACAGAGACACTGTCTTAGCTCGTTTTAGCATGAAAACCTCCAAGAAAGGTTTTGTACTTTTTAGCTGTGGAGCTACTCTATCTAAGGAGATGTGTTTTTAATACATCAAAGGAGATAGAGCAGGTGAAGGCGGTTCCTTATGCATCGGCTGAATGAAGCCTCAGGTATGCTAAAAACGAGATCGGATATCTACTTTGCCATGGGCATGGTTAGCAGATATCAGAGTAACCCAGATCAAGGAAATTGGATTGAAGTAAAAGCATATATTAGTGTCTGAGAAGGACTAAGGATTATAAGATGATTTACCGGGCAGACCAATTCCCTATGGGTTATATGGATACAGACTTCCAGTCGGATAGGGGAAAAATATAAGTATTCCTTAGGGTTTTGTGTTTACTTTAGGAGGTGGAACCATAGTTTGGAGGAGTGTCGCACAACGGCTGCGTGGCAAACTCCACCATGGGAGCTGAGTATATAGCAGCCTCTAAGGCGACCAGGAAAGCTACATGGTTCAGGAATCTCAAGATGGACTTCGATGTGATTCCTGATTTGCTCAAAGCTATCACATTTTGTTGTGATAAATAATGGTGCAGTTGCAAACTCGAAGGAACCACGAGTCCATAAGACAAGTAAACACATAGAGCGCAAGTACCACCCAGGAGAGGAAAAGCTGTTGTTGCCTAGATTACATCTGAAGACAACCTGGCAGATCTTTCCATTGAGGCCTTGATAGCCAGAGCTTTTAGGCATGTGGTGGATCAGGCAGTCAGATGTATGATATTTTGAAGACAGCAAAGTCTTTGAGTATAAGTGGGAGATTGTTAGGATGTATACTAAAAACCTTGCCTTTTCTGTATGGTTATCCACATTTTGAAAAGAAAATCACAACAACACTAGATGCGTATTTATATTAGTATATGCATAAAAGTCTTTTACTTTGCATTGTAGATAACATGGTGTGTGGTGACACACGGAAGATTATGTTATCAGTTCCTTGCATAGTATAAGTAGAGACCCACAGTCGAGATGAAATTGGACAAACCATCAGGATGGTTGTAGTGTAATTAGGTGTGGTTTGTCTTGACCATAGAATTATACTAGTGTGCTTTGTGTGCATTGAGCAGGACCAAAACCAGAGGTCATCCAATTTGTACTGACTTAATAATTGGATTAGACCTCAGATTATTATGGAGTACAATCCCTAAATCCTGATATAATAACGGGCACGTGTAGTTAATATTTTACTTCTTTGATTTATCAATGGGCGAGATTTATTCTGCTAAATCGATAGGTCCGGTAGGTTGGAAAATAATATTAATTACATGGTGTGCTGTTGATTATTGATGAAATCTGTGTCCTGGTGAGTCGGGATGATGATGCCCCCTTGATGAGCTCATAAGGTTCATTATGTTAAATCCTGCAAGTGGATTTGATCTGACATGATGATAAGGTTGAGTGGTACTAGTCAAGGAGCCAGAAGTTGATTAATTAAAATTATCAATAATTTAAATTAATCGACGGACATTCGATATCTTAAACACGGGGGATGGATGTACTCATAATAGGTGGAACCCATATGAAAATATATGGGTTGATGAGGTAATTCAATGAAGATCCTTTAGTAGAATGGATCTTCATTAATGGATCGGGTTTGGATCCATTAGCAGGCCAAGATCCAACTCCTCATCATGCTCCCTATCGTAGCCCTATATATATACCTCATGTGGCAGGAAACCAAGTTAATGAATTAATCCAATTGAAACACTAGAAAACCCTAGCCCTCTCCTTCTCTCCTCTCTCTCTCTTTATGCGGCGCTGAACAGCAAGTCATCTGCTTCTTCTCCACGCTGAACAGTAGGTGGAGATTCAAGGTGGCGCACGCAACCTTCACCGACGAGGACTTCAAGTTGCCCACGCAACTTGTCTTCATCTCCTCGGTGGAGAAACTCTTCACGGCAATGAGAAGGTGGCTCACGCCATCTTCTCCAAGGCCTCCAAGGATTTCTCCAAGCAGCGACTTGCTTAAAGCGGCAAAGTTGACTTTGCCTAAGGAAGCGAGTTTATGCTCATGGTGAAGAGACCAAGTGCTTCACGCAACTTGGCAGAGAGAAATTTGGTGGAGAAGGAAAGTCCTTCACACAACCTTGGTGGTGCAACTTTTTGATCCTTCTGAGGAGATCCGCTAGCTGCTGTGCATGGAGAGGCCTTGAGCGCCGGCTGTGGACTGTGGAGAAGTTGTCTTCCAAGGAGCAAAGTCGCTTGCAACTTTGTCTTGAAGCAACTCACAATTCGGGCACCGGCGGCGGAGGAGAGGAGTAGTAGGGTTTGTGTTTGGATTATCTTCTTCCTTAGAGTGGCCGGCGGCATCCCTTTGGTTAGGGATTGGTTGGTGCAAGGAGAAGGGATCGACTTGGTGACCACAGTTCTTGGTAGATCGTCGTCCACGCGACGTCCAAGAGGGTAGGGTCATACGATAGAAGATCGTAAAGTAATGGAAGGTATATACTCTTCCTTGGCTCCTACTTTAGTTTCGTCATTTCATGTGTAGATTAATTAATTATCATGTTCATAATTATTCGTTAGTTATTGTTGATAATTAATTAATTGGACCCCGATAATAAACACAAAAATCGGCGATCCACTCGTCGTCTTTTCCGCAGTCGAACGATTAGGCAAATTACAAGGCTCGATCTTTGAGATTTGCCAAATTGTAATTTGAACCAATCGATACGATGACGAGATGGTTGTTGGGAGACGGGTCTCCATTCGGATTAATTTTTTAATCTATAGACATGGAGTGGTCTCTCAAGGACGACCAAGTATTCGCTTAGGAAACCCGCCAAGCCATACCCAACAGCTATATCAAATAAAATCACAGTCTTTTTCTGGTCTATCTCTTTCTATACAACAACCTTATTCAGGTCTGAAACTCCTAGTTTCATGCTAGCGACTCAGAGACTCATAGTCTTCTTAGCCCCACTTGCTAATGAATCCACCTTACGATATGTCCGGAACTCTTAGCTCTGCGCTAGCGACTCAGTCTTATGACAAGCCTGAGACTTATAACACTCTTAAGCCCTCGTTAATGACTCCATCTTACGACAATCCTGAAACTCCTAGCACCACGCTAGCGACTCAAAGACTCATGACTCTTTTAACTGCACTCGCTAACGGCTCTACCTTATGACAGACCCAAAACTGATAGCTCCACGCTAGTGATTCAAAGACTCATAGCTCTCTTAGCACCACTCGATAACGACTCTGTCTTATGACAGACTCGAAACTCCTAGCTTTGTGCTAGCGACTCAGAGACTCATGAACCTATTTGCCCCACTCGCCAACGACACCACCTTACGACAGGCCCAGAGCTTCTAACTCCGCATTGTCGATTCAGTCTTACGACAAGCCCGAGACTCATAGTCCTCTTAGCCCCACTCACTAATGGCTCCACCTTGACAGATCCGGAACTCCTAGCTCCACGCTAACGACCTGAGACTCATAATTCTCTTAGTCCTACTTGCTAATGACTCTGCCTTACGATAGACCCATAACTCCTAGCTTCGCATTCAACATGATTTGATCTTCAAAGACAAAAAAAGTTAGTCAGTGAAAGGGAAAACTTAACCAAAGAAGTGTCTTACATAGTCGGTCGTCCTGCTCGACTACATTCAGGCTTAGCTCAACCCGGTAGAGCTTATTCTCCATCATCTTATTCATAACGAACTTCAAGTCGCCCAGGATCTCAATCGCCTCCAGGTATGCTGGCTCTAGTTTTTCCTATCCAAGTTGGGGTTGAGCCGATAAATTATCTCACCAGACAGTTGGCCAGCTATACAGTTGAGGGGTTGACAAAAAATAAGCGGTCCTTCCACCTCTTGTGCGAGGACGGGTATTTGTTGAGGAAGTTACACCCCAGCTGAGTCGCGAAGTAAAAAATCTCACTCTCTCCGCACTTAGGTTATAGGAAAGAATGAGAGAACTCGGGGTCGAGAGGAACTTGGTACAACTGATAGATAATGATGGTACTACATATCAGGCGATTGAAATTGGGATGGACTGGGACAAGAAGAGTTGCAAATATGTGGCTAAGTCTTGAAGAAAAGACGGGATGAGAAATCTAAGGCTACTCACTAACTGGCCATGGTAGCAGTTGATATAATCGAGAGGTGGCTCATGTGGCCGATGCTTCGGTGTCGAGATGCGGATCTTGTGATTGGTAGGGATACTAAACTGCAGTTGAAGTTGTGGTTCTACACCTCTCATATAAATGGTCTATTGGGTCTTATACCAGAGATCCGATGAGTCTTTGTGACTATGGACTCAACGAAGAGAGAAGAAGAGAAAGAGAGGAAGAGTCTAAGAGTCAAAAATAGAAGCAACAAGAACTGCGAACTTACTAGATTGTTAGAAGCAAATAAGAAGAATAAGATGTCGGAGGCAACAAAAAAGAATGAAGACGACGTCGTTTGCTGATAGCCTAATATACCTTAACAACGATATAGTAAAGTTATCGCACTAGCACGTCGAACTGTTGGATGGTAAGAAAACATTGACATGATCTCATCACGGTCGTTAGATCGCTCGGCCGAACGACTATGATCATGACATAATCTCTCCCCACTAAACTTGCAACGACAAGTTATGAAGTGACACATCGATCCCCATGATGGTTCAAACACAATTGTCAGATGTAGATATCAAATAGTCGGCAACGCAACACCACACACGCCTTTGCAATTATGAGGTATGGTGCTCTTGAGGATTGAGACGAATACCGCATGTTCCCCATTAATATGATAGAATAGTGCGCCAATCATAAGGTGATATGTGATCTCGCGTATCACGTTTTTTAAATGTGATGCCTTATCTCTTAATGACCAGGACCAGACCAATTATCTCAAGGATATGTTGATACCTTAGCTCAACGTTCTGAAAAGGTAAGCTTGATTGATGATGGCTGGCACAGTCCAATCTATCGGATTATATCTTTTTTTGACTAAACTTGAAGGGGAGACTTGTGATGTAATGGAATCATACAACCCCCATATGTCCTATGTGATAAAAAATCGCGCTGAGTTGTCAGTCAAAGTCAAGGTAGGTCAGACATGACCCAAATATAATTAAACCCAATCCAGATGAGATTTGTGTTTGATCGAACCTACTCAACGCATTCATTCCAAAGTTTTGTTGGGAGACGAGACAATTACTAAGATTTGGCTTTAGTCGCCAACATCACCCCGGCTCTATCTCAGATTTCGACATCCTGTCTCGATCTCAGTTCCTGACATTCTCTCAGTTTCAAATATCGATATCCTCTCTCAGACTTACTCTTCGACATCCTCTCAGCCTCCCAACATCAACCCCAGCTCAGTCTTAGATCTCGACATTCTCTCAGGCTCAATCCCCAACATCCTCTACATCTCAGATCTCGGCATCCTCTCTCGTCCTCAATTGCCCTCCATTAGCCTCAGTCGTTAACATCCACCCTGTCTCAATCTCAGATCCCGATATCCTCTCTCGGTCTCAGTCTCAGTCTCGACGTTCTCTCAGCCTCATATCCTGACATTGCCTCTGGCTCAGTCTCAAGTCCTAGCATTATACTTCTGTCGGCTTCAGTTGTCGACACTCTCTATGTTTTGGCCTCAGATCTAGGCATTCTCCCTACCTCGCCCTCAATCACCAACTTTGTCTATCCTCAAAACCACTCAACATCGATCTCATTTTTTCATCCTAAGATCAGGCTCACACCCTAGTTGGCCCACTAAAAACGCATAGGGGCACATGTGGCATAACCATCATAATAATAACACTATTTCGCTCGAGAGATACATATGACGATTTGTAAATATTCTAGAATACGTGATATCGGGTGAATAAAGAAGCGATTATGTAGTTATTAGATCTGATCTCCTAATATCTCCCTACAAGCATGTGACTCTTGATGAAAATAAGGGCAACTAACTATTATAAGATTTGGTCCCCATTAACACATATAAGGATGATGCAACGTCTTACGTGATGATGCTCTTTTAACATAAGAATCCTACCCGGAGATACTCTTCTTGCATATAAATCCTAGACAAGATAAGTATAAAAGATTGGATTCTAAACGATGGAGGTTCTCTCATATACACTCTTTTTAACCTCCATCAAACTCTTATTTACTTCTTCTTTCTACTTTAGCTTCATTCTTCAAATAAATCCTAATTTAAATGTCAAATTGACCCATCGAAATCTCCTTGTCCCAATCTAACTCTATGTTAAAACGTTTATGAAGCTCGTTCATCTTCTTCATCAACGACCACTAGAGTATACATATGTCAAATTATTCATTAATTGATGATTTGATGTACACGTTATTTAGCCGGAATAGTAAATGGACTAGCGACAGGGACGAGTTAACCAGGAACTATTATTCATTTCCGTGGACCAGCAACAGGGACGAGTTAATATATGAGAAGAAGAAGCCGTGGCAGAGCGACAGGTGGTGGATCGGCCAAAAATGACCACAAATTGAGGGCGCACGCAGGCGTGCCGGCCGCGTGCCCACCTGCTGAGAGATTCAAATACTAGTAGCTAAGCTACAAGACAAGGAGAGCCGACGGAAGATCACTGAATGCATGCAAACAGTCACAAGAGGAAGAGGAAGAGGAAGAGGGAGTGGACCTGCTCTGTTTTGCTCTGCTCTGCAAATGTATTTATCTCGCAAACTACTTGAGTTCGGGACAGAAAATTCTGCTCTTTCCATTAGGATCTTTTGACATTGGAGTTGAAATGTGTTACGTTGGAGGCTTGGAGCAAACAGAACACATTTCGTAACGAATGAGATTGGATGAATGAATGGCCAAAGGCCATCTAATAAATGCTGAATTGACACTGACAGGATCAGTCATGGAGCCACGATATCAAGGAGGAAAAGAATTTTCATAAAAAATTGACTTTTTTAAAATTACATGCGATTTTCCGGTTTGCATGCATTCCCAAAACAAAGTTCAAAATTACACCTAGTAATCCAAAATTGACACTTCTGATTCCAAAACATTATTGAAATTTTCCCAGTTGACAGAAAAAGGATAATTTTATCAATTAATCCCCAAAAGAAATTAAAGAGATTCTGAAGATCATTATTTGTTACAGAAGATAAAATTTTATAGGAAGATCCCTTTATAACATCATTATTAGTATTTTTATTCGTTTTTTTAAAATTCAGCGTTACATGTTCTTATTTTAGTGCTTCAATTTTCCAGATGAAATATCGTGCAATCCCGCATGGACTCTACCGGGAACACAATGCCATTTTCTGAGAGTAGACAGGTGATGCACCAACCAAAAAGAGGAGCAGAATTCACGGTCGACGTCGGCCTTGTTCTTTCTTGGCCTTGGCCTTTCCATATCCACTCCTCCTCGTGAGGACAGCGACTGCTTTCCGACTTTGACGATTCTCAGTCTCGATCGATCATCAGGGAGTGCGCACTGCCAGTCTCATCTTGGTGACCAACTATAAGTACGCAAGGAGCGCCACGACCATCTTCTCGCTTCCTTCATCCCCTCATTTGCTTTTCTGGTAAAATATTTACTCTAGTATTTGTTTCTTTGGGCGTTCCTGGGTCCGTCTTGTTCGTCTTCCTCTCATATAATGGTGGTGATAGAAGGCTCTAAAATCTGAACTAGTAGGTCTTCGCTTCCCCTTCCTCTCTACGCTACTCATAGAGCTACCAGGATGCATTGTCCCTGTTTAAATAGCAGTTTATTTCTTTCTAGTCGATCATTGTGAAGATAAAACCGTGAACTTTCGAAGATAAAGATCGTGAAAAATCATTTTTTTTAGGGGCAAAAGATACCTAGCCAACGCATGCTCTTCGTCGGTTGGTCTTCTTATTAATAACGCTTGCTCTCTGTCTGTTGAGTCTCATTCTGCTGTCTATCAGATTAAATGCATCTATCCCATTTTTTGCTGGAGATTGCCCTTTCCTGGCTTTTTCCCTACAAATATCTGGTTTTGTGGATTAATGAAGCTATTGAGTTGATTAGACTAGCTAGTGTGTCTGATTAAATTTTTTTTCCCCCTAATGGAAGAAGATATTGTGATCTTCTTCTTCTTTCCTTTTCTTGCTTAGGCTTCTTTTGTAGATTGGTCGGACTATTGGAATATCTCCTGCCAAAGACATTACTACTATTGTCATTAATGTATGAGTAGATCTAGTTTTATGTCTTACCATGACCTGCTACTTTTGTTTGCCATTTACAATCCTATAGTGTTTTTAGCCATCTTTTAAGAGTGAAAATTTGAAACATTTTTTATGGAATATTTAACCTTTCCTGTGTTCATTTGTTTGAGGAACAATTAAGGATAAGAAACTCAGTGTCAAGAAGTTGGGTAAATGTCTCTAATGCTCCATTTCTAGTGCTCAATTGATTTTGATGAATGAAGCAGCCAAATCATGGAATTTGACAGTAAATAAATGATAGCAAAAGTAGAATGTTTCAGCTAAAATATGCCTTATTTTGGATGTGAGACTGGAGTAGCAAAATTACATTTATGATTTGTTTCAACACTTCTGCACTAGATTTCTACTTAATTCACAATAAATTGATCTGTTGAAACAATCTTTGTAGGATCCTACTTGGTATCACTTCCTCTATCCTTGGGTGATATCATGGGGGTGTGTGTGTCAAAATCAAATTGTAGGTCCAGAAGGAGGTCGGGCTGGTTCAGAAGATCCCGCAGAATGATTTTGCCTTCCATTCCTGATGCCAGTGAAGCTCAGATTTGGGATGATGAAAATCACTCTGTTCAAGTTGAAACCTCTTCGAAAAACAGAAAATCTGAGGTCTCTAATATGATAGTCCATCTCACTCAGTTGCAGTGGCATCACACTCAGATGGATGCTAATGGTATCTTCTTCTTCTTTCCTTTTTTCCCCCTTTTCTAGCGGCATTCAGAGAGGTAAAGACACAGTGTTTTTATTTATTGATTTCGCTTCTTTACAGTTATCTGCCAGGAAGATGCATGGTTTGATTCTGTCAGTATCTTGGAATCTGATTCTGATGATGATTTCTCAAGTGTTCATGGAGGTAGTATTAGTTTGCTCTTAACAGATGCATCATGATCACACAACAGATCTTCGAGATAGTGATGATTTATTTTAATGCTTGCAGATTGTATTCCATCAGCAAATGCAATAGTGGCTCAGCCATTGCAGAATGAAAATGCTTCATGCTGTATGGACGATGTTTGTCTTAGCACTCCGTTGACAGTGGCTCCTACAATCAACAGTTTTCCAGCTGATAGATTGGTGAATTCTTGCGGAAACTTTCGCGAGCTTCCTAGTAAGGTTGAGGAAGCTAGAGATAGAACTCAAGGAGCAGACATTTACACCAAAAAGAAAAAGGGTTTAAATGAATCATATGGTGGTTTGAAGGGCTCCAAAGATGTACATGAGATGGATGACAAATCTCATGTCAACAAGGCTTCACTGCACATCTGCAACTTGGTCCCTTCTGTTTGTTTTAATAAAAAAGTTCAACAGATGCCAAATGCTAGTCCACCATGTCAAAAGAAAAGATCAGCAGTTATCAGGCTTTCTTATAAGAGAAAGTCTTATGATGGAGAAGAGATAACTGAGTTCTGTGAGTAACACATTTGTATTTTAAAGTTTTTAGGGGTCTCCTTAGTGATGTTGCAAACTGATATCTGGCTGCTTAATGTTTTAGGTGCATCAAACAAATTCCTTTGTCGACCAAAAGGAGGGATAGTCGTTCCATGTTCCCCAGGGGAGAAATCTATGCCTGGATGCTGGTCCTTCCTCGAGCCATCTACCTTTAAACTTCGCGGCCAAAATTACTTCAGGCATGAGTTGCTCTCTTTTCGGAACTTTTGTAGTTAACAACAATTTTCTACTTTACTAATTTGAGCTGCACCTTGAAATGTGCAGAGATAAGAGGAAGCTTCCTGCACCAAACTATGCACCATATTATCCTGTTGGTGTCGACTTGTTTTTATGTCCACGAAAGATGCATCACATTGCTCAACATATTGAACTTCCATCAATTAAGCCTCATGAAAAAGTCCCCTCACTCCTTATTGTCAATATTCAGGTAAGACTTTTTCATTAGTTCATCATGAAGCTGCATGCTTGTTTGCTGAAAGTATATGTGCTTTGTCTCCTCTACATGTTAAAAATTTGCACTTTCCTGCAGATGCCTACTTATCCAGCTGCAATGTTTCTTGGTGATAGTGATGGGGAAGGAATGAGCCTTGTATTGTATTTTAAGATTTCTGAATGTTTTGACAAAGAAATTTCTTCTAGTTTCCAGGATTTGTTAAAGGTAATACTGTCCGCAATGCTGAACTATTGCTGTCCGTATCTTAAAATAAATCTACCTGGAGGCGTATGTAGTGATTCAACCTTGTAATTCTCACCTTCTGCAGAGGTTTATTGATGATGAAACTGAAAAGGTTAAAGGAATTGCTATCGATTCATGCATTCCTTTCCGGGAGAGATTGAAAATAGTGACCAGGGTGGTTAATCCTGAGGATCTTCTTCTGAGTGCAACAGAAAGGAAGCTGGTACAAGCGTATAATGAAAAACCAGTGCTCTCGCGCCCTCAACACAGTTTTTACTCGGTAAATAAAAGGTTCCTCTTTTGTACTTTTCAACAAATGTTGAAACATTTACTTGTGGTTCAGGGCTTCAACTTGATACAAAATCTTACTTCCAACACTTTGTTACTGTATCATCTAGGAGAACTTCTTTAACCTGTCACCATTAACTCTAAAGCTCATCAATCTTCATGTTGGCCATGATTGCCTCACTTCAATTTCACAAACTTACTATTGGACATTTCTCTAAAGAACTAGTTTGATATGCTAAAAGGTACTGAAAAGTAGCATGCATCTTTGTATGTACCTAATAGTATGCCTATTTTTGCAGGGTACAAATTACATTGAGATTGATCTTGATATACATCGGTTTAGCTACATATCACGAAAGGGTCTTGAAGCGTTTCAGGAACGTTTAAAACATGGAATCCTTGATCTAGGACTAACCATCCAGGTTGGAGCTAAGTCTTTCTCTGATATGGCTTGCTTCATTTTTTGGTTGTTTTAAGTGTTTTGTTAAGCAATCCTGAACGAGCTTTTCTTCTCGTCCGAAAAAGAAAGAATAAAGAAATCCCTGTTTGTTTTCATGTTGAACAAAGTTCTTATCTCAGCTAAACCAGTTTGTGTTATATTATCAACTGTTCAGGTCGAACAATTACCATTACAAGACAACAATCTAACTCGAGTCTCTAATAGTTTTTAAGTACTATCTTTGAAAATGCAGGCCCAAAAACAGGATGAGCTGCCGGAGCATGTCCTCTGCTGCATGAGACTGAACAAGATCGATTTCGTTAATCATGGCCAGATTCCAACTATTATCATGCGGGAAGATGATTGATTGTTCTATCCTTTGAAGTGGCACAATGCTTTAGAGCAAATAACTGTTTGTATCAGAGCAGGGCAAATTCCATGTCTTCATTGTGAAGGCTATCTGCAACGTTCCCACACAAAAAGGGTTACAGCCTGCAGAGAAATTGTCAATTTGGCACACATGTAGCAGCAGCAGCAGCAGCAGCTAGTAGTGGGGGAAAACAGAGAGAAAAAGGTTGTAAAACATGTTTTTTTATATGTCCGATAATTTGTTAGTGGGTTACTATGAATTTATAACCCATTATTTTGTCACTTAAGTTCAAATCCCATTAAAATAATCTAATTTATTTGTTATTGCCTTATTGGGTTTGCTTTTGGATGCGGATATTATATGTGTAGACTCGTTTATCTTAAACCCATCATCCATTATCATTGATGGATTAATAATTGATAGCAATATCAGGCTATATATAGAGTGTCATCTCTGCTGGGTGAAGGATGGATTGATTATTCTTTACTTTCCTATTCAGTAAGGATATATGGTGCCAAAGTCCTAACCCCTTGGAAGATCACGCTTCGACTTCTTATGTCACGTCCTCAGAAACCCATATTTACTAGAAAATCAAATAATATCTCCCCTGTACAACGGATAATTGGGACATTTATACATAACTCTCACACATACGATGACTCAGCCATCATAAATACAAAGTAAATTCACAACTACGCAGTTTATATTAATAAGAATGATAAACATAAACATAGTAGACAGTTAATATCGTTAAGAAAATAAAAATAGCAGAGAGTCCATATCCAAAAAAAATTCCAATGTAAGTCCAAAAACGAACATACCAGTTCAATAATATATAAACATAAATCTACTAAGACATTACCAAATTACTAAAATAAATACGGAAATAAATGAAGTGCGGAAACAGAGAAACTGTGGAGAATAAACTAAACCCTGAGACAAACTCCAAAACAACTCGACACCGTGGGACTGATAACTTGATCCTCTCCTAACTCTAGGTAATGCATCTATCTGCTACTTGAAACAAAAGTGGATGGTGGAGGTAGTGAGTCCGAGCAGACTCTGCAGGTATAAGAGTAGATAAATATATGACATAATAAAAGGTATAACAAGCAGAAGAAACAATAATGTATAGTCTCTAGGAAACAAAATAATAACTAGACATGTATGAAACAGAGTGATAACAGAATATCAAAACATACATGCATGTCAACCAAATGCAGCAATCATAGCTCATATAAATGCAATAACCACAAGAAAGTACAAAATGCAATAAATGCATATGATGCAATGACATGTGTCATCCCTGACACCAGTCAAGCTGTTAGTATTGTGAGAGAAGTGTCCTAAGACAATCACCTTATGATTGTAATCATTTATTTTAATAAATGAATATTCACTATTTAAGTATACATGTTTGTGTATTTGATTGAGATCTTAAACTCATTTACTGAATGTCCGCAATACAATTCACAGCATGAGAGAATTTGTGATGAATTCACAACTAGTGATTATCTCTACATGTGCAATTGTGAAGTATTGAAATTGTCCCTAGTCGATGAATTGATAAATACGGACACTATCAATCCTGTTGAGACTAACATGGGTTATTCTCTAATCAGCTGATTCTCACTGGCTAGAGACATTGGGATGTCCGGAGATAAACATGAATGCTAGTTAAGGGAACTAGTTCATTGGAGTAACTGGCTGTAAAACTTCATATGGTAATCTACATATAGATATGTCAATGAAGTTCTTACTGTAGCTTAAGTGCGATGTTCCTTTGACTTGCGGTGTTCAAGTCATCTTGGTCATGGAGACTTATACTTTAACATCTTAAGCAAGCATCTCTAAGGAGGTGTGGACCCAGGATGGTTGGGTATAAGCCGAAGTGCTCGAAGATGTTTGAACAACCTACAAAGGATTCACCACTCCTTGCGAGGAGATGTATACCCAAGGTCTATCGTCGGATTGTTACTCGAAGCCTCTGGCCAGAGCATCACATGTTCAGAGTATGAATCTCTCAGATACATGAGAGTAACTAGAATCCGTAGGACGAGAAAAACATTGCTTGGGCTAGGTGTGACGTAGTCAGCCTAGTGGGGACTGACACACATAGACCGTGTCCTGAACCAAGTGGGTATAAGATGGTGAAGGGAATGAGGCACGATTCATTATAGCTGCTGAAGGGTTTCAGAATTATTTCTGAGGTCAACCGTTGATCTTTCGATTAATTGGGAATCATGATGTACTACTAGGTGTCACTCATGATCATTCTATAATTGGTTAATTATAGACGGCCAACATAAATCGAAAGCCTATTTAGTCACATGCACTACGAGTAATCCGAGGGATTTAAAACGAGTTGAAAATTGGATTTTCCGATCAAGAGAGATAAGTCGAATCTGAATTTTTCAGAGATGCATCGGAAGCTTAAAATGACTAAGTCTTTTGAAGGCTTATTGGACGAATTAAATGAGTTTAATTCGTATGGTATAGGCTTGGGTTTGGCCGGCCAAAGAGGGTCCCCACCCTCTTTGTTTGGCCGGCCACATTAAAAGGGGAGAATCAAATTGTTTGGTTCAAATTATAAAATAAACCGAGCGTGGTTTGTTTTATAAAATTATGGATAATATATAAATTTTTATAAACCGAAGTTTGGTTTATTATTTTCATGGAAATTAAAATAAACTTTGAATAGTTTATTTTATTTTATAAAATCAATTATGAATTGATTTTTCCATGATAAGAAAAATTTATATAATAAATTTCTTGTGAAAATTTATTCCATAATAAAAGGGGAGACATGGTTGTTTTTATTATAAATTAAATTATGATAAAAACTTGGCATGATGGAATAATTCATAGAAAAATTTATACGATAAATTTCTTATGAAAATTTATTTCATAAAAAGGAGACTTGGCGATTGAGAGGCTACTATATAAAGGAACCAAGGCAAGGCTTGGAGATTATTCTAAGAGATCAAGGAATAAACCCTCTCTCTCTCCCTCTCTCTCTCTCCCTCCTCTAGTGCCGCCGGCCCTAGAGGCACTCCCTTTGTTGCCGTGAGCTTCATCCACTAAGCAGCTACCGTGAGAAGAAGAAGAAGCGGGCACGACTCCTTCCTCCCCGGAATCTTGATTCCGTTCTTCGTTTGGTGGTTAGTCTTCCCATCTCTCTCTTGGTATTCTTGTCGTGCCTTTGGAGAATCTAGTAGTTTTTGTCGGCACGAAACTCGTGGCTTTGCGAAGTCATCCCGAAGAAAACTCGGCGTGGACGCGAATAGAGGCGGAGCTTCCAAGGGACGCTTACGGTTGGATCTCGTCCCTTCCTTCGAGTTACGCGAGGTACTAAGTAAATTAGTTTACTTTCTGTAAAATTTTAAATGTATGATCATGTCTACACAATATAAGGTTGCATGCTTAGATGTGTGGTTAAATAATTTGTGAAATTATTTATGCTAAACCTTCCGCTGCATGTAATTAATTTTAAAATTACGAACCCGCATCCATGTCAACATGCACCCGGTCCCAACACAAGCAGCCATCACATCACATATGTGTGGCCGAGTGGGTAGGGTTGTGACAACTGTACGCACTCCAACGAATACCACTAGTATATGTAGTTGAGTGAACATGATGCTGGGGAACCAACTACACCAAAAACCCCAAGAAAAAGAGGGAGCCACCAACAGCTCTAGTATCCCTCGAAAACAACGGTGAGGGTGTCAACTGCTTGCCTACAACTCCAACATCTACTGCACATGAGTGATCGAGTGAGGCATAATAGGACAGTCGCTCACATTCTAGCAACTACCACAATGAGTGGTTGAGTGGGCAAAGCAACTAAATGACTGACGATGACTTAATTATATGGAAGTCAATACTCGTCAGCATGTAACTGTGCAGATGCGGTGCATGATACTAAATGCACAATCAACCAAATAACAACGATGCAACGATACAACCAATAAGTATTAAAAATCACCAAACATGCAACTAAACTACTAGGTAAGGTATGCCAACCAACCCTAGTTGTGTTTAATGATCATTTTTAAGTACTCGCGTACAAGCGATACTTTATAGAATAGAAAATCAACGATAAGACTGTACAGACATAAAATACGATTAGCTCGAAGATTAAGCAAAGAAAGTATTAACGGACGATATTAAAAACAGCAAAGGACAAGGTAAAACAGTCCTACTCAGACATAAACAATCATGCATTTAAGATAAATAATCTATAAAATACAAAAGGAAAAATACCCGTCTTAATTGTAGTACGTATCAGAAAGAACCCCCGCGATCGAATACACGTAAATAGTTAATGTTCTGTATCAAGATCAGAGTTAAGTTATTTACACAATTAATAAAGTAGCTCAATAATACTAACTAGATTAAGAAAATTCTCAATTATTATAATCCTTAAATTAATCCAAAATTAAATGGTTAACCCCTCGCCCACCAAATCGTCGTGATTAGGCTTATTTCTAGTTTAGCCTGAGACCTACCCAAAAGGTCTCACAACCAACTCTAAACTCAAACCAATTAGTTAACCTAGTTTAATACATCTATCCTCTTAATGAACTCATAGTAAACAACTAATTGACGACTGCAAGGGAACCCTGATAGTTCTCATTTAATCTTTACTAAATAGTATGTGTTGGTGCAATCTTTGTTAGGTCAGGGTTGACCTAGTTTGACTAGGCTCAGGTGAGCTTATGTCTGGTAAGCTTAGTAAGCTTAAGGTTGGATGTTTTGATGTTTAATAATGATGTTTGAATATCGTGTGAGTCAAGTGGGTCAAGGCTGACTGGAGACTTGACTGGAAAAGACCTAATGAAACTAGGTGAAATCCAGGTGGATCGGGGAGATCGCACGCTGGTATGGGAAAATACCTAGTGGGACTAGGTGAAGTCCAGGTGGATCGGGGAGATCACACGCTGGCATGGGAAAAGACCTAGTGGGACTAGGTAAAGTCCAGGTGGATTGGGGAGATCGTACACTGGCAAGGTGGAAGTCTATCGAGAGACTAGACCTAACTCGAGGGTTAGGCAAACCTGGTTGAGAATCAGGTTAAGTCCTAGTTGAGAGCTAGGCAGGAGAAATCCAAGTTGGTCAAATGGTTGATCGGACACTTGGTAGAGAAGTCTTAACAGGTCACGGTTGACCAAGGTTAGGAAAGGGAACCCTAAACTTGTACACACAAGTTAGGGTTGGGGCTCAATCGATTGGGTAATCGATTGGTTTCTCACGAACAGAAGCCTTCTTAATTGATTGGATGATCGATTAAGGAATGAGTGAATCAATTAGGTAATCGATTGGGAGAAATGAGTTGCGAGAACAGAAGCTGGTTGAATCGATTGTGTAATCGATTCAGCCTTTATCTTAATCGATTTGGTAATCGATTAAGATGTCCGGTAATCGATTGGGCAATCGATTACAACAATTTTGCACGAGAGCACAGAAAAGTGTTGAATCGATTCAACAATTGATTAAGGTTGTTCTTAATCGATTGGCTAATCGATTAAGCTTCGAAAAATAGTCGTTGAACGACTAAGTCTGACGTGATAATCGATCGGGCAATCGATTAGGGAATCCTAGGCGTCGGGTATATAAGGTTTTCATGCAAGTTTGATGCGGGATCGCTCGCGTAGCTTCGACGATTCTTCCTCCTCCTTCATCACCATTTCAAGTGAGGCCTTGGAGCTTAGTGCTATTGCATTTCCAAGAATCAAGAGGTGATTCCATGCTTGAAGATAGCAAGAAAAGAAAAGAGAGCTAAGTTGTGTAAATCTTGTAAGATTTCTTTTGTATTTGCTTGAGTTTCTTGTTGTATCTTCTTGTAAGCTTGTAAGAGGTTTCTCCACTTCAAGAAGAAGATCTTTCATAGTGTATGAGAGTGTGAGGAGAGCGGATCCTTAGATTAGTCACCTCAAGGAGGTGGATACCAAGTAAAATCGAGGTGTTAACATTGCTCAAGTTTTCCAAATCTACAACGAGCAAATATCGGAGCTAATCACCCCCTCTCTAGCTCTCCTACCTGTCCTAACAGTATGAACTTGCTTCAACTTGTAACTTTCTTGGACCTAGAGTATAAATATTTTACAATTAACAGATCACTTCAACTAGAGTACATTATAAAGTGTAATCGACTGTCAAATTTTGATAAGCACTTTAAAGATGAATGATTCACAATTAAGCATTTAGGAAAACATTTTGGCAGGCATAGCTAGTTGTTCACAAGCCTAATTAATACAACTTAGCACACAAAATCACATAAATTCAGCTCCCCCACACACTACCTCACGGCAATGGCCAACATAGGAAGCCAACAATTTAAGGTAAAAATTCGATTTCTCTATTAATAAATGCAATCTTTACATCCATTTAATGTAGCCCGTATTAATCCTAATGTATAGATTTAAGTGTATTCAAAACACCTAGCGTATAAATTAAAGAAGTCAATTTATAATTTGAAGTAGGGGTCCCTTCAGTGGTTCCAAAAGTTTGATTAAGTGATTACCTTATTGGTTTTAGAAGTATATATATATACTCAATGGGAGCAAATTCATTATGCTTGGTCAGTATGTGGATGATATTTTGCTGACAAATAATAATAAGAGCATACTGTATGAAATTAAGTCATTTCTATCCAATAATTTTAAAATGAAAGATCTTGGTAAAATGTTTTTTATATTAAGCATACAGATTCATCGTGATTGTCCAAAGGACATTCTTGGACTTTCATAGAAAGTTTATATCAAAAAGGTGCTTAATCAGTACGACATACAAAATTATGCACATAGTGACATATCTGTATCTACAGGTGAAAGGTTTAGCTTACAGCAATGTCACAACTTAAACTTGAGATTCAGGAGATGCAGAAATTTCCTTATGCATCTATAGTAGAAAGTCTCATGTATTTGCAAATTTGTATGCGTTGGGATATTGCGTACATAGTTAGAATGTTAAGTAGATATTTGAGTAACCCTAGACTAAGACATTAGAAAGGCATCAAGAGAGTTATGAGGTATTTGTAGAGAACAAAGGATTATATACTCATTCTCATTTATCAGAGATCAAGTCATCTGGAAGTCATTAGATATTCATATGCAAATTTTGCAGGATGCTTAAACAGCGAGAGATCCACGTCAAGTTATGTCCTCATGCTAACAGGAAGAGCTATCTCTTGGAAAAGCATCAAATAGACGCTTATAGTCACTTCTGTGATGGAGGCAGAGTTTATAACCTGCTACGAAACATCAAATCAGAAGATATGGTTATGAAACTTCATCACAGAATTATATATTGTCGATGGTGTTGATAGGTCGTTGAAGATCAACTATGATAATAAAGTTGCAAAATTGTACACTACAAAAATTTCATTGAATAGCGACGGACAATTTAAATTGTCCATCGCTATTAGCGACGAATAGATAGTATCCGTCGCTAATATTGCGATTCAGGTCAAACCCCTAACGATAGCGACGGAATTGGTCAAACCCCTAACGATAGCGACGGAATTGGTCAAACCCGTCGCTAATAGCGACAGACAAGTTACTTCCGTCACTAGTAGCGACGGACAAGTAACTTCCGTCGGAATTTTAGGTTAAAATTGCGGACTCGGTCCCCCCCTTGCAGCCACGCGATCAGATCTTCCTCTCTCCCCGTCTCCGACGTTTCTCCGTCGTCCCCGGTGCTTCTCCTCCGGTGAACCCTCCTCCGATCCCAGGTACGCTATATTACGTTTTTCGGCGGTGTTTCTTCCTTATTTTCTGCTTCTGCGGCCGCGTGACATTCTCATTCCGGTAGCTCCGGTCAGGCGTGGCCAGGCGCGGGAAGTTACGGCCGCGCGCGGCCTGCTGCGGCAGTAGCTATCGCCGGCCTCAGCTGCCGGCGGCCCCAGGTGTCGGCGACCGCAGCAAGCGTCGACCGCAGGTACCGGCGGGCGCAGCTGTTGCCGGCCGGTTACCATTTTTGGTTAATTAATTAATCAATTGATTAATTAATTCATTAACTGATTAATTGATTAATTTTTTGATTATTTAGATAAATGGATTGAATGATTAATTAGATTAATTGATTGTTTAAATTATCTAATTAGATTAATTTCTTAGTATAAGATCAATATGAAATTTGATTATGGATCATATATGTGTAGTTTGATTAATTAAAATAATTTTATTTGATTATTAGACTAATATGTCTTGTTTGATTAATTAGAATAATTTTGGTTAATTAATATTTGTTTGATTAATTCGATAGTAATTTAAGATCTAAATTAGATTAAATTGTGTTTGATAATTCAGATACAATGTATCCGAACAAGGCATGGATGTATAATAGGTTAGATAATGGATTTATCAGTGAAGAATTTTTTGCTGGAGTGGAAGAATTTGTGATCTTTACAAAGTGTAATCCTAAGTGTTTGAATGACACGGAGTTAAAGTGTCCATGTAATCAACGTAAATGTAGAAATACAGCTTTCTGTGATGAGGATATAGTGAAAACTCATATCTGTAAGTATGGGTTTGTTCCAGATTATTACAACTGATATTGTCATGGAGAGCCATATGTATTTGAATTTGCTGGACCTTCTGTCGCTTCATCATCGAACTCAATTGGTCCTGAGGCATCATATAGGCCTGCTGATGCAATGCAATCAATGGTTTACGATGCAATGAATGCATTTGATCAATCAAATGTAGATCAAATACCTACTTCTGAAGTTCAGAAAATGTATGACATGTTGAAGGCTAGTGAAAGAGAAGTATGAGTAGGTATTCCTTCTGGTCATTCTCAATTGTCTGCTACTGCAAGATTATTGAATATGATGGCGGAATATCATTTCTCAGAACGATGTTATGATGATATATGTCAATTGATGTCAGAGTTGCTTCCAACAGATAACTGCATGACTGATAGTTTCTACAACACTAAAAATCTAATTAGAGACTTGGGTTTATCAGTTGAGAAGATACATTATTGTGTCAATAATTGCATGATCTATTAGAACGAAGATAGTGAGTTGATGAAATGTGTAATCATCCTCGTTACAAGCATGGTACTCGCATGGTAAATCAGAAGAAGAAGAAAAATATTCCCTAAAAAGTCATGTATTACTTTCCTTTGACTGCTAGACTCCAAAGTTTGTATGCATCAGCAACAACAACAAGTCATATGATCTGACATCAAAACCATGGATATGATGGAGACATTATGTGTCATCCTTGTGATTCCCCTGCATGGAAACATTTAGATTCAACATTTTCTTCCTTTGCTATGGAAGCACGTAATATAAGACTTGAACTTTCTGCATATGGATTTCAACCATTTGGAAGTTATGGAAACAATATTCATCATGGTCAGTTATCTTAACACCATACAACTTACCACCATGGATGTGCATGAAAGATGAATTCATATTTCTTACCGTGCTAATTTCAGGTCTTCATAATCCAAAAGGGCAAATAGATGTATTTTTGCAACCTTTGATTGTTGAGCGAAGCATTTATGGAATATAGGTTCAAAGACGTATGACATCGCAAGTAAATCAAACTTTATAATGCATGCAGCATTGTTATGGACCATTAGTGATTTTCCTGTATGCTTCTTCTTGGATGAATGACATCCATGTAGCTTCCTCCAAGTTGGACCACTGGAGACTTGTGTTCTTGTGGCCTGCCATAATGTTTGGCACCATGCTTTCAATAATATCGCTCTTAATGGTTTAGGGTTCTGGTGGAATTTTTGTTTAACTAGGTGCCTTCTAAAACTAAAACTGAATCAATCTAATCTCAGTCCCTAGTTTAACTAATCCAAAGGCATGCTCCACTCTGAAAATTTCACAGTTCTTGATTTGGCCTATAGTCTGTTAGCTGTAGGAACTAAAGACATAGAAACAGATCTTATCATGTGTTATCATTTTCAGTTTCTTTACTAACAGTACTAATGTCAAGCAAATGTGCCCTCAGTTTCTTTACTAACAGTACTACTGTCATCATATCTAGTTGTTCTTGTAAAATTCCCTTGTATGATACCTTGCCTAATATTATAAGTTTGGATTTTTATAGTCATGTAGTCTGGCCAGAGATCCCGTGGTGATCAGATTACACTCAGAGTAGTCGGTGACTGGTAAGTACATATGTAATTCTTATATATTTCAGGTCAAATTTTGTTAATATATTTCATTTTTTGCTACAGTTTCATCCCAGATGGTCACCAGGTCTCCGCATATATTTCGAAAAAATTTAAAGAAAAATTGTTGACTACTACGACGTGGGGTCATATTGAACAAGAATTAAAAACTTTTTATTACGCTGAATTCTTGGTAAGTAGTTTAGATATATATTTGATTTAATGTTACAACTAACATGATACTAACCATATTTTTTTTTGTACAGAAACGGTATATTTGGGAGGAGGGTGCAGAGGAGCAATTTAAAAGAACATGGAATGTCTATTGCTCCAAGTTGTACAGGGACATGGTTTACAAGTGGAGAAAAAAAGACAAATAGGCCTTCAGAGGTCCCTGAGACAATTTGGGCAGCATGACGAGCAGTCTGGGATGCCCAGCACTGGAAAGATAATGCTGCGATTGCTCGACCCAATCACAACTCCGAGCTTGCTAACCCCAGCACTAGATCCACGAAGCACACGGCTGGATCCCGTTCCATTGTCCAGCATGCCACTGATTTGGTAAGTTTTTATTTAGGTTATTATAAATATTTAGTATGTTTTTTTGGATATATTTAAACATTATATTTTGTGTATACAGGCTGCTGAGTTACAGAGACCTCCCACTAGTTGGGAGGTATTCAGCAAGACCCATAAGAAAAAAGATGGGTTATTTGTCGATCGACGCTCCTTAGCAATCAATGTAAGTATGTTAATTATATTTTATTTGTTTTGACATTTTATATAGATTAATTTAATTATTATTTCACAGGAAGTAATGGTCACTAGAGTTGCAGAGGCAGAGGCGTCCCAGCCTGCTGTAGAGGGGGAGGATTCACGACCTCTTTCCACCAACGAGGTGAATCAGATTTATTATGATGTCATCGGTGGAAGGAGGAAGACCGTCCTATATGGCCTGGGCTCTCAGGCAAAGATCACATATGATCAGATGAGAGTTCCAGGGGTTAGGGGACGTCCAGGATCATCCTCCTCTTCCTCTAGTGAGATTCGTCAATTGCGGGAAGAAAATGATGCCCTGCGGACTCGACTCACGACGATGGAGACGACATGGGCCGAGAGGGACGCAGCATGGACTGAGAGGGGCGCAGCGAGGGATGCAGAGTTGAGAGATTTACAGACCCGCCAGACACACACTGAGGAGTTAGTGCATCACATGCAAGCTTTTGCAGCGACCCTATCGCCCATGACACAGATGCCCGCCCCCCCCGCCCCTCGTTTTGAGTCTCAGGAGACACAGGATCCTGAGGATACCCCAGAGGAGTAGAGATATTTTTGTGGTATGTTATATTTTTTCTCTATATTTTACAAAATCAAATTATTAGAGTTGAATTCAGTAATTGTTATTATATGCATCAGTAACTATCTAGTTTGTTATTATATTCATCAGTAATTGTTTCTTATTAGTTCATTTTCATTTACAGATTGTACATTATCAGAGTTGAATTCAGCTATTGACTCGGTTGAAAAGTATGTATATTAGATATTGTTTCTTAATTATTTTTTATTTGTTCATTTTCATTTACAGATTTAACATTGTTAGAGTTATATTTAGATATTGACTCTATTTAACTTTTATTTATATAGTTTGTCTTCTATTGTATGCAAGAATATTTTTCCTTTTGACCTAGTATTCACTCTGATATTCATGTATGTATTATTTGTCTTCTAAACTATAATTTTTCATTACGATATCAGTATTATATCTTTAGACTTCGATTTTTGATGTATGAACTTAGACTTTTGATTCAGTTCTTGCTTGATATATATTTGATATGTTTCTTATCTGTGTGGGAACTTGGACTTATGTGTTTGATATGATATCAATATATTTCTTATGTGTTTGGATTTGGAAATGTATTATCTGTTGTGTCTGTTATGTTTGTTATGTTTGTTTTATTTGGATATTTGATATGTATTGAATGTATATATGAGAAGGGGAAAAAGCAGGCTGAACTGGTGAAAATTTTCCAGGATTAGCGACGGATTTTTAAAAATCCGTCGCTATTAGCGATGGAAAATTGACTAATCCGTCGCTAATAGCGACGGATATTTGACTTCCGTCGCTAATTTATTCCCCGAACACGTCACCCCCCGGATCTGCGATTTGCGACGGATGTTTAAGTATCCGTCGCTAGTAGCGACGGATTATTCATTTTAATATCCGTCTCTATTAGCGACGGAGTTGACTTTCCGTCGCTACCGTTGACCTGCGACGGAGAGTTGCCCGACGGCGCTCTTTTCGTCGCTATTAGCATTTAGCGACGGAATACGTTCATCGCTAATTGCTGAAATTTTTGTAGTGGTATTCAAAGAGCAACCCAAGCTCGTCGAAGTCCAAACACATCAACATCAAGTTTCTAGCGATTAACAAAGAGTTCAAAGTGATCAGGTGTGGATAGAGTATATTCATACAAATTTTATGATTACATATCCACTAACCAAGAGCTTGCAACCCAAAGTGTTTCATGCCCATGTTGCACATATGAGAGTACTTCGTTGGGTGAACTATCTGTTTAGTGAGAGTCTATATTAATGTTTGTCATGTTGTTGCTCTATGTAATGAATACTTTTGTTATTGCATATATATATGTTCATTTTTCACATATAGTTTCTTATTTGTTGCAATAGTAGTGAATTTTAATTATCACTTTGAAATAAATATATCATAATTTACTAATACAATTTAACTAGTTTGAGTTATAAAGAATAGGTTATGGTTTATAATTACAGTTTAGCTTAAGGTATTTGTAAACATGACCTCGACGCTTTGGATCATTAGAAGGATCAGTTGAGAATGTGCATGTGTAAATTTAATTATCATACAATTTTCATATTATACATCCACATCAGATCTATATCATCAATAATGAAGTTCATATTGTGATCACTATGAGATTTATTACAGTTATAGTAGTTATGACTCTTTTAACCCTATCAAATTATTTAAGAGAATATTTACACCCATAAAGATTGACATTGTTACATGTAACTAAAAAATATATTGTGTGTTGTGTAATCTTTGCATGTAGTTTAAGTCGGAGATTATTGGATATTTATATATCCAATAACTTGTTAGCGGGCTTGCCGTGAATTTATAACCCTCTATTTTGCCACATAAATCTAAACTCGTTAAAGTGATTTAATTGATTTGTTATTGAGTTTAGTTTTGGATGTGGAGATTATATGTGTAGATCTGTTACCTTAAACCTATCATTTGTTATCATTAATGGATTGATAACCTATAGCGGATATCAGGCTATATATAGGATGTGATCCTTGCATGGTGAAGGATGAATCGATTATTCCTTGCTTCCCCATTCGGTAAGGATATACAGCGTTAAAGTTTTAATGCATGTTGAAGATTAGGCTTCGATTTCCCGGGTGGGATCCTCTGGTCCCGAATCTCTGGTCCTCCCCTGGTCCAAATCTGTGATATAAAATGCCCAATCACGTGCTGATCACGTGCACAAACCAAGCCAAGCCCCGCGCCCGACGCAAGCCCCTCTCTCACACGAAAGCCACTTCTCCTTCTCTCTGCGAATTTTTCCCCGAAACCCTACCGCAGCCATCGCCTCCATCGCCGCCCTAACCCAACGCGAAGCCCCTTCCTGCTTTCGCGTCCTATCTCTCGCGCCCAAGCATCCTCCATCGCCGCCCTAACCCGACACGAAGCCCCTTCCTCTCAGTAGCGCCCAAGCATCAAGCCCTCTCCCGATGCGAAGCCCCTGACCTCTCAGTGCCAGCCATCATCCCCTTCCTCTCAGTGCCTCCTCCTCCCCCGACGCAAGCCCTCACTCACGCGAAAGCACGAACCCTAAATCCGACCTCGCCCCTCGCCGCTTGCCGACCTCCTATTTATTCCAATCGATGTCTGCTACTGCTAATCTTTCACAGTTTCCTGCGTCTAATGTTACTCCTCATATGCTTCAGCAACCTATTCAACAGTTTCCATCACAAGTACCCCAGATGTTGCTCCAACAACAGGCACAAGATTTACAATCTAGCTTCCAATCATCTCAACAAGCAATTTTCCAATTGCAATAGCAGCTTCAACAAATGCAACAGCAGCAGCAAGTATCTGAGGCCTCTAAATTGCAGGTAAAACAATCATCGATGGTTTATCTTTTGTTTTTGGAATGACATTAGATTATGCAGGTTAATTTCTTGTCTTCGATTAGCATCTAGTTGTTGTTACTCTATTCTGCGTAATTTATATTTCATGAACTCATTGATTAAATGTGCAAGCTTGATATATATTTTTTTAATGTTAGATACGCCATCCAGTGTGAAAAAATAAGAACGACAACATTACTCATATGAACAAACTTTCTGGTGATTGTGAGTTAACATATGTTTGTCACAGGCTTGGTTTTTCAAATGTTCTTGATATCATGAACTTATGGAAGGTTGAATTAACTCTGTTCGGATCACATCGATCTCTAGTTCTTGCAACTTGAGTTCTACTTCAATTGGCTCCATGGTGCTCCAATTGTTTGTTAGAGGAAAAAATATGAGAAAAGAAAATTGATCCTATCAGGCTCGACAATAAGTAAACATATTTGATAATAAAGGTTAGAAGCGGCGAGGATTTTGGCCTAGTCTAAGATTTTTTCTTAACTGCTGCACAAACAAGATATTAGATCATGGAAGATAACCTTCCATGCATGATGTTTATGTTCTTTACCCTGTTTACTCTTCCATAGAGGCCCTTCCATGTTTGCGAAGAATGTTTAAGCTCTAGTTTATGTTTGTCAAGCATTTGCTTGATCCTCTCAGTTATGTGTGGCATAAAATACAAGAAGATCGTCTTTAGATTTATATACACTGTTCGATAGAAGCAGTTCATCTTTGAAATAGATCAAATTGTTCATTCAAATACTAAATGAATTCCATGTTTATATACTTTTCTCATTTCAGATTGGCTCTGTATCACGTCAAACTAGCCAGCTCGTTCAAGATCCTGATGCAATTCACAGGTAAGATAATGTTACCTTAAGCTCAAAGCAGTATGATGATTAATCCATCGGCATGTTTGAACGCTACTTCAAAAGAGCAAGCATGAATCTGTGCTGGAGAACAAAGATGACGGAGAATTTGACGAGGACGACGATGAGGATGACGACGACCAAGATGGCGAAGATCAGGAGGATGATGGAGGTGAAAGTGATCCATCCGGGGATGAAAATTACAATGAAGGAGACGAAAAAGATGACCGAGAAGCCAATGGTGAAGGCGGAAGCGAAGAGGACGATGATGATAATGACGGTGATTACTCTTTAGTTTATTCTATTTTCTATACGTTTGATCTCAGTATCATTAGAAAGCAAAGACTAATAAGTATTGCTAAGTATTGTTAAAAATCTAATTAGCTTTTATTCATAAATGTGTGTATAAATGAATTTAGAAATTTGAGATAAGGTGACATGGTGAATTTGTAAATCGATATTTTTTTTATTTTGTAACATAGTATGCAAAAGCTCTGTTGCAATTACTTCACATTGACATGACATTTGTACAATTCAATATTTGATTATTGTAATTGCAAAAACTTAACAAATAAATTCTTTTCAGCTATAATCTTGATGCTTCGGCAGTGTTTCTTGTCCTTTTCACACAAATTCTTGTTTCATAGTTATGCTTCTCAAATTCAACTGGAAAAGTTCTCATCATTGATTTCTGCAACCAGTTTTAGTAATTGTTATAAATCCAGAAATTGTTTTTTTTGTCTTCAATCTACAACTTCACATATCCTATTTTTGATTCTTCTACATTTTATCTCTGAAATGCAAGTTCTGAAATTTTTACTTTAAATCATTTATGTCGCCATAGAAAAACTGAAGCTTTATTCAAACAGAAACAGGGCTATCTCTTTTCTAAGGTTCATGCACGATTACACTATGTCATGCCATAAATAGTTATTCAAAATTTCATCTCTAGGCAATGCTTCAAAAACCAGACAAAACTGATCAGTGTAACCTGTCAAACCGGTAACTAAAAACAAAATCAATAAGATTTGAATTTATTGAAAAATATATAACCAAGCTAATCCAGTTAAATCAAAAAAACTTGGCATCAACACATGTGATTGATAAACCTCAAATTGCTTGTGTCATTTATAATGAAGAGAAGAAATGAACGACTCTGAAAATCAAGTGATTTAACACCAAGGTCGCATGTTCCCCAACAAGTTAAAAGATAGACAAAACATAAGCAAACATAGACAAAACATAGTCGCATGTTCTCCAACAAGTTAACAAAGCATAATTTTTTTTTCATACAAGAGCAATGCAAACATAGACAAAACATAAACAAAGAGCTCGATGTGAAGCAGACAAGGCAGACTAGACCATGACAACATGACACATTTGCACACCAAAGCTTGCCACCATCATCATACGCATAACTTTTTACTAGTGGAACAAAAAACGATAACAAAGAAACATTTTTTGTTTTGTTTTATTTTGTTCTTGGAACAAAGCACAAATCAAACAGTGATCATCATTCTCACAAATTCTTCATAATTGACTTGTCCATCTCCATCCAAGTCTGCCTCCTTGATCATCTTCTCCACCTCCTCATCAGTCAACTTCTCCCCCAGGTTGATCATCACATTCCTCAACTGCACCACCACCAGATGCAAGTCAAACACATAATTTTTCTGATCATGTTTTTCTCGGACACTAAAATTTCACACTGAAACAAACTCACCTCAGTGGCCTAGATGAACCCATTCTGATCCTTGTCGAACACCTTGAAGGCCTCCTTCAGCTCCTCCTCCACATTGGTCTCCTGCAACAAACCAAAAAAGCTTCAACTTTTTCACCTGCTGCACAGCAAACAAAAACCATGCAAGAGGGCATTCTATCTTCACATTTCTGGACATCAGGTTCTGGAACTCCCCAAACTCAATGCTCCCGTTTCTGTCCGCATCGACTTCCTGAACCATCTCCTGCAGCTCCTCCTCACTCGGGTTCTGCCCCAGTGACTGGATCACGGTGCCGAGCTCCTTCGGCGTTATGCAGCTTCAACAGAGTAGTCTGTCCTCGCTTCACATAAGAAAGCACAAAGGGAGAAACTTGAAAGAAGAAAGGAGAAGAAAGCACAAAGGGAGAAACTTGACAGAAGAAAGGAGTAGACCATCTCCGTCCTTGTGGAAGAGGCAGAAAACCTCGTGGAACTCGGTGACGTGCTCCTCCGAGAGAAGATCCATCAATGCAGCGGCGAAGGGATGAGGAGAGGCGTGGGAACATCGGGCGGCGATGGAGGATGCTTGGGCGCGAGAGATAGGCACTGAGAGGAAGGGGGTTCGCGTTGGGTTGGGGCGGCAATGGCTACGGTAGGGCTTCGGGGAAAAAATCGCAAAGAGAAGGAGAAGTGGCTTCCGCGTGACAGAGGCGCTGGCGTTTGGGCTTGATGTGTGCACGTGCCGCGCACGTGACACCACATTTTATAAGGTGGATGTGGTCCAGGAAGGAACCAGGGATCTGCGGACCAGAGAATCCGCGCCGTCGATTTCCGACTTTTGATCTAGGAGATAGCGTGGAGACGATGTCTTTGAATTCAACTATGATTTAATTATAACATAAGATTTTTCACATCTCATTGTAAATACTTCAATTTTTCTATGTTTAAATCGATGGAAAGATTATGCAGATTATTGTTTTCCATCAAAACATCATACTAGGAAGTCATTCCAAAATTCGTTTCTTTTTTCATTATTTTAAAATTGCACTGTATCTATTTTATCTAGTAACAGGTTACGAAACAAAAATCTTGTCACTGTTAATATTTATTAAAAACAGTTAATATTTTACATAATATTTATTAATATTGACTTTTATGTTTTTTTTCTTAAAATTAATCTTACATTGATTAAAAAATAATTAAGAACCGAGTGAGTTTTTATATGATCTTGTCGCGATCCCAAGGGTCGGACGGTCTTCCGGATGGCACGAGTTGATGAGATGGTAGCAAGCTGGCCGCGCTCCAACGAGGCCCTGCAAGACAGCGACCGTTAGTAAACCCGCCGGGGATTTCCCCGGTCAGGCACTCCGACGGTCAAGTCAGTATCCGCAGATATAAGAGTGGAACTGAATTGAAATGAGGCAATAGGCAAGAGGGCTCGCGTGCGCGTACCTGCGGTAGGGGGAGTGCGAAGTTTATATAGTCGGGGGAACTGACAACCGTTATCTGTATTGACGAGACAAGAGTGTGATAACTGTCAGCTCGTAGGGAGCACGTAGGAGTGGCGCGGCATGACGCGAGGTGCTCGAGCAGTACGAGGGTACTGAATTGGCGGACTTACCGCGAGAAGTGTCAGGGATAAGTAAGGTGCGCAGAACCCCATTAGCAGGGTCGTACCCTGGATATGATGATACAGGGGGCATAGAGGCGAGGTAGCCCGTACCCCGAGAGCCGACTGGCGGGTCCGAGTGTTGGGGACCGAATCGGGTAATGGCCAGGGAGCGTGGGCAGTCACGCGTCTGACTGGTAGAATGGAAGCGTAGGGTATGCCCTGAGTCGGGGGTTTGCCGAGTGGTGTCTGTCTGATTCTGTTAGGTATCTAGTCCTTGTGATGTCCTTGGAGCGCGGATCGCCCCGTGTCCGACTGTGACGCACGACCTAGCTCTAGGTCGGGGAATGGCCAGGGAGCGTGGGACACCCTGCGTCCGACTGATTGAATGGCTGGGATCGGCCCAACCGACTCCATTCGTGGCCAGCTAAACACTGCCCCCAGGGGCTCCCGGGCTCGGGAATCCACCCGGGAATACCTTCGCTGACTTGTCTACTAAACCTTTCTGGTGCTAGGCTGACTGGTGGGCCCGGTCACTGAACTTATCCGTAGGTAAGGCCGGGATCATTATACATCTCATTGACACACACAACAATGTTACTCGAAGATTTTTCCTCTCAAAAAGGAAAACAAATATTATATCTAGTATATGATTTGATCCACTGGGAGAGATTGGACTTTTCGATGTTCTGCTAGTTAATTTAATTCAGTGTTTAAAATACGTTAGACGGCAAGTGGACAGTCGTCCGCCACTCAACGCCTAGACACCTAGGTGGAATTTTTTTCTCATACCAATCCATCGATTGACAAGATTTAATCGATTAACTAATTGATTGACAATTTATTTCTCTTAAAATTCCTACCAATCAATTCAATATATTTTTATTTCTCGTGAAACTCATGCTTAATCAATTTGAAATGTTAAATCGATTTGTCAATCGATTTGATAAGTTTCTATTTCTCGCGCAACTCATATCAATTATTTGGCTAATCAATTTAAAATTTTCAATATATCGGTCAATCAATTAGAAAAATTTATTTAAAAAAAAATCGGAAGTCTTGCACCTAAGTGATGCCTAGCTGCCTAGGCCAATAATTAATACGACAGTGCCTATCAATTCGCCTTTATAAAAGGTAAAACGCCCGAGGTAAAAATTTTCGTCGAATCAAATCGATCATCCGAAATTAAAAAAATCTCATTAATTATTTTTCTTTATAAAATGTAAGGCGATGTCTTGTAGAACAAAATTGGCTTAAAATCCCTCATAGCAGGTCAACATCTGCATTCAGTCTCCAGGTCAGAGAAAATGAGTTTCAACTCCCTGCCAAAACCTGATGCCCAACTGCAACTCCCTTGAAAATGTGTATTTACCTAATTGCCCATGAATTTAATTAAAACTTATATGTACGTAGCTCAAAGTTTCCGCTCAAACCACCAACTGCATTGCCTGCCCTAACTCACCTTCGTGTTCCTTCTCTAAAATTTGACGAACAAAGCCGACGTTGAGGCATCAGAAGCCAAAATCGAAGAGGCGATCACACCTTTGTAGCTCATTTTTCCGGTCGAAACCCCAACTGGTAGCGCCACGCCTTCTTGCCGTAACTCAAAGAGGGAATCACAATTTTTCAGCTCATTTTTCCGTCCGCAACCCAAACTGGTAACGCCTCGCATTGTAGCCCTAACTTAAAGAGGCGAACACACCTTTATCAGTCAGTCTTGTTGGATCGTGAAAGCCGATAGAGGGGGGGTGAATATCGGAAATCGCTCTTTTTCGGAAAACTAAGAGTAAGTGCACAGCGGAAACAAAAATACGAGACACAGCACAAAGACACAGTGATTTTTACTTGGTTCGGAGCCTGTGTCGACTCCTACTCCAAGGCCCACGGTCGTTGACCGTTTACTTTGGGCAATTCTATAGTCACGCAAATAGGTTACAATGATTTCAATTACAAAGAGAGTGCAATAAAATAATAATAAAATATTAAGCTCTTCGTTACCGACGTCCGGAGTGTGTCGATTCTTTTTCGGGGCAGCGGGACGTCGTCGGCTCGAGGTGAGGCGTTTCTGGAGCAAGGCACGAGCGTAGAAGAGCGTGAAAGCTTTGGAATCAAGTTGATGTTCAGCTTGGGGCCGAGGGGGTGCTATTTATAGCCCCTAGGGCGCCTTGGACGTCGGGGGCGCCCTGCCAAGTGTCATCCGATCCGCAGTTTGCTCGGTCAAGCTTTATCCCACCTAAATAGGGATGAAGTTTGACCTCTGGGGCGCCCTGGTCGCTGAGGGCGCCCTGGTTGACCCGGTCTTCTCGGCTGGATAGATTTGATCGGCCTCGCTGGCGTAGGCGCGAAGCGCCTTGGCTCCTGAGGGCGCCCTGGGCGCTCAGGGCGCCCTGGCTGCTGAGGGCGCCCTGGATGCAGAGGGCGCCCCGGCCAGTGGTTAGCCGAACTCCTTTTTGCCTTACTTGTTTCTTGTTCACCGTGGAGGCGCCCTAGACACTCAGGGCGCCCTACTCAGCTGCTGCCTCACTCCTTTGAGGCTCTCTGAGCTGCAGACACACGTTCCTTTGGTCCTGCATCCAGGGTTAGTCCGAAAACAAGATAAAGCATTAATTTATACAGCCTTAGCTGTCTTGGTTCTGACTTTGGTCTCCAAAATGGAGCCCTAGGTCGAACCGACGTCTACTGTTCCCTCGACGGGGAACGCGTCCTCACCTACTCCTCTCGGGAGAATTTCCTGTTGCCAACCGCTCCTTTGGTTGGACTTTTGCCTGACGGTCCTTTGTCAGGGCTTGGATGCCGAGCTACCCTTCGCCCGGTGCCTAGCAGTCCTTCGCTAGGTCTTCAGTCCCAGACTGTTCTTCGCCTGGTGCCTAGCAGTCCTTCGCTAGGGCTTTTAACTCTGGCATTCCTTCGCCAGTGCCTAGCGGTCCTTTGCTAGGGCTTTCACTGCACACTTGATTAACTTGTTAGAACACAAGAAGGACTTAACTTTTGATCTATGTTGCCATTATCAAAACACAGGTTTGACTTAGGTGCATTCTGCACCAACAATCTCCCCCTTTTTGATTTATGGCAACCCTAGTTCAAAAAGTTAAGTTTAAGCAAGACATGAAAAAGTTTTAACTTTTGTTCCCTCCCCCTGGAAGGAATCTCCCCCTATGTTTTTCAAAAATTTGTGGGGTTTTAAACACTTTACTTGTACTTAAGTTTTAGGTAACTTAAAAATACATAGTAGAGTTTAAAGCATAATTTGAGTTTAAAGTCTTAAGTTTTACAGTACTCAAAATGTTAGCTTAAATACTCTGTAGTATATAACAAGCTTAAGTACTTAGTAGGTTTTGAAACACTTAGTACTTAACAAATTTTGAAAAACTTTAGCTTTAGAGTAAGGACAAGCTTAAGTAGAAACCTTTTGAAAGGCTAGAGTACTTTGCAAAATTTGAAAGCTTGAAAAAAAATTTTGAAGCTAGAGTACTTTGCAAAAATTTGAAAGCTTTGAAAAAATTTTGAAGCTAGAGTACTTTGCAAAATTGAAAGCTTGAAGAAATTTGAAGCTAAGTAATTTGCAAAATTTTGAAGGCTTTAAGTAAAAGTTTCGAAAAGGCTTAAGTAATTTTGAAAGTAGAAGTTTTGAAGGCTTAAGTATCTTTCAGAAAGACTTTTTGAATAAAGGATAGAGTTAAGAAAATTTTGAAAAGAAAATTTTACTCTCTCCTTTCCTATCTCTCCCCCTTTGCCATATATCAAAACAATTAAATACAGCATAAATAAGGAAATAAGTAAAATTTTTGATGTACTGAATTAATCCATACTTAAATTTATACTAAATCAATCAATTCTCTCTGTAGGGGTCTGTCTAACCAATTAGCTACTTACTAACTGTTATAACAGTAGTTTTTGCTAGGGTTAGTCAAGTTAAGTGTTTTTGTTCAAGTTAGATTTTCTAAACTTGACACTTAACTTGATTGCTGTATAAGTTGTATTTAGTGCCCCAATTACTGCAGATGCACTGACTTAAAGCATCTTGAATGAGGCAAAGACTAAGCATCTCAACCCTTTCTAGGTTATCAATCATAAGTACCCTAAGGTGCTTTTGAGATGCTGGCTTCTAAGTCTATAGGTGCATGCAGTTCTAGGTTAAAGCCTAGGCTAAGTCCATTTTCGAAAAATCCCTAGTTTTTGAAGGGGTAGTTTTAAAATAAATATAAACTAAGTCGAGAAGATTTTAGAATTGATTTTGAAAAAAGCTAAGTTGAAAACTGTTTTGAAATTTAAATAAAAGTTTTTCAAAATTCTAAATTTTAG
>JAGFNQ010002152.1:61664-176137 GCA_024364735.1 Boesenbergia rotunda | reverse complement strand
TGGTGCACCGTTTGATGAATTCTGTTCAGAATCTGGAATTATCCATCAGACAACGGCACCTTACTCACCTCAATCGAATGGTGTTGCCGAACGTAAAAATCGGACACTAAAGGAAATGATGAATGCCTTGTTGATAAATTCAGGCTCACCCCAGAATTTATGGGGGAAAGTCATATTATCAGCAAACCACATTCTCAACAAAATCCCTCACAAGAAAAATGATAAAACACCATATGAACTATAGAAAGGCCGTGAGCCATCGTACAAATACTTGAAAGTGTGGGGGTGCTTAGCAAAGGTCGAAGTACCTAAGCCAAAGCAAGTTAAGATCGGACCTAAAACGTTCGATGCAATATTTGTCGGATCTGCCCAAAAACAGTAGTGCATATCGCTTCATAGTTCATAAGTCAAACATTCCTGATATTCACGTGGGTACAACCATAGAATCTCGGAATGCAATATTTTTTGAAGACGTGTTTCCAAATAAGAAGGAAAACGTTCAAATAATGGCAACGAAAGTTCTAACAAAGATAATGTTCCAGAACTTAGTTGTCATAAAAGGGATATTGACAATCAAAGTAAAAAAACCACGTCGGAGCAAACGGGCTAGAGTTGAGAAATCGTTCAGGCCGGATTTCATGACATTCATGTCAGAAATGGGACCCAAGAACACTAAGCGTAGCTCTCTCTGGTCCCGACGGCCCATTGTGGAAAAAAGCTGTCAATAGTGAAATCGAGTCCATCATGAATAATCATACTTGGGAATTAGTAGACCTTCCTTCTGGTACTAAACCATTAGGTTGTAAATGGATACTAAAACGTAAGTATAAAGCTGATGGATCGATTGACAAGTATAAAGCCAGACTTGTAGCTAAAGGGTACAAGGAATAGAAAGGCCTTGATTACTTCGATACCTACTCACCGGTGACAAGGATTACGTCCATACGAGTGCTGATAGCCATTGCAGCATTGTATGACCTTGAAATACACCAAATGGATGTTAAGACTGCATTCTTAAATGGTGAGTTGGAAGAAGAAATCTACATGGAGCAACCCGAGGGGTTCATAGCTCCTGGAACTGAGGGAAATGTGTGTCGACTTGTTAAGTCGTTGTACGGATTTAAACAAGCACCAAATCAATGACACAAAAAATTTGACAAAATAATGCTGTCAAACGAATTCAGAATAAAAGAATGTGACAAATGTATTTATGTCAAAAGCACACCTGAGAGTTATGTAATCGTCTGTCTATACGTAGACGACATACTCATAATGGGAAGTAATCATGATGTCATCATGAGTACTAAGAAAATATTGACCAATAGTTTCGACATGAAAGATATGGGTCGAGCAGATGTCATATTAGGAATTAAAATTCTCAGGACGTCCAATGGGATAGTTTTAACACAATCCCATTATGTAGAGTCAGTATTGAAAAGATTCAATGCATACGATCTCTCTACTGTAAAAACACCTATGGATCTAAGTCAACACTTAGCGAAAAACCATGGTGAACCCATATCACAATTGGAATATTCCCGGATAATTGGCAGTTTAATGTATCTCACAAACTGTACTCGTCCGGATATTGCCTGTGTGGTCAACAAACTGAGTCATTTTACGAGCAATCCAAACGACACTCATTGGAAAGCAGTGATACGAGTTCTTAGATATTTAAAATATACTATGAACTACGAATTACATTACGGAAAATATCTCACAGTCTTGGAGAGATATTGTGATGCTAATTGGATCTCCGATACAAAAGACTCCAAATCCACTAGTGGATATGTATTCACGATCGATGGAGGAGCAGTATCTTAGAAATCCACCAAGCAAACATGCATAGCTCGATCAACAATGGAATCCGAGTTTATAGCACCTGATAAAGCAGTTGAAGAAGCCGAATGATTGCGGAATTTCTTGGAAGATATTCCGAGCTGGATAAAATCTGTGCCCGCCGTACTTATCTGCTGTGATAGTTAATCGGCAATTGGAAGGGCACAGAGTAGTATGTATAATGGTAAATCACGACATATACGTCGTCGACATAATACCATTAGGCAGTTGATCTCGAACGGAGTGATTGCAATCGATTATGTCAAATCTAAGGATAATTTAGCAGATCCCCTAACGAAGGGGCTAAATCGAGATCAAGTATACTGCTCATCAAGAGGAATGGGATTGAAAATCTACAACTAAAAATGACTATAGCGGTAACCCAACCTTGTTGACTGGAGATCCCAAGATCTTGGTTCAATGGGACAACGAAGTTATAGAAGTTGTGTAACAGCACAAGAGAAATAATTATCTCTACTATCCCAATCCTAGGATGATTTGGTGCTGTCCTACCACATGTAGTGAGGATAAGCTTATGCTTTTAATGACTTCTATACCTCTAAGGTGGAGTATGGTAGGATACTCTTGATAGAAGTGTCACCTATGTGAGTGTGAAGACAGGCCACTTCAATGAAACACTCATGAATCCAAGATGGTGTCCATGGTCTCTGTGTGGGTGTTATTGTCTTAGTATACACCAACAGCTGAGCAGTTCAAGACATCACGTTCACTACGCAGCCTAGTATGCTCGATAGCATTCCACTACGGAAGTTTCAAAGTCACAAGCTACCTTTCCCGATGCATTGACTTATCGATTGGACTCTTGTAAAGTGTCAACATGCATACATGCAATACATGCATTAATTTTCATTCATGTGGGAGATTGTTGGATACGATTTTGATGTCATCGATCGTTGAAAGTCAAGTTTGACTTCAAAATCGAAATCTACGTTTCGCGTAGATAAATCTGGACTATTTATTTACTCAAAACCGATTAAGGATGAATGAGAAATTAATTGTTCAAGATACACTCAATGATGGTCGTCGGATCAAAGATCTGGACAGATCGCAAGAAGGTGCGATCTGGAGCGTCGGATCAAAGATCTGAATGTGAAGAGGGAGAATGGATCTGAGGCGTCGGATTAAATATTCTAATCTGACGGCCGAGATCAAGATGGATCTGAAGAGTTATAACTCTTCAGATCAAGGGACGAGATTAAATGATCTTTAAAGGGTTATACCCTTTCGTTATGAACGGTCCAGATCTGTCCGAATCAAAGGGTACTTACCTCTTCACTCAATATAAATAGATCCCTCCACTAGATCATTTCATTCATTTAAGCATTGCAATCTATAAGCATTTGCACTCCTCCCTCTTCTACATCGAGAGTCCGAGAAGCCTACGGAAGGTTCGCCGGTCTCGGAATTTGAAGTGCTACTATTCCGAGACGACGTCGTTGTATCTTGGAAACGAATTGCTGCTATCCGTGAGCACCAGTAGCGGAGCAATATCGTTTTACGGAGATAATGTCAAACACTAGCCTTGACGTGAAATACCAATCAGTTTGCTTCCTCCGAAAGCAACCTCCCGGAAGTTCCGACGGTCGTGAATCGACTAAGTCAAATACCGAGGAGATATATTCGAAATTATTGGAGGAATAAATTTTCCAACAATTTCCAACTTGTCTAAACCCCTAAAATCCACCCTCTATTGCTTGGATCAGCGTCAATTTCAACCTTACAGAAGATTGTTCTCCGATCAGCCATCCACAGAGCAATTCTTCTTTGATTCGCAGCTGAGTCCGATCTGATAAGCTTAGCAGATGCCATAATTTGATCTGTGAGCTTCATTTACATTCATAGAATCATTCTAATTAAGGGTAGTGCCCTTATTCTTTTTGACTTATGGATATACCATTTAGGGTGTGGATGCGTTTGGTTCAAATTATCATATATAATCTTAGTTATGTGATTACTTGTGATTATCAAGTAATCACATAACTAAGGGGGCGTTTGGTTTGGGGTAATAGGGACTAGGGAATGGGAATGGATGGTAATCATTCCCATTAACACTGTTTGGTAAGTGTCAATGGGAATGAAAATAAGGGAATCATTCCCTCATTTTCATTCCCTACTCCCCCCTCATCAATCAAATTCCTCAATCATTCCTTCCTTTTCATATATCCAAAACACTCCTTTTTTATTTTTTATATTTCATTTTACTATTTCATTTTATATTATCTCATTTTACTTTCTCTCTCTACATTTTAAAATTTCTCTCTACGTATTTATTCTTTTCTCTCTCTACATTTTCTATTATTTTCTCTCTCTACTTTTCTGATCTCATTTTTTCTTTATTTATTTTCAATATTACTTTCTCTCTCTACCTCTCATATTATAATTTATCTATCTTAATTTTTCACTTTTTTTTTTATATTTTCTATATAACTTTTTCTCTATATTTTCTATATCACTTTCTCTCTCTACATTCTCTATATCACTTTCTCTCTCTATCTTTCTCATCTCATTCTCTCTCTATATATTTTGTTAATCACTTTCTCTCTCTACCTCTCTTATCATAATTTATTTATCATTATTTATCATTTTTTTGTATATTTCATATATCACTTTCTCTCTCTACATTTTCTACATCACTTTATCTCTCTACCCTCTCATCTCACATTCTCTCTATATAATTTCAATATCACTTTCTCTCTCTACCCCTCTTATTATAATTTATCTATCTTTATTTTTTACTTTTTCTCTATATTTTCTATATTACTTTCTCTCTCTACATTTTGTATATCACTCTCTCTCTACCTCTCTCATCTCATTTTCTCTCTATATATATTTTCTATATCACTTTCTCTCTCAATATTTTCTATATCACTTTCTCTCTCAATATTTTCTATATCACTTTCTCTCTCTATCTTTCTCATCTCATTCTCTCTCTGTATATTTTGTTAATCACTTTCTCTCTCTACCTCTCTTATCATAATTTATTTATCATTATTTATAATTTTTTCTGTATATTTCATATATCACTTTCTCTCTCTACATTTTCTATATCCCTTTCTCTCTCTACTCTCTCATCTCATTTTCTCTTTATATAATTTCAATATCACTTTCTCTCTCTACCCCTCTTATTATAATTTATTTATCTTTATTTTTTACTTTTTCTCTATGTTTTCTATATTACTTTCTCTCTCTACATTTTTATGGATTCCCATTACTAAAGTTAAACTGAACCAAACATTATCAATGACAATAATTTTCATTCCAGGATTTGAACCAAATACTACCAATGGAATCATGATTCCCATTCCCATTGACCCTTTAATGAATCCCATTACCATTCCGATTAATAAATTTGAACCAAACGCCCCCTAAGATAATAGGGAATAAAACATAATCTGAAGTTGCTTGGTTCAATTTAGGTATTCAAATAAAATCTTGTTTGTTTGGAGATAATAATGTATGACATAATATAATATTTTACCGTATTACACTTTAGAATTTGTTTAGATAATTTTATTAAATTTTAAATTAAATTTATTTAATTTTTCTCTATTTAATTTATTAAAAATCTAATTAAAATATCAAATTAAAAAAATATTCGCCGGGGACATCGACGTCGGCGTCCAACACCGGCGGCCGACTGTTGGCACCGAAAGTCGACGATCGGCGCAGATCGCCGGTGGCTGCCGGCCGGCGGTGGTCGTCGGTCGTCGTTATCGGTCATCTCAGTCGCGAATAATACTTCCGGAAGTTAATAAATTGTAATAGTTATTTTCGTCTTAAATATAAATATTGGAGGATAATTTTGGAAAGATAAGTTTCATAACTCCGGAATCAAGAAAAATCTTAGGAGGCGTTTGGTTTGTACCATTTTTCATTTTCATTTTCCAGAAAATCGCATTTTCTAGTTTTCTGGAAAATGACTTTTTTTCATTCTCCAATTTTCCAGGAAACGCTATGATTTTTTCTGGAAAACAAAGCTGGAAAATGCAAACCAAACATGTTTTTCAAAAAACCGCATTTTCTACAGAAAATGAAAATGAAAAACAGACTGGAAAATGCAAACCAAACGCCTCCTAAGATTTTTCGATTCCGGATTGCATGCCCCTTTTGCTGACGTGTTGAACATCGATCATTATTTGGGAATCGCTAATTATCCAAACCAAACAAACAGTCATCATCATTCTCACAAATTCTTCATAATTGACTTGTCCATCTCCATCCAAGTCTGCCTCCTTGATCATCTTCTCCACCTCCTCATAAGTCAATTTCTCCCCCAGGTTGATCATCACATTCCTCAACTGCACCACCACCAGATGCAAGTCAAACACATAATTTTACGGATCATGTTCTTCTCAGACACTAAAATTTCACACTTAAACAAACTCACCTCAGTGGCCGAGATGAACCCATTCTGATCCTTGTCGAACACCTTGAAGGCCTCCTTCAGCTCCTCCTCCACATTGGTCTCCTGCAACAAACTAAAAAAGCTTCAACTTTTTCACCTGTTGCACAACAAACAAAAACCATGCAAGAGGGCATTCTATCTTCACATTTCTGGACATCAAGTTCTCGAACTCCCCAAACTCAATGCTCTCGTTTCCGTCCGCATCGACTTCCTGAACTATCTCCTGCAGCTCCTCCTCACTCGGGTTCTGCCCCAGTGACTTGATCATGGTGCCGAGCTCCTCCGACGTTATGCAGCTTCAGCAGAGTAGTCTGTCCTCGCTTCACATAAGAAAGCACAAAGGGAGAAACTTGAAAGAAGAAAGGAGAAGAAAGCACAAAGGGAGAAACTTGAAAGAAGAAAGGAGAAGTAGACCATCTCCGTCCTTGTGGAAGAGGCAGAAAGCCTCGTGGAACTCGGTGACTTGCTCCTCCGAGAGAAGATCCATCAATGCAGCGGCGAAGGGATGAGGAGAGGCGTGGGCACATCGGGCGGCGCTTTATAGGCGGAGGGAGGTTGGAGGCAGAGAGGACAGCAAGAACAGGAAGGGGACCCAGTAGAACCCTATCCGATGGAGACGTCGGGCGATGCAGGCGGCGACGCCGCCTGCTTGCGTCGGGGGCGATGGAGCGATTCGTAGGCGTCGGGCGATGGAAGGTTAGGGTTTTTACGGTTTCGGCGATGACTGTGGCGGGGCGATGGTGGCATTTTCGTGAGAGAGAGAGCGAGGCGCTGGCATTTGGCATTGATTTGTGCACGTGTCGCGCACGTGATACCACATTTTATAAGGCGGATGTGATCCAGGGAGGGATCAGCGGACTAGAGGATCCGCATGTTGTACATAATTTTGTTTTCATCTTGAAACTTTTTTATATTTAATATTATAATTTAAGTCTTAAATTTTATTGGTAAATTTTTAAATGATATATCATTAAGTTAAAAAGTAAAAAATAAAGGCACGATCGAACGAACCGTCGCCAAAAGCCCAAGAAGATTCAGTTCGGACTGGCCGATAACTGAGATTGACTGGACAACATGAAGATGCCCAGAGGGGTTTGGGTTGGACTAGCTTGGAAACTCGGATGGGTGGTACGGAGCTAGGCGTCGTATTGTATCCGGGACGTAGACTACCCAGTGAAAAAATCATTCATCTTCAACGTCTCCGTCAATCTATTCCAAGATCATTACGGAAGAGATAAGGGGCGTAAACTACCTAGCTTAGGCGTCTGGATCGGCAACTATACAAAAATTTCGTTGGACGGATGATCAGGTAAACAAGGAAAACACCTTGGTTAATTATCGTGATATATTAATTTGCCAAAAATCCAATCCAACTATATATCCAAATTTGCAATCTCGATTCTTGATTTCTTTCCATCTTTATCGAGCATAGTTTTGTCAATCATCAAACTAAACTAGAAAACATGAAGAATCATACCATAATTAAATTATGAATGCCTCACCCAACACTATTTATTCGACCTCCAAGAAATTTCTCCGCGGTGAAGCCTGAGCCTGCGAGCAAACATGAGCAAAGGATCAGCCTCCGAGAGCGTTAATTCGCAGGTAAATTCCGATCGATCTTAAGCGTGTTTTTTCTTTCTCCCTGTTCTCGTTTTGCTATGATCTGAAATCTTCTCTGTTTGTTGCTCCACCAGACAATTACTCTGAAGGTGAACGTGTGCTGCAACGCTTGCCAGAAGAAAATAGCGAAAGCACTTCACAAGATTCATGGTAGATTTGATCGTTCCATTCTTTTCTGTTTTGTCGTCTTCTTCTTCTTTTTGTTGGTTTTGGTGTGATTTGAATGAATGGGGATTGGAACAGGAGTCGAGGACGTGACGTTTGAAGCAGAGGAGAAGAAGGTGATTGTGACAGGGGAGACAGACTCCGCCACCCTCATCGAGAAGCTGGGGAAGATCGGAAAACGCGCAGAGATCTGGGGCAGCGCGAGCAACGGCGAAAGGGAGAAGGAGAAAGCGCGCGGAGGCCTCGGGTTGCCGAATCTGAAGAGACTCCTGTTTTCTTCCAAGAAGGGGAAGCAAAAGAAGGGCGCGAGTCCCGTGGCAGCTGCTGAGGCCAATGACGACGACCATGATAAGATTAGTGAGTCCGATGCAAATGAAGACCGCGAGGAGGAAGCCGTGCATGGTGGCGGGTCACAGCCGGCGACGGAGACGATGATGATGGGGAGAGGAAACCCGGAACAGTACGGCTACCAGTATGACGGGTACGAGCAGTACGCGTGGGCGATGCAGCAGGAGCGGCGCCGGAGGATGATGGAGGAACGGTATGGGTACCAGCAGTGTTACGGCCGGCCGGAGGCGCAGGGATACGGGCAGCAGTACAACATGCATGAGAGCCCCGATACTGTGATGTGAGAGAAGAACAAGCAGTGAAGCTTCTTTATTATTATTATTCTATTGCATTAATTTTGAGGTCATTTATAGGAATTAAAAAATATTAGTGTTTTTTGTAATAATAATATTGTAATATATGACAATTAGATATGTCCAATTATTATTGTTGTTATTATTTTAATTCACAATGTATCAGATCTCTCAATTAGCAGTTAATTACCGAACAGCATGCATAAAATTACATATTACTCCAATTAGTTACATCTTATTTAAAAAGGGATGAAATTTAATTCTTTTGAGAATTGAAATTTAATTTTATCTTTTGAAACACATTTTCGGATAGGAATTAAAATTCAATTCTCTTCAAATCCTTCAAAACAAGAGGTCTGATTTACGAAGAAAATTTCTCTAAAAATTTCAAATTACTAAATCATCCTCATGAATTTCACGTTGCACTTTCATATCACTATTGTCGTAGGAAGATCTGCGGAGTGTTTCTCTCCTGCAACCCTACTCTTCTCCCGTAGTAGATCTTCTCCCGCAACCCTGCTCTTCTCCCGCAAAAGCCCTACTCTTCTCCCGCAGAAGATCCACACAACCTTTCCTTTCCCGTGCAATCGTGCTCTTCTCTCGCAGAACCAAGATCCACTCCGCCATTGTTGTCGTCGGCCACCAGATCTCAAGCGCGGTTCGTTTTTTTTCTTTTTTTCCATGGCGGTTCATTTTCGATCAATGCTAATTTGGTTGTTGGCAAGAAAATTTTGGTGGCTTGCAGTATGGTAGGAGAATGTTTTGCCAAAATATTGATGACAGTTTCTTTGATTGTTGGCAACAAACTCATCTCACAAAAATGTGGTTCGTTTTCTTTTTTGTTTTTTAATGGCAGTTCATTTTCGATGCTAATCTGGTTATTGGCAAGAAAATTTTGATAGCTTACAAATGGTAGGGAAATATTTTGCCAAAACATTGATGACAGTTTCTTTGAATGTTGTCAAAACAAAGATTCTTTGATTGATGACTGTTTTGCCAACAAAAACGTGGTTAGCAAGAATTTGATGACAACTTTTTGCCAACAAAAATGTGGAATTTATCAACTCATTACAACCAATATTAGTGGCAAGTGGTTAGCAAGAATTCGAGGAAAGTTATTTGTTACCGTTGTGCAATTTGTTAAATAAACTTACTAGATACTTTGATAACAATTATTAAATCATCTGTTACTCATTCAGTTCTGTTATTGCGTGGAACTTTTATTACAATGGATGATTAACTTTCATGTTTGTACTTTATAGGTGACGATATGAATGATGAGAAAGTTTTTGAGGTGGAAGGAGGAAATGATTGTAATGCATACTTCAAGTGAACCATAAAAATGGATGGTGTGATGCTTGAAGTTCTTAGGGAGCAAAAGAGAAAGGGTTAAAAGGAAGATAGAACTTTTTCTACTAAAGCATATAGGAAGGTGGTAGAGAAAGTTAATGATAAATTTTCTTTGAATATTAACAAAACCAAAGTGATGAATCGTCTCAAAACTTTTAAGGAACAAATGGTGCTAGCAAAAGAAATTGAATTGAAAAGTGAAATAAGATGGGATGATTCTTCTAAAACATTTGAGGCTACTCTAGAGGTGTGGAAATCTCTGATAAAGGTATGAGTATTCTATTTCATTTCCTATAATATAGTTGGTAGCATCTTCCATACACATGCTTATTTACGAACTTTCTTATTGTGATTTCCTTTTGTTACTAGGCCAATCCAAAGTTCAAAAATATCAAAAGAAAATCCTTTCATCACCTGGACATTCTCAGAGAAATATATGAGAAAGATGTAGCAACCGGAGCTCAAGCCGAGAGTGCTAGAGAAAAGGTACAAAGATGGGAAAGGGAGGATGCTCATATTAGTATTAAGAAAGATGTAGCGTGGCTCACTTGGCTACCAGGATTCATAAACTCTAGTACTTAGCCTGGAGGTCTAGAGTTCGAATCCTGGGGAAGGCAAAAATCCATTGGCCAGGGGTGGAAAGTCCTAGTGAGTAACGACGCGGTCGAGGGTCAGGTTGTTGGGCCGCCAAATGAGATTGGGCCGCCAAAATGACATTTGGCCGCCAAAGGGGCCGAGGGGCCGGGTCGTTACAATAAAAGGCACCTTTTTATGTAGCGACCCCGCCTCTCTGGTCCCCGCAGGCAACCCTCTAGGCCGGCGACCCTATAGTCGTCCTGTTAGTAGGAGCCCTAGAGCCAATTATGTGATGATTGACTAGAGACATTATGTATCATATCCTATTATTAATAAAGGCATGCTTGGTTATTATACTTACTTTGTATTCTGTGCTGAATGACTAAGTATAATAATGTCCTTGTGTAGTAGATTCCTATCTACATTATATCGATTGGTTGAATCGATAGTGAGATAATGTAGAGAACACTACACTAAATTATTCCTAGTCGAGCATTAATATTCAGGGACAATATTAATGCATGGAGACTAGCATGTAGGTCAACTGATGATTTGAGCTCACAAGTCATGGATATGTGATATCAAGTTGACACATGGGTATACATTGGAGAATGTGTACTGAATGGCCCGCCATGAGAAAGTTTCATAGATTGTCATATGAGTGTCATAGACTTTCTCATGTGACTATTGGTATGAATAGTCCTTAGACCTGAAGTCACCATGGTTCCCTACATAAGGAGTTATGTACTTTGGTATCGTCAAACGTCACCCGTAACAGGGTGGACTATAAAGGCGATCACTGGGTATGTAATGAATTATGCGGAGGGATGTGAGTGATGTAGATGGGATCTATTCCTCCCATATGACGGGAGTGATATCTGTGGGCCCCTTGATCGAGTAGGACTACTGAAACGCATGGTCATGCTCAAATGAGTCAATATGAGATATTGAGCTCATTTGTTTGAGTGAGTCTACTCGGGGATCAAGAAACACAAGATTGATTGAGGATGACACGGTCTATGCCTCATTGGTCAATCTAGATATCAAGGATAGAAGGGCAAGGTCATACACTATCATAGTCACGGAGGTTTAGTCGGATCTCGACTTTTCTTGTTACTTGGGTAGCAATGATGCATTGCTAGATGCCACTCATTGCTTATGTGTCTAAAGTGTTTAGACGCATTGCCAACGTCGCAAGAACCTATTGGGTCACACACAAAGGACACAATGCTTCGGGAAATTCTATCGGCAGGCTTGAGCCCGAGTGGGAACTCGGGAGGCCCGAGCTCGAGTTGGGGAACTCGGGAGTCCGATCCTGAGTTGGGGAACTCGGGAGTTCGAGCCCGAGTTGGGAACTCGGGAGGTCAGTTCGGGGGACTCGAGTTAGGAACTCGAGAGAGGCCGAGTCGGAGCTCGGCGGGCCGAGTCAGAGCTCGGCGGATCGGGTCGGCACTCGGCAGACTGGGTCGGAGCTCGGCAGACTGGGTCGGGAGCTCGCCACTCGGGAGACTTGGTCGGGAGACCGAGTCGGAAGCCTGAGTGGCCCGGTCGGATTTGCATGCAGGATAGAGAAAAGTCTCTCTTCATTGGATGAAGAGAAGATGAAGAGTCACATGGAAAGATGTGCTCTTTATTGGCTTTAATGAAGGGAAGGCAAAGAGACAAATGACTCTTGGTATTCATGGGATGAATATAAAAGGGGTCAAGTCATTTTCGAATGGAATGAAGTGTGCTTTCTTCTTCCCTTCCCTTCTTCTTCCTCTCCTCCACTCTTGGCCGAAACTCTACTGTAGAGTTCTTGGTGTTTTCGAGCTACCTCAAGTTGCTAGCACAACTAAGGTAGTTCTCCCGAAGTTGAGAGATTGTGTCTGTGTGGATACGAATAGAGGCACGGACGTTTGAACGTGCAAGAGATCCGGCGCATCTTGGACGAGCGGGATATACGAAGGGCATGCTTCAAAGGTATAAATAGTAGATAAATCTATTAGATAGATAATTTTGTACGAGTTTTCTTTCGCTTGGATCGCTCGTGGGTTCTTGTTTCCGCTGCGTTTTTATTGTTTTGTGCCGGGAGAACCCAACACTTCCCACTTCCGGCAGTGGATTTTTGTCTTCCCCAGATTCGAACCTTAGACCTCCAGGACAAGTACAAAGGTTCCTTGAATCTGGTAGCCAAGTGAGCTTGGCTACCAGGATTTATAAACTCTAGTACTTATCCTGGAGGTCTAGAGTTCGAATTCTAGGGAAGGTAAAAATCCACTGGCCAGGGGTGGGAAGTCTTAGTGAGTAATGACACAGTCGATGGTCGTCAGTTGACGACATAAGGGGTCTCCAGTTGGGCCGCCCAAGGGGCCGAGGGGCCGAGTCGTTACACCTAGAGTTTCCCTTTCCGAGTACAATTCTCTCGGCATTCGGACCCTCACGACTCAGCTGACTCTTCACCAAGTAACCTTGACCTGTTGCCTTCAAGTCTTCTTCGACTTTGGCTCTCTTCCCTATGATGCATACAAGCTCGCAGCTTGTCCTCATGTCATCCTTCGCGTATGTCTCGAAGTGCGCATCTCTCGGCTCATCGTTCCTACTTTGTCCACGGTCCCTCGAACGCATACAAGCCCACGGCTTGTCTCCTCATGCCATCCTTCACCGGACCCGAAGCCGTCCAGCTAAGCCTATATATATACTGCAAACCTGCACACTTACATACACATATCAAATACAGGAGTGAACTTAACTTAAACTCTTTGCCCAAACATCAAAACACATGGTCACTTCGGACCATAGATTCAAATCTAAAAGTTTTTATCTTGAACACTATAATCTAAGAGGGATGCCTGAAACCTAGAGGACAAATCTTATCGGTTTAAACCTACACTAACCCAACCCCTAAATCCAAAAATTTTAAACCCTAAATATATATGATATATCCCATGAGTATCTAAAATTTTTTATTTTGAACATTGTAACCTAAGAGCAAAGTATGAACCCTAAACCCTAAATATATATAATGTATCTAAAACATTTAAAAAATACACAAAAGGTGAGCTTAGATTTGAATCCAGGCGGCCAGGGTCTGCATAGGTGCGCTGCAATAAGTTTGCAACATAGAATTTTCGATACACACACAAGATTGTTAAGCTGCAGACCAGCGTGCTCTACGCCTGTGCAGACTCGACGCTTGGATTCACCTGAATTGAATTCAAGCAACTGGATTTCAATCTAGGTGCCTGGATTGAAATCCCGCAATAATATATTTTTTAATTTTTTTTAAAATTTGTTTGGAGATATATTTTATATATTTTGAGTTTAAGATTTTAGGATTTAAGGGTTAAGTTATAAATGATTTAAGCCAATAAGATTTTTTTTCTAGAGTTTATGTTTCCCCTTATATTATAGTTTTTAAGATAAAAAATTTTAGATGCTCACGAGTTTAAGATTTTAAGATTCAAGGGTTGTGTTACAGTGAATTTAAGCTAATAGCATTTTTTTTTAGGGTTCAGACATTCCTCTTGGTTATGTGTTCAAGATAAAAAAATATATAAATACTCATATTATATGTATTTATGATTTAAGATTTAAAAATTATTTAAAAAAATAGATTTAGATGCTTGAATTTGATCTAGGTGCCTCAATCACTATTTTTTTTTTAAAAAAATTAACAAAGATGTCTCCAATTGCATGGGATGCGTCTCTAGTCAGTGTGCACGAGTGCGCGATGTTAGGTCTACAACATTTTTTTTCTCTCTCTCTACGGGCTTAACCATGCAGACTCATCTGGACCAAACTCGGGGCGCTTAGAAATGAATCCAGTCGCCCCACTTCATTTTAGGCGGGGCGCCTAGATTCATTTCCAAGCACCCTCCTTAGCTAGAATATTTTTTAAAAATTTTAATTTATTTTAAAAATTTTTTAAATCAACATTTCTTAAACGTCAATAATATACCTAATGAGTATCTAAAATTTTTATCTTAAATATTATAATATAAGAGTGATGTCTGAACTCTAGAGAAAAAATTTATTAACTTAAACCTACTAGAACACAATCCTTAAATTCTAAAATCTTAAATTTTAAATATATATAATATATCTAGTGAACATTTAAATTTTTTTATCTTGAACATTATAACTCAAGAGGAAATATAAATCCTAGAGAAATTTTTTATTAATTTAAATTCATTATAATTAACTCAATAAATTTTAAAATATTAAACCTTAACTACGTCATTATATTCCAAAAATAAATAAATAAATAAATAAATAATAAATTCTTACTGTAGCTATGGAGGGGGGCTTGGAAATGAATCCTCCAGACACCCGAGTTTGGTCCGGATGTTAAGCTTACATTTACATTGAAGTTAGAATTTCGTCTAGATGGCCGTCTCTTCTTCCGCCGGCGGCGACGGCCTCCAACCACCTCCGCAACAGTGCCCCATCTGTCTCCAGTCTATCAACCAAGAAGCCTATTTAGATCGCTGTTTCCGTAAGTCATCCTCTGTCGTTTTTTTTTCTCTCCCCCATATTTGGTCATCTTGTCGCGTTAGGTTATTTCAAACCCTTTTCATGAATTGATGTTCCTCGTATATCGTTACGCGAATGCCTTTCAAGGTTCGGGAATTTCGTTATTCTTTTACCTTGAATTAGGGTTTTGCTCTTTCTCGTTGTACGCAGCTTCAAACTAGAAATCGTTCGAGGTACTTGAGTCAATGTACTCGTATTCAATTGCTAGTCGGCATTAAAGTACTGCGATCGCGTTGAAACTTTTGTGAAAAGATGATTTGCCCGGTGTTTTTTTTTCGTCAAGCAATATAGAAGGTCTTGGTGAATAAGTCCAAGTGTAAGGTATTCCACATAGCAACAAGTGTATAGTAGAAGGTAATTGGCAATGAGTACTATGCATGTACATTGGAATATCTGATTGGAACGATTTGATGCCCGTGGAAGGTTTTCTATCACTTATTTGGGACATGAAGTTTGTGAGATTTATTGAGGGATTTATGGGTATGGATCACTGCACTGACCAGTACTGATTGTAAAACTGAGGTCTTCGTAGTATATTGGAAATTAGATAGTGATATCTTGACCAACATTGTTTTTTAACTTGTTTCTCTTTATTTATTTTACAGATTCATTTTGCCATCAATGTATTGCTCAATGGGTTCGATATGTTGGGAGCAAAAATTCAGAATTCATGACTTCAATCAAATGTCCTCTTTGCAAGGTCTTATATGAATTAAATGTTTATTTATTTTTCCGTATTATTCCATTACAAACTTTCCAGAAGGGTGTACAGAGTCATGTTTCATTGAGTTAAAATCTATGTTGAAAGTACAACTATATACATACCTCTTCACATTTCCGTATATAATATCCCCGATCATTTTGAGGCCTACTTTTGTGGGAAGAAAAAGAAGTGTCAAAGGTGTCATTAAACATTCTCAAACATGCGCACAAATAACTGAAATTTAAATATTATTTAATTATAGAAAACCTTACACGGTATAGTTAATTTAGGAGAGCATCTATCCATCAGCCATGCCACTTCTTCATAAATAGTAAGAATTTCCAATAATACTGTACCTAAAATTAAACAACATATTTATGAAACTCTTCTTTCATTTTCATCTGTTTTTTTTTTTAATGTTTGTGACATTTTTGTTTATAATCATGCAGACTGACAATCTTTCAATTGTTTATGGGTTTAATGGTCAAAACTTCCGGCGACAATATGTGAATCCAAAACTTGAACAGAGGTTGTGGGCTGTGTATCTCTCTACTACTTTCATGTTAAAACTTTCAAATATTCTTCCTAATACCTTAGAATAAAAACAATAAGCAAAGATTCAAACATTATTAAGTATTTGGTCCATACTATTCCTTTGCTTTCATTGAGCCTAGCTTATAAATGCTACATTTATTGGTTTTGCAGATGCATTACAGACGCTCACGAATTTAGAATGAAGTTTTATATCGGTGATAGAGGTAGTTTGGGTGTTTTGCAACTTCTTATTTGCTTCAAATACATCTTTTATTTGGTTCTGTGTACTGACAATCTTCAGCAGTTCCAACAGATGATTTGCTCAATGTTGAACAATATTGGAAGCGGCGCAAGTATCTCCAGAAAAACCCCTGGCTTCAACAATGGTTAATAAGGGAAGTTCAGACTCTCTCTCAGGTATATTATCCCAAATTTCCACCTTTTTTTTCTTGTTATCTAACATTTAAACCTTGATCATGTTGACTTTTGTTTGTTTATTGACTTGTATGCAACTGTAATTGTATGACATTTTCTAATTCTAGAATCTTCTGGTTAATGTCTACCCATTTTGAAAGGGTTACATTGCTACTGAGGAAACTTTATCTAGGAACTATGTTAAGAAATCAATGAATTTAAAGATTTGTGTTAGTCTGTAAAACTCAGATTAGGGAAACTCTTCAAGATCGCCTGGAAGAATTGGGAAACTATGCATTTAATTTTAACTTCACGGAATAGGGTAGTGAAACCTACTTCCACCCCGCCTAGTTAGCAAATGAATGCCACAGATATTAATATTTCACAAGGGATTGAATATGTATTGCCTATGCACATAAGTTTACAATCTAGCTATTCCACAGATAACTGAACATCGTTCCCTATTCTGGTTATTTAAGTTGCTATTTAACAATTAAGAATTTGCATAGTCAATAATTCAAAAATGTATACAGTGAGGGCCGTATTTACAAAGATTTCAGATTTACTGTCAAACAAACACGATTGCAGGTTTCACTACCCTATTTTAATCAACTGTACATGATAGTAATGCATCAACTGTACTACCTATTTTGCTGGGAAAAAAATGGCAAATGATTTATCTTTTGTATGTGATGGTTAATCTATCAATGAATTAACCCTGAAGCTGACATGGGAAATTCTAGATATGCTTGTTTCAATTTGCACTCCCTATGTTATAACACGAGTTACACCTCTTATACTACATCTAATTGGCTGGAGGGAGGTTGGAGAGAAAGGAGAGGGGAAGGGAGGGAAAGTGGCTGAGGGGGAAAGAAGGGGAGGATAGAGGTTGTTCCATTTTTTAAAAATTTTGGTTATCAATTTCCTTGATAAATCTCACATGTTGTATTCTTGTTCCCTCTATGTCATTACTTGATGAGCTTTCTTGTCACCTTTTTCTGTCTTCTTTTAAGGTTGACTTGTAGCTAAATTCCTATAGGATGAGGATGTTGAAGTTATTGTGCATCACATTATTGGCGTTGCTGAAATTTTCTTTAAAAGGTAAAAGGGCTAACAATGTGTTTGGCATGATAGTGGTACTGGTCATCTGTTTTCGAGAAGTAAGCTAGATGTTCTGAATTTTACTGTTTTGTTTCCTTATTGTCTCAACTCTCAAGTTCATTTTCATCTATTTATTCTCTATCTATGTTGAACTTGCCTATTGATTTGTTTGTTCTTTTTTTTTTTTATCACAAAAGCCCACTTTTAGTAAAGCATGGAATGACCATGAAATGACTTCACATTCTTTTCTTATCGAATAGATTGTTCTGTTTCACATAGATAGCTTTGGCTTAATTCACTTGCTTGAAAAAGAGTGATTCAAAATCCCATACCAGCCTCTGCACAAGTTTTTGCGTCTTTTGCTTTGATTATGAACAACAATTTGTTGAAATAAGTTCTTTCTGCTGTTTCACTGATTATAATATTCCAAGAAATGAAGAAAAGGTCTCCACAAATATTTGAGGCAAAGTCTCTATTTGACAAAGTTGGTAGTATACCATAGTTGCGAATGAGGAACCTGTCAATCATTCAGATTGGTAGCTGATCACACAAATATATGTACTTACCAACTCATCGTGTCAAGATCCAGCTTAGGTTATGAGCAGATAAATAACTTGTTCAAGGCATCACAAACTGTGCAGATGGATTGCAATGCTTGCATAGGCTGCAGCTGTCACGATTGATGCAGCATGATTATCATACATACTGTCAAGTAGTTTTAGGCTGGCATCCATATGACATGCCCACTCAATGTACATCTGTTATATAATACCCATAGATGCAATTTTTTGACACCCATAATATGATTTTACAATCGTTACAACCTTGTGACTAGATATTTTGATCAGATGAAAATTGTGGGCGAATAGGATAGAAGGTTTAGGACAACAAAGATACAAAACGAGAACACATTATACAGCGAATAAAAAAATGTATTGTTTGTATATGCTTTGTCAATTTACTTCACAAGAATTTGTCACCAAGTCGTTCGTGTATATTTCATTGAGACAATTGTATTGTTTCAATCCAAAATCTAGAATATTTTGCATTCCAATTAAGAGAGATCAGGTTAATGACAATTTATTGTGACAGATGAAGTTGGTTTGCAAGCATCCTGATTCTGACAACAAACTACAATTGCAGACAACAAAAAGGGAAGAATGAGGCTACGCCTGAGCAAAAACGCATCCAGTTCAGGACTTTGCTTTCCGATGCTGCCCGACCATTTCTGGCTGGTTACACTGAGCGCTTCATTGACGAACTAGAGTCCTTCCTGGCTTCAGGTTTGAATGTCGAAGCATATGACAAAGCGTGCGTGCAACAAATCAGCAAGCCTTCGTCCAGCGAAAGTGTAGACCGTAGTAGTCCATGCGACGAGACTCTTCGACATGTTTTCCTGCCTTATTTTGACGAGGACATTGAAATAGATAAATAAGATTATTTTCATCAGCAAATAGTGATGGATTTGTTTACAACAGTTTTACCGAACCACATAGATAAGTTTTTAAAATTATCAAATTGAGTAAGATAATTTTAAAATTATCAAATTATATAATTTATTTTTCATTTTACTCCTGATTAGTGGATTAGTAAAAATATCAATTGACTGATAAAAATTAATAATTTTTTATCAATCGAGTTAATTTATCTCTCCATTTAGATTTTGAGATTTCAAAAAATGATTGATTTTTTGAAAATTTCGAAATTGATTTTTTTTTTGGACCAACTTAGTTGATGGATCATTTAATACATCTCGATTGATTTTTTTTTTTTGCAATTGCAAAATTGATTTTTTATTTTTTGACAAAATTAGTTGATAGATCATACTTTTTGAATTTATATGAAATAAATTTCTATGTGTACGTATAATTTTTCTAATTATATTCATATTTTTAAATATTAATTTGACTTAATATATTAAAAATATTAATTTATATTTAAAAAATCGATGTTTTTAATATATTGAATAAATTTATTTTTGAGAACATGAATATAATTAAGAGAAGTAGACAACCATATACAAATTAGTTTCATGTCAATCCGAGATTTTTAGGTCCATCAGTCGATTGTGGAACCAAAATTGACTTAATCCAAAAATGATTGATGGACCAAACAACCTCAGATTAACATGAAATCACTACAATTAAATACGGAATTTGCAACAAAATTTGCAACGAATTTTTTTTTCAAAATTCGTTGCAAAATTATTTGGCGACGAATTTAGCAACGAAAATATTTTCGTTGCAAAATTCTCATCGTCAAATTTGGGGTCGAACTAAGAAAAATTTGTTGCAAATCTGCAATGAATTTTGCGACAAACAATTTTTGTTGCAAATTTGGGACAAAAATAATTCGTTGCACCAATTTGCAACGAAATTTGGGACGAAAACTTTTGTTGGAAATTTACGACAAATTAAATTTGTTGCCAATTTGTAACGAAATTTGTGATGAATTTTTTTTCGTCGCAGATTTGCAACAAACATAGTTATATTTTTTTTCTTACAAATCTACGAATTTATTATGAATCTACAACGAATTCAGCGACGAATTCATTCGTTGCAGATCTGCCACGAATTCTGCAACGATTATTTTTTGTCGCAAATCTGCAACAAATAAAATTCATTGCAGATCTGCCACGAATTCTGCAACGATTATTTTTTGTCGCAAATCTACAACGGATAAAATTCGTTGCAAATTTCCAACGAATAAAATTCGTTGCAAATTTCCAACGAATTCTGCAACGATTATTGTTTGCCGAAAATCTGCAACGAATAAAATTCGTTGCAGATTTTCAACGGTTCGGCAACGGAGATTTCCAACGAATTTTGCAATGATTATTTTTTGTCGCAAATCTGCAACGAATAAAATTCGTTGCAGATTTCCAATGAATTCTGCAACAAATTTATTTCGTTGGAGATTTCCAACGAATTTTTTTCGTTGGAGATTTCCAACGAATTTTCCAACGAAAATATTTTGATTGCAGATTTACGATATGTTTGCAACAAAATTTATTTGTTGCAAAATTCATCGGAAATTTTAAAAATATTAAAAAAATAATTTTTTTTTTCAAATATTTTTTATACATCGGATAACTTCCAACAGATACGCATTCAAATAAAACATTCAAAAAGTACAAAAACATTCAAATATTTTCAAATATTTTGTATACATCAGATAAGCATTCAAATACTAATACATTCAAAGTAGTACCAACAAACATCAAATAAAACATTCAAACATCCTAATAAAAATATTCAACTACTTTAATACATACCATAAGCATAGTATCAATAAACACCAATGTACGATCCAAATTATAATATATAAGTGTATGATACATCAATACCACTGATGCCAACATAATGAAATTAAAAGCATACACACCCCTTCTGGATCTCTCCATGGATGCTTCCCTGTATCAAAAATTCAAAAAAAAACTATAAATAGCATATAGCAGCTATAAGTAGCAAAAAGAAGCTATAGCAGCTATAAGTAATTTACTCACAAGTCATAACAGACTTGACCTCTTATCGTAATTTCGTAGCATATAGTTTAGCTGATGCTCAGACCCCATTGGACAACCTATAGCAAAAAGAAGTTTTCATGAGTGGTCATATAAGAAAACATGTTGCTTCATTGTGATGACTGAGGGCTTTTTATTTGAAGTTCCTTCCTTAACTGATTCGAACATTCATAATATTAGATGTCAACAACAGAATATCATGCTCTCATCTACAAGAGGTAGAGTGTTCAAAGAAGATAATCCACAAAGTAAAATTCAAGTAATAAAAAGAACTGTGCAGCCACGGATAACCTAACTGAATCCATCCATGCTCACAAGGTATAAAGAAATGGATGTATATCATCTATAAGGTCATAGCTTCAATCAAAAACAAGGAGAGTAGCATAGCCTAGGAAGTAAACTAAAGTTTACATATAATGAGAAAACATTAATGTGCAACTAGAATAAGAAATGCACGTTAATCCCAAATTTGATTTAACAGTTGTATTAAAACATAAAAATAAGAATTGCCATAACTTTCCTACTGCCAATTTGACAGAGCTACAGACCATTTCTCATAATAAATTCATTTCAAGGTAGATTTGTCCAAAACCAATTGGAATCAGCAGTGATTTTGTTAGAATTTGGAACCAATTAATACTTCAACAGTATATTGGACTCAACAGTATGTCAAAGAAAAAACTGTAGTATGAAAAATAATGCAACAAAATAATTGCCCCTCGCCTGCACCCTTAATCCAAAAGGGAAAAATGGATAGTAAGGCCAAATAACTTATCATCTGATGCCCCAATTCTATATAAATCCAGTTCCCATTTTCTTTAACCGTATTGCACGATAGTATACAAAACCAACTACTAGGTTTCACATTAGCTTCATAAAGAATGAGGCTATAAGTTTCAGATCACAAAGTCTATAGCTCAATTTGCACCACTTTCAGAAACTTATCAGCATAGCTACCAACCAGTGTCAAGTATTTATCTAATTCTGTTCACTGAGTGCTCATACAAGTGATCCCATTACAGAATGCTTGTGATACAAATTTTAATTCAATGATTGTGAGTGGATGAGTTCATGGAGACATGGAGACTGCATCAAGATCAGTTTTTGAGGTTGGTAAATGAACTTATACTACTTGATAACTTGCTGCCTTGTTCTACTTCTACTGAGATATCTAATGCATCTTCTATGGAAGTTGAATAATCTTTGATTCTGGCGTATGTAGAACATGATAAATTCTAGAATCATGAAAAAAAAAGAAGAAGAAAGTAGAAACCATTGGAATTATGCACAAGCCCAAATGGGAAGAAAATGGAGAACTTTGTTAGCCTATGACAGTTATCCTAAGAAATTATAAGAAATCCTCACCTTAAATGGATCGTAACAATTTTCATAGTAAGGTTTAAGTGCAGTAAATAAAACAAAAGCAAGAAGCATATACAACAAAAGCAACAAATGCTAATTGACTTTATTCAGCTACTGACCAGAAAGCAGCATCCTCATTTCATACTGGATGAACGAAAACTAAGAACATAGATCATAGTTCCACAAGAGATGTGTTAACAGAAAGGGACAAAAAGTTAAAAGATCATTATATAGAAGGCAGAAATAGTTGAAACCTTATAGGATGGCCATTTTGGCAAATAACCCTCAAGAATGTAAGAACATTCAGTATATGTCGATCCAATCCCAGTACCAGCACCAAAAGCAACAGATGCCCACCTAAAGGTTGATTACACCTTTCCTAGAAAACTAAAGTAGGATCTCTACAAGTTGTAATGTTACAACTGGCTAGCTAATCATTTATAAACGACAGTAGTAAATATTTAACTATATTAAAAAATAGTAAAAAAATAATCTAATAACAAATCTTCTTACCAAAGAAAATCACGCAGCACCATCGCCTCCATCATCGCCATCATCATCACCACCATTATCACCAAAATTTGGAGGATTCTGAAATGAAACTGAATTTAATTTAAAATATTCCATGATCATATTTTGTTGACGCATCATATTTTTCATTCGTCGATCTCTTTCTTCCATTTGTCAATCCCTTTCTGATATTATGTCCTTTAAATGAGCAACTTCCTCAGTCAAGCTATGGATCTGTGTGTTGACTTGCGGTGAGTACGAAGTCGAATTATAAGGCAATGCTTTGGTTCTGTTTAATGAACCCATTCCTAATATTCTTCCTCCCACATTAGGCCCCCCACTGACCTGCAACCATAAATTGAAATTATTGCCAACTGACGACTCAGATCCCTCAAAATTCTCATTATCATTTAAGCTTCTCTGTAACTCCTCTAGTTCATCATATTTTTGCTGCATTATAATTTAAAAAATTATAATAAAATAGTCTAATTGCTTAAAACGACTGTGAAACAAAAACCCTACTTCGTACTTATGTTGCTAGCATTAGTAGCAATTTATTTAGTGTACTCTATATCCTTGGGAGGCAACCAATGTCCACTTAATAAATCAAACTAACATTCTCAGGCAATATGCTTGAACAATGGATCAATGAACTCACAACCTTAGGGTAATATTTTATCTAATCAACTATTAGAAATGGCAAAGCACATATGCAAATGAGTGTGAAAGAGTCAAACTGCATTAGTAGCATTAATGTAAAATAGTCTAACTGCTTAAATTTGTAATTTATTCAAACCTTCACTGCTTTTGCTCTCTCTCCGCTCCAAGTGTTATCTTTTTTCTGGAACGTGCGAGTAAAAGTCTCTATAAATGCAGGCTCTTTTCCCAATTCCTTTGTCTAAAACAATTAAAAATATTTAAATTATATGAAATATATTTTTATAAAATAATGAAAGGGTTAAAAACTTACCAATCTTTGCCTATGCTCATCAATATTGATAGAGTCTCCTGCATAAGTCGCAGACATTTCTCCAGAATTATAAGACTGATTATTCTTATTCTGGTGACTCCTTTTTTTAGCCTCATCTGATGCCCAAAAATTGTTGATCGTAACCCAATTTTCATCGGTGATGAATGGTGGTCCCCCCTGGCTCTTTGCATGATGTAGTGTATGGCGAATGTGATCGCCACATTTTTTTTAAAAAAATTCTCTTAACTTCCAACTCAACACTAAGATCCCAATTGAAAGAACGCTGCAATAGAAACAAATATTTAGATTTACACTTTTATTTAAGATATAAAATGAATGAGTGAGATATATATATCCTAAATTCGTTCCACCAAAGCTCTCTCATCGGTGGTGGAGTGGTAGTATATGACATTGAGTCTCCTCTCTAGTAATTATTCACGATTCTATTGATCTCGTGAATAACACGTACCGAATTAGTAAACCTATCACAAAGTTACAATCAAACAATATTAAAAAATAAAGATAGTTGAAAAATTAAAAAATAATAATTTTACTTACGAATCTCCAATCGGGAATATAGTCTCTCGAATGTCTGGGCTCTCAGCTATCGAGTGTCTGGAAGGAATCAAGGCTTGGGAATCGGTTAGACGTAGGAGAATGGGAATGTCCTGGTGATGGTGTATGGGAAGGCACTGGGGATGGGTCTGGGAAGGTGTCGGTGATGATACATGGGAAGGTCCTGCTTGATTGGAGGGGGCCCTATGTACATGGGATGGTGTATGGGAAGGCCCTGGGGATGGTGTATGGGAAGGTGCTGGTGATGGTACATGGGACAGTCCTGCTTGATTGGAGGGGGGCCTATGTACAAAGTGTGATGGTGTATCATCAGCCTGACTACATGAGCTCTGTTTACGTCCACCTCGTTTAAAGATATGGTGAAAATTTAAAAAATAAGATTAAGTAAAGACAAATTGTAGTTATAATGATTAATATGAAAAAACATACCATATTTGCTGAGAAATAGGAGAATGTGTCAGAACTGTGATGATAAGATATAAACTCTGATAACCTATAGCAAAAAATACAAAGCATTAACAGATAAAATTTATAAATTTAATGAGACACTATATATACACATTTTTGTAACTAACTAAGACAGATAGATTAATTAAACTAAAAGTTATAAAAAAAATTTAAAGTAAAAAGGGTATCCAAATTGATAAAAAATTATTAAAATTTTTATAAAATTAAAATAACAACACTTACCCATTATTAAACATCAAAGTCGTCATAATCATTGTCATTCTCATCGTTGTCATCCTCCTCCTCGTCCTCATTATCACCATCATCAATTTCACTTGTATCTACATATATCAATACTTCGCTGGGCTCTCGTAACGTTGGAATAATATACTCCTCGGTCTGAATTGTATTGCCAACTTGGTCTTGTTGATATGCAATGTCTTCCCAACGTTCCTCAATTTTTTTCCGTTCTTTTGTTTTACAAACAACCCACCAATCAATTTTGTCACGTTTCAAACTGGGATATGAAGCATAGAATACTTGAATTGCTTGTTGTGCCAACACAAATGGTTCATATTTCTTAGACAATCTCTTATGATTGATTTCAACCAAATTATAACGGGGATGGACCTTCATCCCTCTGATAGGGTCAAACCAACGACACATGAATAGAATAACTCGTATTTATGGACTTGGATATTCTATCTCTATAATTTCATGCAACAAACCATAAAAATCATTACTTGCATCACCATCATTGGATGACTTAACACAAACTCCACTATTCACTGTAGTCCTGCCCTTTCCATATTCTTCAGTATGAAAAGTATATCCATTTATAAAATATGTCGGCCAAGTGCGTACTAATGATTTTGGACCCCATGACAAATGAATTAATAAATCATGTTCAAGGTGCGCTTGATTAGTGTGGACCTAAATTAAAATATAAAAATTTGTAAAAGTTTTCATATGTGTAAATAAATTTGAAAATGTCTACTTACATATGATTTGAACCATGGCGCAAACTCTTCTTGAGTTAAGCGATCAAACTCTTCCAGCGGCAATTCAGAATATAAATTTTCAAAAATCCTAACATAAAAAATCAAATTAGAATTTTGAAAGTCACAATATAAAAATATTCAGAATATATACTAACTCATAATAGGATGATACTTCATAATTTTTTTCATTTTGTGGAAAGGTGGCAAAAAATAATAATAATAATAGTAGGATTTTTTTTTATCTCATTTGTGTAGTAAATAGTTTAAGTATTTCTGTAGTAATTAAACGAATCGCATCGCTACAAGTAAAATACCAGATCTTCCTTCCGAACAATGATACGCAGTATGAATTTATAATATGAAACTCAACACGAATGGCATGACACTCTTTATATACGCATCCGATTACCACTTGGACACCAACGACGACCTCCGGCCGCCGCCCCGAACCAAACTATACCCTGGGGCATAGTGAACCCGTCGCAGATTGCTATAATTAGAATGTCACATCATTCATATTAGATTTCATACTACAAATTCATGCTGCATATCATTTTTCCTTCTGAATATCAACGGTACGAAGTGGTTCCCAGATGCAATTCGAGCTAGCATGAAGATTTTGTGAAACAGAATCAAATAGTATTATGTTTTTATATCCAAATTTGCTCTTAGTAACTGTTGACCGCAAGCGCAGTGGATTAGCGTGTTTGACTTCGGATCAAAAGGCCGTGGGTTTGACTCCCACTGTGGTCGTGTTCATGTTACTTTAGCGAATACTTTTCCCCAACATTTTTTTATAAATAAATACCAGCATTACTGATCTTTGCATGCACTTCCTATTTGATAAATTCTTTGCATTCACTCCCTGATGGATTGATTTGAGTATACATCGTAAATATTTAAGTATAAATTATTTGAAATTTAGTACTAATTTAGAAATTTAAGTATACAGTTTCTTGATGTGGTGGATGCAACCTTAAATACTGAAATTTCTAACTTTTATACTCAACTTTATTCAAATAATACTCACAAAATTGTTTTGTCAATCCCATCAGAGATTGCATGCAAAGAAATTTTCCAACGAGGACTACATGCAAAGGTGAGTTTGAGATTAGGGAGTTTATGAAAATTTTACCTTGTTTTAAATTTATCGAGATCCAATCTTATTAATGTAATTAATAATAAAAATAGCGATATATTTCACCTTGCCCCACGCCCATTACATCAACTAGCTAGTCGCCGCCGGGGAATGGCGCGGCACAGCCAGCATTCAAACATATTTCATGTTCGCCTTGTTTCTCTCTGGAGGCGCTCTCCTCCTACTCTGGCGGAGGAAAGCGACAGCTAGATCGGTGAAGGCCCTCTAACATTTACACTCCTGATCTCCAGGTGACACAAAAGGAGTTCCTAACTCATAATAGGTTTTGATACAGATTCACTGAATATCAAATTTCCTAATATGAAACAATCTTATACTTCTAACCTTAATCTTTTTTTCTAACTTCTTAACCTACCTATAATTTTAAATATGAAAAATAATTTATTCAGTAAAATTTTTGTTTGAGGTCGCTAGTTCGATCGGGAAGTCGATACGGACTCATAGAAACTTGTTTCATCTCTATCCGACCTTCGTAGGGCCTTCTACGATATTTTATAAGTCTTGCAAAAAAAAAATGCAACGAATCTATTTTTCATTGCTGATTAGCTACGAATTTAGGATTCATTGCAGATTTTGTTGCAAATCTGCAACAAATAACACTATTCGTTGCAAATCTGCAACGAAAAAATTCCGTTACAAAATTCTATTTTTTTTAAAAAATAGAGGACTTTAAAAAATTCGTAGATCACCCTACGAACCTCGCATTTCAAAAAAAACAAGTTCCTATGGGACCGTGACGATCTCATGATCACGTTGACAACCTCGAATGTGATTTTTGATAGAGATTCAGTAAATATCAAATTTCCTAATATTAAAAATCTTATATTTCTAACCTTAATCTTTTTTTTCAGACTTCTTTACCTACCTATAATTTTAAATATGAAAAATAATTTATTCAGTAAAATTTTTGTTTGAGGCTGCTAGTTCGATCGGAAAGTCGATACGGACTTATAGAAACTTGTTTCGTCTAGATCCGACCTCCGTAGACCTTCTACGATATTTTATAAGTCTTGCAAAAAAAAATCTGCAACGAATCTGATTTTCGTTGCTGATTAGCAATGAATTTAGGATTCATTGCATATTTCGTTGCAAATGTGCAACAAATAACCCTATTCGTTGCAAATCTACAACGAAAATATTTCGTTGCAAATTTTTTTTTTAAAATAGAGGATGTTCAAAAATTCGTAGATCGCCCTACAAACCTCCACTACAAGAAAATTATGATTTCACAACACTTGAAAGACAACATTTTTTTTAAAAAGCGTTGTCTTTTTTTTTAACAACGCTTTTAGTGAAAACTGTTGTCTATGTTTTTTATTTCTTATTAAAGACAACGTTTTCAAATACGCGTTGTCTATTGACCTTTTTTTTTTAATCAAAGACAACGCTTTTCAAAAAGCGTTGTGTTTGAGTATTTTTTTAATATCTATAATAATAAAACTTTAGCAAGTTTTGTCTATATATATATCTCTCCCTTCCCGTGCCAAATCCCTAACCCATCGCCGAACTTTCCCCTCCCTCCTCTCTTCGCCCGCACGCGAGGGAACCACGAGCGCAACCCTCCCCGACCAGCCCTCTACCCCACCAGCCAAGGACCCGAAGCCGATCCTTCTCCCTTCCCGCACGCACCGTCGACCTCCGCTCGCGTAGGCGAGCAAGAGCCGAAGCTGAAGCCGAGCGTCTCTCCTCTTCCTCCTCCTCCTCCTCATGCAAGCTTGTCGCCGACCTCTCAGATCGCCGATCGCCGTTGGTTGATGGGGAGAACACACCACCATCCCATTACCTCTCCTATCCTCTGATCATTGCGCACCTCCTTGTTGCGCCAGATTGAGCTAGCTATGTCGCAGCCACCGGCTAGGTTAGAGCGGCCTCTTTTCTTTCCAATCTGACGTTGCCGACTCCACTGATGTGCTTCCACATCGCATCGGGGGGTCTCTGATCTTCCGTTGCACCATGGATGGTGATCTCTTCGTCGGGCTGAATCATCGTCGCTGATCGTTATGCCACACGAATCCACAGCCGACTCTGTTTCCCGCGCCCGATCTCACTGGAAAGAGATAATGGGGTTGAGGATGGTTCATCGGAGAGAAAGGTAACCATCTGGGTTCTCTGTTGTCTGGATTAACACGGGGCGAAGAAAAAAGGGCTTGCGTATGCATATCAGGTAAGATTAGTGATGGGATGAGCTGATGTTAATTTGATCTGTAGGAATGAGCTAGGGTTTTCAGTTTGATAATTTGATTAGATTATTGATTGGTCAGTAGCAATTTTGTTGGATCAGGAGGTGTGGGATTTGAGAAACCGTTGTGTGATAACATGAAGAAGCTAGGGGAATTAGCAACTAGCAAATCTGTGACTAATGCCGTGAGTTGCATGGTGAGATAAATGTTGGATGATTCTTTTGGGTTTGTCCTTGATCTTGTGGCATGTTATTGTATGATTTCTAATTGGGTTAGTGGTATCTTGATGTGGATGGTGTTTTGGAGATTAGTGTAAGTTTTTAGAATGGTTGTAGTGTTAACCTAACCTAGGTTAATTTAGATGTAACCTCGATCCAAATTTCTTTTGGATTTCGGAGCTAATCGGGTTATGGATTAGGGTAAGAGTTTAAACCCAATATCGATTGTTGGGTTAATCCGGATACGACTTGATATCTAAATAATGGTGGGCTGTAGGACATATAACTATACAGCATTGCATTACCTTGCCACTACCATTTGACAAGTTTTCTTTACTAAGATAACCATCTTACTTGATAATCTCTGATTCGGATCCAACATTTTGCTACTGTGTCGCTATAGGACTTAAGTGACTTTTAGGAAATCTGTTTATGATTTAAGGAGATGAAATTTCCTTTATGTACTATTTTGGATCAACTCAAGCCATCTTTTTAGTTAATTCTGCATCATAATCCGTTTTCTTTTATCCTTGCAAACTACTATCCTTCTGCTTCCACTAAGATTATTATCATTTATGCCCTTAATCTGTCAAATATTTTAGTCTCGTTGCAGCTGTTCTTTGTTGAATCTATATCTCTGTGCTATACATCAAGTTTTTTGCACTTCCATTTTATTATGTCTGTCTCTTCTTGAAACTCAATATTTTTGTCATGGACAGGTTGAGTATTATTTCAGTGATGCAAACCTGGCTACAACTGATCATTTGATGAGGTTTATCAGTAAAGATCCTGATGGATTTGGTAAAAAAAAATCTGAACATTGATTTTTGATCCTTTTGCTGAGCTGAAAAACATGAACCTTGTGTTGCTTATCAAATGATTAACTTGTTTTATTTTTCATTTGACTGGTTATGCAAACAACATGGACATTCTGAATATTTTATTTTTCTAAGATCTATGCTTGAGTTCATATATGCTCTTTTTTAGTAAACCTTTATTTTACTCAATAAAAAACTCATATATCAAATATTATTAACTTATGAAGGGCCTTAAGATCTGTGTGTGTTCATAGTTCATAAAAGCAGAGTATTCTCGAGAAGAAATTGATGAGGTGCGGTCCGAGTTGGCGGAATGTATACAAGATCATATTTATGAGTATGTATGTAATGATGGTTGTCATAATTCTATTTAGATTTAAGTTTATGGAATGATGACCATCATTTTCACATTCATTTAAAGCAAACGTATGAATTGTGAAATGTATGTTGTTACATGTTTCATTTTGAGATTCATGTTTCATAAATCGCTTTTCTGTTTTATTAGTTACAAGTTTATGCTTGCTATAGGGCTGATTTTTTTTCCTTGCTCAGATGATGTTCATCCAATATTGAAGAAGCCATCAGCAAAGTTCACCACGGATTGAAAAGTAAGTACCCTTGACGACTATTTCACCACGGATCCAACATTTAACTTGCTTATGGATTTTATCGATGTCGTTTATCTCATTCACACAAAATCTCTAACATGAATTTTTATTTTGATGCAGTGTTAAATCATAGTTAAAGAGCTTGAGAAGTTGAGGCCAAAGAAAAGTGTCATAACTACCGGTGAAGGATGTTTTGATGATGATCTTGTTAAACTTAATATGGATATAAAGTTAATTTGAGGATTGTGCGACCATATATATTTTTTGTTTGGATAATATGAAGTTGTATCTTTTGTTAAATAATTATATTTTAAAAAGGATTGTGGATGCTTTTATTTTTTGTTTGTGGATATTCATATTTACTGTTTGTGGACAACGCTTTTTAAGCGTTGTAAAAGCTTTGTCCTAGAAAAAAATGACAACGCTTTATAAACGTTGCAAAAGTGTGGTCTTTGTAAAAATCAACAACGTTGTTTAAGTGTTGCAAAAATGTTGTCTTTATAAAAAACAACAACGCTTTTTAAACATTACAAAAGCGTTGTCTTTGCACAAATTTACAACGCTTTTTAAGCGTTGTCTTTGAACAGACTTTTAACAACAGTGCTTTTAACAACGTTTTTTAAGTCACATAGACAACGCGAAAAAAGCGTTGTTGTTTAGCTTTTTTCTTGTAGTGCTCGGATTTCAAAAAAACAAGTTCCTATGGGACCGTGACGATCTCATGATCACGTTGACGAATGCGATTTTTGATAAAGATTCACTGAATATCAAATTTCCTAACATGAAATAATCTTATACTTCTAACCTTAATATTTTTTTCTAACTTCTTGACCTACCTATAATTTTAAATATAAAAAATAAATTATTCAGTAAAATTTATGTTTGAGGCCGCTAATTCGATCGGGACGTTGATACGGACTCATAGAAACTCGTTTCGTCTCGATCCGACCTTCGTAGGGCCTTCTACGATATTTAATTAGTTTTTCTTATATTTTAAAAAAATCACATTATGCAATGAACAGTTTTCGTTGCAAATCTGCAACGAGCAGTTTTCGTTGCAAATCTGCAACGAAAATTTTCGTTGCAGATTTCGTTGTAAATCTGTAACGAAAATAAAATTCGTCGCAAAAATCAGATTTTTTTTAAAAAAAATACAGGACCTTTAAAATTTCGTTGCAAATTTCATCCCAAATTCGCAACGAACAATAAAATATTTTTCGTTGCAAAATTCGTTGGAGATTTGCAACAAATATATTTCGTTGCAATATTGCGACGAATTAATTCGTTGCAAATGTCCAACGACAAATATTTGTTGCTAAATTCGTTGCTTTTTTGCGACGATAATGGGTTCATTGCAAATCTGCAATGAATATATTATTCGTCGTGAAATTTGTTGTCAAATTGCAATAAATTTGGCATCGAAAATGTTTTTAACGCTAAATTGCAACAAAGATTTTTTGTTGCCAAATTTGTTGCTTATTTGGGACGAATATTTTTTTCGTTGCAAATTTTGTCGCAAATCTGCAACAAAAAATATTCGTTGCTAACTTTCGTCCCTAAAAAATTGTTTTTTGTAGTGAATTATGTTTCTATATATTTGTTTAATTCTTTTGATTATATTCATACTTTCAAATATTAATTTGATGTAATATATTGAGAGTATTAATTTTTTCTAGTAACTTATCTATATTGTTCGGTTAAAAATTATATGTATATATGATTTTAGACAATCTAAATAATTGAAAAATAGAGGAATTTAATTCAGGAAGAAAAATAAAAATAATTAAGAATATATAGGAGCTAGTGTATAAAAGTCTCTCAATAGTTAAATTAATATTTAAGAGCATACATATAATCATGAAAGTTTCATATCAATCCGAAAACATTTGGTTCATCAGTCAATTTGAGACAAAACTAGCTAACAGACAAGCAAAATCGACTAATGAACCAAATATCCTCGGATTGATATGAAATTAGTTTTTATATGTTTATCTATTTCTCCTAATTATTCTATGCTCTTAAACATCAATTTGTATCAATATATTGTGAGCAGTGTTTTTTTGAATATAAATTAAATTTTCCGAACATATTCATGCTAAAAAAAAATCAACGCTCTCAATATATTAGATCAAATTGATGTTTAAGGACATGAATATAATCAGAAGAATTAGACAAATACGTAAGAACTAGTTTAATGTCAATCCGAGATCGTTTGGTTTATCAGCTAATTTTTGGCAAAACTAGCTAATAGATCAAATAGTCTTGGATTGACATTAAACTAGTTTTTTATGTGTTTTCAATTTAACTCAATATATTAAGAGTAGTGATATTTTGAACCTGAATTGAATTTTTCGAATACATTTGTGTTTAAAAAATCACTGCTCTCAATATATTATGTCAAATCAATATTTGAGATGATGAATATAATCAGAAGAGCTAGACAAACAGAAACTTCTTTTAGATGCCTTACAAAGTGTGTGTTGGCCGAGTTTATAAGCTTGTAAGTTGTTTTGGAGCTAAGCTATATTTGGTAAAATTGTTTCCAAATAACTTATAAGCTGTCAAAATAAGCTGCAGGTTATAAGCTGTTAAACAAAAAAAAAAGTAAGAGAGACTCTATTTTTAAAAAAGATTTTATTTTAATAATTTTTCTCTAAAATATCCTTATAAATTTTTATTAATCTCTATCTTATCCTTCGTAAATATTTACAAACCTAACAACTCTTTCCACGATCGACTTCTTTTCCCATGCACTTTATCATATTTACTTTCTAGTGCACGAAGTCTACGACACTGCCTTCCATTTCTTCTCTCCCCGAGGCATAAATTATCCGATTCAATTTTTCAAATATATTATTGATCAATTTTTAACTATAATTTTTATTTGAAATATTAGTGATATCATTAAAATTTTAAAATGTCCTAAATTAAAATATTTAATAATTTTATTTTTTTTATATAAGTTTAATATTTATTATAAAATTGTTAAGTAGTATATATATACACACACATTATCTTAATAATATTATATTTTTTATATTTTTATTAATAAAAAAATCTTATAATATAAACATATCAATATTTTTTAAATTATTTAAAATAAATTTATTTAGATATTTTAACGATTTATTTTTAAAATAAAACTTAAGCTATAAGTTTCTAAAATAGTTTATAAATTATTCAATTTTAATAAATTTAATCAAAAACATCCTCGGTAAAAAGCCAAAAGCACGTCACAAAATTTATTACCCTACTGATCAACAAAAATTTTTTTATGGGCTAAATGGATTCTCCTAAATTCATTTACTACTTAGTTCAATATATATATATATATATTTAAAACGCACATCACAAAGGAACACATGATAACGTCTATAAGCGAACATTAAGGGGGCATTTGGTTTATTTCATTTTTCATTTTCATTTTCTAAAAAATCATATTTTTTCATTTTCTAAAAAATAATTTTATTTTATTTTTTAATTTTTCAAAAAATATTATATTTTTTTCTGAAAAATAAAATTGAAAAATATAAATCAAATATATTTTTCAAAAAAATCATATTTTCTAAAAAAAATAAAAATAAAAAATAAATTAAAAAATACAAACGAAACACATCCTAACTTTTCTACAGCCTAGGACAACGTGCCCAATTACAACTACACTGTACAGTGTTGACCTAACTTGCATGCCGCTACTAGAACTCAGTAAATCAAAATTATCAATTAATTAATAAATAATACTAATTATTATTATTATTATGATATTTTGGAAATGTGAAAGTATATCACTGTTCTGTAATTTCAACTTCCTTCCCGATGCCACTACAATACATTACTCGCGCCGTGCCGGCTGCTCTTCTGCAGTCTGCACCGTCCAGTCGCCCCACGTTAACACACCCTTCCTTTGTCTTCCTCGAGTTCGGTCACTCTCTCTTTCTCTCTCCAGGCCTCCTCTCCCAATCCTCCTCCCTCGATCATCGTCCGATGGCGAGGAGGCAAAAGCAGCGGCGACGCGGCTCCGCTCCGGTGGCTCTCCGCATCGTGTACCGTAACCGTGTGAAAACCCTAGAGAAGGCGATCCTCTCACTTTTGCCCCGTCCCCCGCCTTCCCCCGCTGAGTGCTCCTGCCGTGGGCGGCGTTGCCTTGGCTGTGATTCCTCGTCCTTTCTCCTACGGAAGGAAGACCCCATCGAGTACCGCTTCCTCCTTACCCGTTCATTTTGCGTCGTTTCCTGCGAAGCACCGGCTCCGCCCAAGGTTTTCTACGATGATACCCCAGTGAGCTTCGTAAGTTGTTACACTAACTTAGTTATCTCTGATATTTTGTATAATGTTATGCAATGGATATTGCTTAAAATGCCTTTCGTTGAGGATTATGTTTCTTCTGACCGTTCAAAGATCGGCCACAAATTTTGACTGAAGGGATACCTTTGTGTCGGACAGGTGAATATCTTTGTACCGTAGGAATAGATGGATACACTTGCTGGACAACAAATTTTCTATTGGGGGGGGGGGGGGGGGGCGGGGGGAGATAAGAACCTCCACAATCTTTTAGTAGCACATCGTCTATTTTTCACAAATTTCTTCATTTCTAAGTATCCATCTTTCACCAAGCCTCTTCCGGCTTTCAAAGGCATGATTTCAGGTTTATCATGGACTTGAATTAATCATGCTGTGCATCCGGTGCCAAGCTGTGTTGGACTAGGCGAGACAAGCTTGGCTTGGACAATGGGTCGAGTTAGGCGACTGGGCACTACCTAGGGCTGGTTCATTCTGGGCACGACAGGATCTGCATTTTGGTCAATTTTATCCTAAAATTACCGATTGACCTTTAAAAAGTTCAAAAAAATTCTATCTTTCTGTGTTATTAATATTTTCTTTTTTGATTTTTCTATTTTTAATAATTTTCTTTTTATATTATTTAAATTTATTATTATTATTTTTTGAAATTAACTTTTGACTCAATGAACCTAAGCTTGAGTGACATGCACACTCTTAAGCTGTTTAAGTGTAATGCCCACAAGTTATCCTTGGCGTGGGTTATGCACGACGTGTTTTGCCTAGACCGACATGACAGTTAAATGGGCCAACTAGGATACTGCCCGGCCTGAGCACAAATTGTTGGCACCACTATTGTTGCCGTTGAAGGCAAAATATGTGAGTTATCTTCTCCATTTTATAGTTCTTAGTAATCTACTTAAGGTCAAATGCCTCTTCTCCCTTTCGTTCCTCTTCTTAAATTTTCCTTTCATTTTCACTATGGCAATTTACCAAATAGTGTACATAGCTTTTCGAATTAACCAAAAGATGTATCATACTTTATTATTTATCAAAAGGTACACTCAATTTTATATTCTTTCTATTTTACCCCTTTTGACAAATTTAACTTTTTCTCCCCTTTCCTCTCTTCTCTTTCTTCTTTTTTACTTTTCTCTTTCTCCATCTCTTTCCTCTCTTTTTACAAATGCATGCTTGAATATTCAAGGGTCTGGTATGGAATTATATCAGGTTTACGTCGAGCTTGATATAAATTATATCAGTCCTAATGTGAGATTTTTTTGTCGATTCTTCAAAATCCACTGATTTAACCTAGAGAGTTCCGATTGCATCAATTTTAGGTCATGTGGATTCATGGGGTTACAAGGAGTTTAAATATGCTATCTATTGTTTATTTCGACTTCTCTGAGGTGTTAAAATATAATAAGGAAAAATCGATAAAACAATCTCACATTGGGCTTGATATGAAATCCATATCAGGCCCACGTTGGGTCTGATATGATTCCATATCATGTCCAATGTGGGCTTGATATAATTCATATCAGGCCCAACGGGTCCAATGTGAGATTTCTCGACTATTCTTCCTTATTACATTTTAATATCTCGGAGAAGTCGGAATATACAATGGATAGCATTTTGAACTCCTCGTAACCTCAAAAATTCACTGAAACTGAAATTTGTGCAATCAGAACTCTCTAGGTCAAATCAGTGGTTTTTGGTTAAAATCCACTGATTTGACTAGAGAGCTCCGATTGCACCAATTTTAGTTTCTCTGGATTTCTGAGGTCACAAGGAGTTTAAATATGCTATCCATTGTTTATTTCGACTTCTCTGAGATGATAAAATGTAATAAGGAAGAATCGAGAAAAAATCTCACATTGGGCCCTAACACCTTGGAGAAGTTATAATAAACAATGGATAACATATTTGAACTACTTGTGACCTCAAAAATCTAGGGGAATTGAAATTTGTGCAATCGCAGCTCTCTAAGTAATCAGTGGGTTTTGAACAAAACCCACTGATTTGACCTAAAGAGCTCCAATTGCACTAATTTCAGTTTCCGTTGATTTCTGAGGTTACAAGGAGTTTAAATATGCTATCCATTATTTATTCCAGTGTTCTGAAAATCGGACCGGACCGGCCGGTCGGACCGGTTGAACCGAGAACCGGCCTGATTTCTGATCCGAGTTGACTCTAAAAGTCGGCTACTCAAGAACCGGGTGCGAACCATTTTGAACCGGGCGGGAACCGGTGAACCGGGCAAACCGGAAAAACCGGTCAAATCGGCTTGGTTTATTTTATTTTTTATTTTTTGATTTTTTTCCCTTTTGCAGTTTTGTTTTCTTACTAAAAAATAAAAATTAAAAAATAAAATGGTAAAAACCTAGTTTGCTTTCACCCAAAGTCTCAAACGAATAAACCTGTTGTTTGCTTGCAAGAGAGCCATCATGGTTAGCCTCTCGCCGCGTCGCCCCGCCTCCACCAACCTCGCCGCGTCGCCCCGCCTCTACCAACCTCGTCACGTCGCCCTGCCTCCGCTAGCCTCGTCCCGCTGCCAGCCTCATTGCGTCGTCGTGCTTGCATACGAAGACAGCAGTATATGACATATTTGGAAAAGTGATTTTGCATGTGCTTTGCTAGTGTCCTCTGTTTAAGTGTTTATTGGTGAACAAATGCTATCGTGATATAATTTTAACTTCTAATAAAATTCTTTAATTCGTATCCAGATTTCTTGAACCTAATGGTTTAAACTTGAATTTTTTTTTGAAACTAACCATTTTTTCAAGAATACCGTGCTGAGTTGCTAACAAAAACATATCACATGATCGACCTAGTTGATCCAATCTTGAAGAAAGTAGTTGGATAAGTCGTTAGTTTCATATATTTATATAAATACATCCTTTATTATATACCGGTTATATCCCGGTTGGACCCTCGGTTAAACCGGTTGAACCTCTAAACCTCTAAACCCTTGCCTCAACCGGTTCAATATCCGGTCCGGTTTTCGGAACCTTGATTTATTCGACTTTTCCGAGGTATTATAATGTAATAAAGAAGAATAGTCGAGAAATCCTCACATTGGGTCGTTGGGCTTGATATGAATTATATCAGGCTCACATTGGGCCTGATATAGAATAATATCATGCCCAACGTGGGCCTGATATGATTCCATATCAGGCCCAATGTGGTCCTGATATGATTCCATATCAGGTCCAATGTGAGATTTTTTTGTTGATTCTTCCTTATTACATTTTAACTCCTCGGTGAAGTCGAAATAAACAATGGATATCATATTTAAACTCCTTGTAACCTCAAAATCCATGGGACCTAAAATTGGTACAATCGGAACTCTCTAGGTTAAATCAGTGAGTTTTGAAGAATCGATAAAAAAATCTCACATTGGGCCTGATATAATTCTATATCAGGCCCTTGAATATTCATGCATGCATGCGTAAAAAGAGAGGAAAGAGGAGAAAGAGAGAAGGAAAAAAGAAGAAAGAGAAGAGAAGAGAGGAAAGAGGAGAAAAAATTAAATATGACCGGAGGGGTAAAATAGGAAGAATACAAAATTGAGTGCGTCTTTTGATAAATAATGAAGTATGATCCGTCTTTTGGTTAATTCGAAAACCTATGTATGCTTTTTGGTAAATTGTCATTTTCAGTATGAAGAGTCAATAAGTGTCAATAGGCATGTCTCACAACATAGTTCTGCAGGTCGGTAGCAAAGGTGATATTAGTTGTATCCTTGGGGGTATGAAGGGACAAAGTTGAACATGCACAAGGGTTGGAACCATGTTTTCTTAGGACCCGTAAGGTCAGTGGGTTAGGATTCCTTCAATTTTCTTTAATAATCTTTTAATGAAGACATTTTGCATAATTAGTATCTTCAAAATTTATATTGCCTACCTAAGTTTTTTTATTTTGTTCTAACAGAACTCACTGTGAATTTAAGGACCTATGTCCAGGGTAGACCTACATAATTAACAGTAAAAATAGGCTAGGCCCAGGGTAGTCTTTTTAATATTATTTTTTGGGGTCATGTGTACATATCCTTTATTTCAATTAGAAAATCACATACAATCAATTGCTGGAACTAGGAATGCCAAGTAGAGATTAATCGTATTCATAGTATATGATAATTGTGGTATATAAGCGATTTCAATTACAGTCTTGTCATGTGAACAATCCAATTCACATTATTATTCTTACTTTCTATCTTTCCTTATACTCCTCATAATAGAATCTATGGATTATCCTTGATTGACATATTATATTAACCAATTTTTATTTTATGATATTTATGGCGCTCACAACATATAACAATGTTTTTCTATTTCTTTTCATTAATAACATATAACTTTGATTTTTAGTTATGACGATGAGTAATGATCGCAACTACTTTACTGATTGTCCGGTTAACCTAAAGGATTATCATTTCTTTTCATCAAACCATATTTGCCTCACAAGTATTTTGGTTGGCTACATACTCTAGGAAAGATTGTACCATTAGTATATACTGGTAATATACTTTGCTCATAGAATTTGACATTTTCATCCATACTAGTGTTACACCCTAGGGGTGTAATTCCACATACATAAAGATATCACATCGTAGTCACAATCTACTAGTGTAAGTAAGAACATCTTGTATAAGAAAGGAAAACGCTTCAAGTAAATTTTCTTTTATAAAAGAAAGGACATTATCCTGAGTATAAGTAAAAAATATTGATTGATAATTATGCAAAAATGATTATTTGACAAAATCAATTTTTAGCATGTCTTGAGACTCAGTATGCTGAAGTGAACTGAGATTTCAATACATCACGCTGCTTGCAAAATGGAGTTCGAAGGAAAACATAGTAGAAACCTAAATTGTTTAGTAGAGAAACATGAGAGATGTACATGAATTACAATATTAAATAAGAGCTTGAGGAATATTTATTATAATTAATAATTTAACATTAGGACTTCAATTGAGCATATAATTGACATTTGATTTTTATATCATTTGTTAATGACCACGCATATATTTGTGTCTTTGAAGGGACGCCTTGGTGTAATAGTAAAGTTATTTCAGTGTAACGTAGAGGTCTAGGGTTCGAGTCTCGGAAACTGTTATTGCAAAGCAGGTAAGGTTGCATACAATAGACTCTTCCCCAGAACCCGCATTGGTGGGAGCTCCGTGCACCAGGCTGCCCTGTTTTTTTTTTGTTAATGACCACACATATATTTATATTCACTTTGATTGATTTACATATATGTTTAAAGCAAATAAATTTACTAAAAAGTGAACTATTGGAGCCTTGCCTATAGTGCTATTTGTATTATTTGACACGTGAATATGGGGTTTAAAAGTTGACATGATTTATTTATACAACATGACAAGACACAATTTTATGTGGTTGGGTTTGAGATAAACATGTCCGGGTTTACCCATTTATAAATGTATAGATATTTAATTATTTATATTAGTTAATTATAAATAATAATTTAATATATAAATTACAAATATATATTACAATAACATATATTATAATATAGATAATATAAATATATTTCTAATTTTGCACGGTTACAAATAATTAGTATGTAGTTTATATTTAAAATTTGTTTATGTTTTTTAAATGGATCACATCACATGATCCGATTATGATCCTGTCTACCATATTTGATTAAACTGGCTATAATTGAGTCAACTTTTTTATAAATGTGTTAACTTGTTTATAAATGGGTCTTATGTAGGTTGAAATTTTTTACCTATTTGTTAAATGAGTTGGCTTCAGGTTTGGTTCAAAAAGGTTGTGGTTCAATGAGATACAATCCTTTATGATTTGCCAACCCAAATTGCCACTCGACATGGGTCAAAGCCCTTATCCATGATAGTGATATAGTGTAGCACACTATTATGTCACAAGTAACACGTGTGATATAGGCTGAACCTGCGTACCTTGTGGGCGGGCAGAAGCCTTGATCTTATGACTAGGCTTGTGGTCGAGACAGTAAATATTCCAATTATTTTAAACGTATAATCAAAGTCAAGGTAGGAGAATGACACAACTTAATGGGTAGGAGATGGAGGAGAACTTGACTAGTTTGAATCCTTATTTTGAGGGCTTCAAGTCTATAATGGAAATTCTGATCAAAATAGTAAATGGAGTTTCAACCCATGATTTATGAAGTGCCCAAAAGAGCTGGGCCCCTTTTCTTCTCTTGTGAGGTGAGATTATGAGGATGTATATTTTTTAGTTAATGCTTTAGATGGATTGCAGAAACATAGTGTGTGTGTAGTCCTATGCTGCATGTCAATAGGCTCTATGATTTTGGAAGCCATTTGTTCTTGTCTTATGATCTATTACTAGATTTTTTTTATGTACTATTCATTCTTCAGGCACTGCTCTGTTTACAACTTATAACTGTTTACCTTGGTTGACTGAATGGCTGCATCCTGATATCAGGAGAGCCTTTGCTGCACTGTCAGGAAATCTCTTTGCACTTCCACCAGTTCACTTTATAATCCAAGTTGGGATTGGCTTTTATCCAGAGTAAGTATCCAGTTACCAGTTACTGTTTCTTATTTGGTATAATTGGTTACTTGAATTGTTAAAAAGATCCACTGTAATGTGCAGATAGGCAGCCAACTTTTGCTATTTCTCCTACGATTTTCGTCAATTTTTATCTCTCTTCAAAGAGGAAGTTATTATCAGATCACAGGATGTCAAATGGACAAACTCATTAAAAAATCGAAATCAATGAAGAACATTTCATTATCAGGCAGTCATCAGCCTGAATTGCCTGAGGTCACGCAAGACATGGTATTACTGACCCTCTTCTGAAGAAGGACCTTTTACAATACAATCTTCACACTTTTCACCACTATTCAAATTTCAAACTTCTACTGCAATTGCACAATTTTCCCAATATCTTCTGAAATATAGTGGCTGATACCCATGACTGCAGGTGCTTTAATGCATTGGAGGATTGGGGTGTTTAAGGAGAATGGAAGTGAGAACCAGTTAAAATGTGTTTTTTCCTTATGTTATCGATTCTAGTTCTCTGCCTCTCTTCCTCATTTCTCTCAATTTCATTTTTCTACCTCTCTTTTTCTTTCTTTTAAACTTGTGATGGTATTGTACTGTGTTTATGTTCACCTTGTCCTTTTTTAAACCATTATTTTTTGTATCATTAATTGCATTGTTGTGGATCCTAGTAGACTTGTTAGACTGCTGTCAGACGGTTGGAAGATTGATCAAGTACTAACCCCAGATTTTGATCAGTCAATACTAGTTGGCTTTGACTTGGAGAGAATTTAATCCTTTATCTCTGACCATCAATTTTCTCATGGTATGAGCAAAAGATGAGAATCGTGAATTGAAATATTTAGTCACGTTGCACACTGTATTATCTTGTGTCAACTGCATTGATAATTTAATTAATTTAGTTTGTGAATGATGTGAACTAAGAAATCACCAGTATCTGGAAATTCATAGTTAAGCAATTAATGATTTTATTGACAAAAAAAATACAACAACTGTGAATGCAGATATTTGGTCTTGTTGCATACAATGTTCTCCTGCATTGATAAAATTTAGTTATAGAATGAGGGTGATTGCTATGAACTAGAACCTATGATGTCACCTGTGTTTTATAATTCCTAATTTGTTGATCAAGATTGATCAGCAGTAACTGTGGTAATTTTTAGTTGCTTTTGGTTTCTAAAGGCTTAAATCTTTTTTTGGTAAATTCTTTACCACTTCTCCATACTCTGGCTTCTTAGATTAGTCATGTATAATATATTTTATTAGAGAGAATAAAAAGGCTTCCATGATAATGTTTAGCTTTCTATATTTGCCTTAATGACCTATATCCTACCAATCAAAAATCAAAGGTGAATTCTTATGTACCGTGAACTTATATATACCTATGTTATTTGGAGAATTCAAGCTTTCGTACAATATTTTATTGATTTCTCTAATGATCTAGGCTTACACTAAGAACAGACTGAAGAGAAAGCGATGTGAAATTAATCAAAGTTCATATGCCAGGGATGATATGCTAGATCCTGATAATTCATTTATTAGTACTTCTGGCAAAAGTATACCCAACTCTGTTGACCAAGCCACCACGTATAAAAGTTTGAAGCATTTCAATTTAAAGGAAAATTCACTGCAACTTGGTAGTGACATCGGACCCAACTGTTCTGATAATCCCAATAATTCTTCTGGAGTATGTTCCATTATGAATTCCAGAAAACACAGAAGATTATTCAGCTGGCAACGTAGAAAAAAGGCTAAGGTTCTTGAACGAAATATATTTGCTGAGAAGAAAAATGATATCTCAAACTTGGAACTTCTAAATTCTGTTTACTATGATAGTCAAATTACACAGAGTGACCTTCCAAGAGATTTTGGTTACCCGAAGAAGGATCTAAATCTTCAAAAGATGGTTAGTTTCTGCTTTTTCATTCTTGTCCTTTTTGAATTTTTATTGTTGGCTATAATCTCAAGTAACATTTTCGTTTTAGTATACTTTGTAATAAATTTTTATTATTTGCCAGAATCTCAAGTAATGATAAAATAAGATAAAATTTATTTAAATATAGATGATGATATGGTAGGGGATAGAGTCTAATGATGTAGGAAGATTTATATAGTCGACCCGCCTAGTGAGATAAAAGCTTTATTGTTTTTGTCGTTGCTGCTGCTAGAACCACAAGTGACATTTACATTTCATTATACTTTGTAATGACTTGGTTATTCACACTTGTACTTGCACTAAATTGTTTATAACCTCTGATAGGTGAACTCTTCACCTACTCCTATATTTGTGTTGGATATTGACACTTTCAATGGACACCAATATTCTTATTGATTACATGTAATTTTTTATTAATGTCCATGTCTGACATGTCTCACATCCATGTTGTTCAAGTGTGTGCTGATTCAGCAGAGCTCGTATTTCCTTTAATTCCATGCATACTTTCACTTGGAGTGTTCAAATTCCTAAATAGCAAGTCAACATGAGCACCTCTTTTGAATCACTAAGTTTCATACGGTGTTAAAGGAAAGGAATTTTTGAACCTGTTTGGAATTACCTACTCTTTAATGAATTAAGTTTGTCAAGTCAGTCTAGCAAAAGGTTGCTCACTTCATAAATAGGCTGCAAAACAAAGCAACCTTTTGGTAGATAGACTTGGACAATTTCAAAATTGAAATGGCCAGCACACCATGTCAAGCCATCTTGGTTAATTTAAAAATGATCTCGGAAATTGTTTTAAAGGGTTATTATATTCTCCTAATTTGCATGCTAGCTTGCTGTTCATGCTGTGAACCTAGCTGTACAGAATTTGTTAAATTGAAACACATTTTAAATTTAGAATGTAGCCTGATATATTTGGTTGCCAAATATTGTCTATTGAATCTGCTTATTCCTGTTATATAATATCTCATTGAAAGCAACTCAACCATGCTTCATAATTTGTACAAGAAATGTTTTTCATGCTTTTTAAATCTCCTGTTAATTCCTAAGGTGAGCAAAATTCAGCTGAGCTGTAATTGTATAATAATAATTACTTATATTTTCATCTATTGCTGGGACTCGGTAATTGTTGTCGCTAATAAAAAAACTGCTTCTATTCATATGTATTCAGTGATTGACTCACATTAGGTGTTGGAATAATGTTCATCCATATCTAGTTGCACTTTTTGCTTAATTGACTAGTAAATCTATCAACAGATTCGCTCCATGTGTTTTTATTGTTTGATGATGAAATCTTCACAAAAGGTGGAAGCTAGAGATCAAATAAAAAGAAGCTACATCTTCTACAATAGTTCCTCAACATATTCAGTTTTCCCTAAAGCCCGTATCCTTTATTGTGTAGTTCCACTGCAATCTTTTAGAATATGCTATCTCTTTTGGCTGAGAATGTTGGTTGTCTTTATATTGCAAGGTTCTAATACGTCTTTTTTTGTCTTTATGTTTCAACTCACACAAGTGAAAGAATTGATGCATTAGTTCTATCAGGCACTTAGAACCGACCATTAGTTCTAAAAACTTAAACTCGGGTTAATATTATAAATTTTCTCTATTAACTCATAATTCCCTTGTATGTCTAAATTTGGGGTTCGTAATTTCTCCCACTCAAGGCTAGGCATGATTTTTGTGTCAAGTCTTAAAGTTCATCTCATGCTTTGGAATCATCTCTAATGAGACCCAAGGATACACCACCATCACACAAACAATCCTGTCACTACATATCTCTAGGATTAGGTTTGCTATGAACATGATGCCAAAATGTTACAAGTTTCTAGACAAGAGAACTAGCCTGTTGATCATATTAACCTCACAAGCCTCCGCATGGGACTATACTGGTGTATTATGATTTATAACTGGTGCCTGGGTTTATTATTTTTCACTCTTTTATCTTTTTACCATTTCTGTATGGTATTATTGGAGTAGGTATTGAGATTAAAAGGTTTCCGTAAAAGAAATTTAACTCCATATTTGAATTCTAATAGTGAACAAATAACCTTGATAATCATGAAATTTGTGCAGGGAACGTATTATCAAGATGATATTGATGAAGATTCCACTGTAGCTGTATGAAGTGGACGGTTGAAATGAAAAGCAGCTTTGGGTCTAACTAGATCCACTGTAACTGTAGCTGTATGGTCGCCACATGCTCCTTGAATTTGAAAAAAAAAATTGATTGTGCTAGAATTGTTAGGAAACAGTATGTGAAAAATTATTGGAGGGATGGGTAGTATTTGGATGCATATGTGTGCTATATGCAAGAGCAATTAGGTGTAGCTCCTAGTTATGATGAAAATAGAGAGATAAGTTGATATGATATGCATAGATTCAAAGTCTACCAATCAATTCTAAAGTTTGAGATGTTGAATCAATTAGTGTAAGGGGTGAGGAGTATATGGAGATTATAAAAACTCTAGTTAACAGACCAAAATTCATTTAATTGATCACAAAGGTAGTAATGATATAACCTTAGATAAAGCTTATTGCAAGCTTAATGTTAATATTGTTGATCCCAATTACTTGGAACAAATATCACTTTAAGATGATGATTTGAATTCTTAAAATGAAAATTATTTCCAACTTTGATTTTGCTACCTCACTCTCACATTTTTATCCATAGGGCTTTACTCTTCTCCTCTTAACTATATTTCTCATAGTTGCTATTCTGTTCTTTTTGTGAGATTTATGTGAACCTAGGCATATGTACTTATGCTCGAAGAGATAAGTGATTTTCGTGAGGCTATTTTTTTTCTATTGCTGTTTACTTCAACATTCAATCTGTGGTTTAAACAGTGTACAATACCAACAATGGGATTGGTCTATCAAATGTGTTCTGTATTGTTTTATTTAGTTATAATTTCAAACAATCAAAGCTCAACTTATACTAGGATCTAAATTCTATCAAATTTCTTAATAGTTCTGGGCTTCTGGCTTCATTTACAAAAAAGTCAAAAAGATAGATGCCCTAAGTATTTACTTGAAAGTCTCCTTTACACTATATCTTAATGTTCTTTTATGAAATCAATGAAGGGGATAGTTACACAAGACTAGTTCTTTTCTGTTCAATGAACTATTTTAGAACTTTGTATAATCAAGTGGGAAGTCAATAGTCAAAAAAAGTCTGGTCGTTGTTTTCTCATGTGTTTTCCTATATCAATATCTTAGGCTGGAAACACTTATAAATATGTTGATTACCATATCATACTAAAGTGGGTCCATTGCAAATTGTGTTATTCTACTCAAAGTATATATTAATGCAAATAAAAATTTCATTTTCTCAAAAGAGGGGATTTCTAAACTCAATGCTATAACCTTGGACAAATTTAATATGATGATCTAGAGACGGGCATAGATTGGATAACTGAGAAGCCAGTGTCTGATTATGAGTTCTTTAGAATTGCCAGCTGCCAATTTGTTTACTAAAGAACAAAGTTGCATGTTGGCTGATGATATCATTTATTGACAGGATTTAAGATGCATTACTAATAGTTTGTTGTAAACTTTGTTTCTTATTTAGTTGTGCATGCACTTTTGCTGAGCTGCATTATAATGATGTTGGGTATGATTTTGACGATTGCAATTCTTTTTACATTAATAGGTGAAGGATTTGTGCTCGTGATCAATGATGGTTAGTTAGTTGACTCACTAGAAAGGATATATTAATCACCAGTGATGAACTTTGAATTTCTTAATAAGTTGCAAGTGCTTCAAACTTATTTAATTAATTGCTTTTGATATATGATGATTGCAATGCTGTTACTTTGGCTACTGGATATTGTGCAGTAATTCTATGTTGGAAGAAACTTGACTTATTGATGACATTTAGACATCCTTAATCAATTAAAGCCAAATAATTCTAGTGCAATTTCTCTAATGAAGCATATTTTTGGGTTCCCCGATGGATGCAAAAACTTTGTAACCTGTCTAGATTCTGGTTATGGCTGTGCATTGAAGTCCCAATGCTTGTAAGTTCAGCATGCTACATTAGCTTTTTGTCTTATTATCTTTTGTATATTGTGGCTTTCTGCTTATCTACTAAAAGATATCAGTAAAAGTTCGATTAGCAACCACAAGTGTTTTGTCTGAGCGCTTTGGTATATTTGGTCTGTTGATTTTATTGCACATTGGAAACAATTTCTTAACAATTTGGATTTAGGTATAATAGCTAAATTTAGCATGGAACTTTGAGATTATAATGAATCTAGAACTTTTCTATTCCAAAAGTTTATTTTCATAATTTCTGTTTTGTAAAGGATCTAGCATGAAAAAAATGTATGATCAAATTTTAGCCAATACTTCAAACTAACACTAACATGTGGCATCTTCTATTTATATATGACTAGATTATATTCTCTAATGGTCAGACCTGTCATATGCTAGTGGTTGAACAAAATTTAGATAAATTAAATAAAGTTTGAATATTTTATTCATTGTAAAATTGTTTTAACAGATTATGTCTAAAATTGTTGAATCAGATGCCAGGTGTAATTTATCAAAAAGTGTATGCGATATGTTAACTTGAGAATGTGCTAGATTTGAAAATAAAATTTCATGCTAAATTCATATTCAGATTAGATTTTTCAAAAATAAAAAAGAATAACATGCTAGTAATTAAAACCTCATAAATTTCTGCCTGATTTAGCATGTGTGATTATCCCAGACTTTCGATATGTAGTCCAAGACTGGTAGTTAAGAAGCCTCTCTATATTCTTTTGATCTTTATTGAGTAGCTTCTTTCTTATATTTGCATTAAAATTATCTGACTCCATTATGGTTGCCTTTTTTATTCTGCCCTGGAGGCGCCAAATCTTTTTTAATTCCTTTGTAGTTGTTTTGGATGTCTTGTCTATTGTTCCTCTTTTATGTTTTAATTGCATCATTTACTTTGATGCATGTACAATCAGTTGCACCCTGGTATTAGCTTATTGAATTGATAATTGCAAACTCACGTCCTGCTAATAGAGCCTTTAGGTTGAATCTAGTAATTATTAATTTATAATTTAGTTAATATAGGGCTAGTTGGGACTAGTAATAAGAAGACAAGACATCTGAAGCCTATCTTACAAGCTTTGCTTCCAATTTCATTGAACATCTATGGAGATGTATCATCTATTCATCTTTGAATTATTTAGAGACATCTTTTGTTACTATATATGGTTCCAATATACTTTGGCTTTGGATTTGCTTAACAGTTAAATTAATCCCACAAATAATTCATTGCCCTGTTGAAGCGACTTCTTGCAATTGTAAGGCTCAACTCTGGCTCCTTATTGTACCTTTATCCATGTTTTTCATGTCGTAATATTTTCCCTTGATTCTTAGGTATCATTCACTTTTACACTCTCTAAAGTCTCTTATACGGAATGCCCAGCGTTGTCAGCGTAATAGGCTGCTGTTCAAACATTGCCTTCAGATTTTCAAAGAGCCCACTGGGGTTGATAACAATTCAAATTCTCAGGTTTGCTTTTCGAGAATGCTGCTGTTGGTTTTGAATTGTAATTCACATAATTAACTTGATCCAATGCCTATGCCAATGCTAATTGGATAAAGGGTTAAGCATCATTTTTAATTGTCTTATTAGTGTAAGTTGGGTATCTCTGAATGGTGGCATTTTATCTTCTACTACTAATTCTGAAATGGGCATTTATTTCTATTTATTTTTTCTGTTTAATATTCTTGATCCGTGATGTCTATGTGGTGTTGTGAGGGTAGTTAGGTCATTTTCTATTTTGTGTCATTAGGGTTTGGCAGGTTATATAAATCCTGTACAGGGTCGTGGTTTAATATGATTAAAAGTCTTTTTACAATATGGTATCAGAGCCATCAAAGCCCTAAATTCTTTTCTTTCCTCGCACGCGGCGCCGTCAGCGTCTCTTTCCCAAACCACTCGACGCCGTCTGCTGCTGCGCCCACTCGACGCGACCAAGCCGCTGCCGCTGTGCACGCTCGACGCGACGAGCGCCGATCTTCTCCTCCGAAGGATTTGCTAAGTCAACAATTGCGGCTGCCCTTCTTCTTCACTTGGTGAAGATTTAATTCTCCACTTGGAGAATTCTTGGGCACAAGTCAACAATTGGGGTTGCCCTTCTTCTTCACTTGGTGAAGATTTAATTATCCACTTGGAGAATTCTTGAGCATGAGTCAACAAAAACGGCTGTGAGCAGTGCACGCCTTGGAGCAATAAGATGCGCAAGCCATCTTTTAATTGCTCACCTTTGTGCAGTGCCTTTGGAGAGAACGGCTACGAGCAGAACCGAGAAAGAGAGGAGGAGAGACGGAGAAGAATCACGAACAACAAAGATAATATTTCTGCAGCAAACACTCCAATTGGGGAGACTTCTGCATTTGTCAGTTCTGCTAACAAGATCAAGTCTGGGGGAACAAAAGAAAAAGGTAGAAAATTTTGTCGGCACTGCAGAAGGACTAATCATGATTCAGATTTCTGTTGGGAGAAATATCCAGAAAAAAAACCTGAAAAATTCAAATACTGTGACAAGAAGACTCCTAGTCGTGGAAATATTGCTGCCCAGAAATTAGTGGATGGGGAGACTATTGATTCCTCGGTACCTTCTAATATTAAGTTGTCATCTACTGATATTGTCAATCTTCAACACATCTTATCACGGCTTCAGACTTCATCCTTTGTCTCTACCAATTTGTCTCAAGTGCACACAGGTATTTGTGGCCCAGAGTTAAGTATTGCTAGGTCAAGATCTTATAACCCTTGGGTTATTGACTCCGGAGCTACGGATCATATGACAAATCTTGCTAATTCCTTTATTTCCTACTCTTTGTCTTCTGGGCAGGATAAAGTGACTATTGCTGAGGGGACCAAAGCCACTGTCGCTGGTAAAGGTTCCATACAACTGGTAGATCACTTTATCCTATCCTCTGCACTTCATGTCCCTTCTATTTCTCTAAATTTATTTTCTGTTAGTAGTATTACTAAACAACTACACTGCTCAGTAACCTTTTTCCCTGATCATTGTGTTTTTCAGGATCTCGAGACCAAGCAAACGATTGGGACTGGCCGTGAAGTAGGAGGTCTTTGTTACTATCACCTTGGAACAACATCTGCTCTGAAGTCTACAGCTTAGTGTTCAGAAAATAAGCGTCAAGAAATCTTGTTATGGCATTCTCGTTTGGGACATTTATCGTCCTTAAAGGTCTTATTTCCTAATCTCTTCTCTTCTGTTTCTCTTGAGTCTCTTCAATGTGAAGTTTGTCAGTTATCCAAACATTGCAGAACTCATTTTTCCGAGTCCATAAATAAAAGTTCGTCTCCGTTTGACCTTGTTCATTCAGATGTGTGGGGTCCCTCTCCTGTGCCTTCTTTGGATGGCTAGATATCTTTTATTGATGATTACACTCACTGTACATGGCTTTATTTGATGAGAGGCAGAGATGAAGTTCCTCGACTCATTCAACATTTTTGTAGAATGGTTGAAACTCAATTCCACACAAAAGTGAAAACTCTTCGATCTGATAATGCGCGAGAATACTTTACACAATCTCTAAATGTCTTTCTTGAGGATTTAGGAATTCTTCATGAGTCATCTTGTCGTTACACACCACAGCAAAATGGAGTGGCAGAAAGGAAAAATCGTCATATCCTTGAAACAGCCCGTGCACTATTATTTCAGCGCCAATTACCCAAATATTTCTGGGCTGATGCTATCCTTGCAGCCGCCTATATCATTAATCGTCTACCATCAAAAGGTCTAGGGTATCGGTGTCCACTCACTATTCTTCGTCCTGACACAACGTTGTTTTCCCTTACACCTCGGGTATTTGGCTCCCTCTGTTTTATTCATGTTCTTGGTCCCAAGTCCTCTAAGCTTGATCCTCGCTCTATACGGGGAGTCTTTCTAGGGTATTCCACTTGCCAGAAAGGCTACAAGTGCTTTGATCCTATTACTAGGACAAGATATGTCTTGAAGGATGTTACCTTTTTTGAGTCCGAGTCCTATTATGCTCCCCAGACTCGTCCTCAGGGGGAGAATCTTACCTTTTCCCTTGTACCTTAAGTGGTTCCTTCTCCTATTCCTATTTCACTGGATGTCATGGAAAATAGACAAGATGATGCTCCATTACTGGGCTCGCAGGCTTCACAAGAAATTATTACTTACAAGCGACGAAGACATAAGCAAGGACCTACTACTAATCGGCTAACTGAATCGGATGCTCTGGCTCCTGATCCTGTATCCTCATTGGTTGAACCAACTGCACCCCAGAATATGAATGAGCTGAATCTTCCCATTGTTGTTAGAAAGGGGGTCAGGTCATGTACTCAACATCCTATTTCTAACCATGTGTCTTATTCTCGTTTGTCTTCTTCATATCATGCTTTTGTTTCACAACCATCAAATTATGTCATACCTTCTTCTTATTATGAAGCTTTAAGGGACTCAAGGTGGCTAGAGGCAATGAATGAAGAAGTGGATGCTCTTAATATGAATGGTACTTGGGAATTAGTAGATCCCCCAAAGGGAAAGAACTTGGTTGGCTCTAAATGGGTCTATGCTATCAAGTATAACTCAGAGGGTGAAGTGGTCAGATATAAAGCCAGACTCGTTGCTAAGGGATTCACTCAAACATATGGGGTGGATTACTTGGAGACCTTCGCTCCGGTTGCAAATCTCAAATCAGTCAGAGTGATTCTTTCTCTTGCTTCTCAGTATGATTGACCACTATTTCAGCTAGATGTGAAAAATGCCTTTTTGAATGGCAACCTTCATGAAGAAGTCTACATGTTACCACCTCCTGGAATCGAAACAAAAGGGAAGGTTTGCAGGTTGATAAAAGCTTTGTATGAGCTTAAACAATCGCCCAGAGCATGGTTTGATAGGTTTTGTAAAGCTATGATATTGTTTGGCTTTAAACAAGGGAATGCTGATCATACACTCTTTGTGAAAAGGAAAGAGGACAGAATTACCATTCTTTTGGTTTACGTTGATGATATGATAATTACAGGAGATGATGAGATTGAAATCCAGACTCTTAAGTCCAAGTTAATATCAAAATTTGAGATTAAAGACCTTGGACTATTGCAGTACTTTCTTGGTATTGAAGTTGCTCGATCTTATGAGGGAATTTATATATGTCAGAGAAAATATGTGTTGGATTTGCTCAAGGAGACAGGGAAGTTGGGTTGTCGGCCAGCATCGACACCTATAGAAGTAACTCATGATCTTACTAGTTCTAATGGGGAAGATTTTACAAATCTGGAAAAAGGAACGTATCAAAGGTTGGTTGGAAAGTTACTCTATTTGTCTATGACTAGGCCTGACATTACCTATGCTGTTAGTGTAGTGAGTCAGTACATTCATGCTCCTAAAACTATTCACATGAAGGCTGTTGACAGGATTTTAAGGTATTTGAAGTCATGTCCCGGAAAAGGCTTGTTGTTTAAAGGAGGTGGTAACCTGAAAGTGGAATGTTATTCTGATGCTGATTGGGCTGGTTCTCGAGATGATAGAAGATCCACTTCTGGCTATTGCATCTTTTTAGGAGGAAACTTGGTAACTTGAAGAAGTAAGAAACAGAGTGTTTGTGCAAGATCCAGTGCGGAAGCAGAATATCGGGCCATGACACATGGTCTTGCCGAAATGTTGTGGTTGACCTTCTTGTTAGAAGACAATGGATTAAAGGCTGAATTACCTCTCAGGCTATATTGCGACAACAAAGCTGCAATCAATATTGCAAATAATCCAGTTCAACATGATCGAACCAAACATATCGAGATTGATCGACACTTTATTCGTGAGAGACTTGATTTTGGAGAACTCTGTTTGCCTTATGTCAAATCCGAGGACCAACTTGCTGATATGTTTACAAAAGCTATACTTCAAGCTGTGTTTAATTCTGCCCTTAGCAAGTTAAACATGTTTGATATATATGTTAAACTTGAGGGGGAGTGTTGTGAGGGTAGTTAGGTCATTTCCTATTTTGTGTCATTAGGGTTTGGCAGGTTATATAAGTCCTGTACAGGGTCGTGGTTTAATTGTCTTATTAGTGTAATTTGGGTATCTCTGAATGGTGGCATTTTATCTTCTACTACTAATTCTGAAATGGGCATTTATTTCTATTTATTTTTTCTTTTTAATATTCTTGATCCGTGATGTCTATGTGGTTTAACTCATATTGGAATTCTTTATCTTCCCTCTCTTCATTAATCTTGTGCACTTAACTTCAATACCACATCTTGTTGTGCCACCTCACTCATATTGACTACATGTAAATTTTTTTCATTGGTTTATTTAATACCTATGTGAGATTTCCTTCTACCTTAATCAACATGTCTTTCCTCATTTGTGTACTTGTCTCTTTAAGTACTTGTTGCGAGTGCTATGGAATGATTTCCCCTACTCGTGCTCACTGCGGATCTGTCATGCCCCATATAAGTTAGGCTTATCGAGAGGTAAACTTTATTTGCTGCAGGTGGTTTATAGAAAAGTTAGAGCATAACACAATAAACTAACGCATACCTCAAGGAAAATTCAACTCAAAATGCAACTGGCTATGATCACCCTACACCTAGAAATAGGCTGAGGAGAGAAATGATTGATTTGCCACAAATTGTTTCCATTTGTTTTAGGTGTAAAGAGATTAAATTGGTTTGCTATTGGCTATTTTACAACAAAAAAAATTGAAACTTAATTTTTTTGGAAAAATGAATTTAGCAAAAAATATCACTTCAAAATATAGTAGAAAACAATTTTGTCTTGATTTAGTCTCACTAATGAAACACAAATGAGGGAATAAAATCTTCTACCTCTACCCATCAGAATGAGGAGGATTCCATCTATACAAGAAACAAGCTCCTCATTAGTAACAATATTTATTGTTGCATCATAACCAAAAAATAAAAACACTAAAAAAATACACAACCGGAGTAAACTTTATTGTGTATTTTGAAATAAAGTAACATAAATAAGTGGACTCATGCTAACAAAAATAAAAGTCTGTAAAGCAAATGAAACAATTAAGCATCGTGCAACATGAAAATAAAATGACATCGAGACACATTTCAAAGGCAATTGCATAGTTCTTTAAGCAAGATGTAACTTGAAATGATAAGTCAACCTTAATTAATCACCTTAACACCGCACACTTGGAGGTCAAAGTAATTGGGGCATGAAGTCATGAACACACAAGTGCAAAATACAAAGTGGTATAAGAAGGGATAGGCATAATATAATATCTCATAAATGAAAAAAATATTTAACTTGTTAAATAAATTTTATGTTTTCTTAGCTTCAAATAATTACTAAATCATTTCTCATTATATGCTCTTTAATTCTTTTGGGTAAGTTCACATCTCTGCCTCGTATTTACTTTTTTTTTCTTTAGTATTATTCATTTTTATTGTTTTAAAATATCTATTTATATATATTAGAGAAGGACAAACGCCCTCCTCAATCACCATGTAGGGTATGGTGGAAGCACACATAACATAAGAGGGCGTGACCCCTTGCACTCAATTGCGCAAGAAGTTGTTCTAATATAATATGATATAATGATAGAATATAGTCCTGCATAATGAACTAAAGGACTAAGGTCCCTCTGGAGCATGAGGTTAAGGCCCAACAATATAAGTATATCATCATCAATTTTACTTGTGCTTATAGAAATTACACGTTATCACTAGTTTCTAAAAGCAAGCTACAAGAGTTTCATTGTAGGTGCTAATCACTTTTGAGTTATTCTAATTAATTATAGGTACCAAAATTGTATTATTCGGATCAGAGATGGAAACTCCGGCACGACTTTGAAATTTTATACTTTGGTTTTGCCTAGATTAGAAGTAAAGTTCAGTTCTTCGTGTATGGTCCTATGTGGCTTTAATTTCGGTTTGAGATAAATGGTTCTTGATTTTTTTTGTGGAGTCTTGTTGGGCCTTTTCTTCTCTCTTTAGCTTTCATACACTAACATGATTAACAAGCTCTCAGAAAGTTGGAAAAACTCCAAAAAGACACTATTCATGATGCCCTTTCTTTAATGGTAAAAGTTGATTTCATAGACTTCGGAAAATTCATTAACAAGAACTTTGGAATCACGTGTTGGCACAAAGTGAGAGCCAATGGACGATATAAATCACCCGTGTTCACATTGCTTTTCATCAAATAGTACGTGGGATTTGTCCATAGATTGTGGAAGCTTCTAGAAGAGTCCGAATATAACAATATTTAAACCTGGGCATATTTGACTAAGACAACTATGTGGAAATCTAATTTTAGATGATATAATTGCCATTAACTTTGTTATATTAATTAAAATTTAGTGGATCCATTAACAAACAGACTCACAAGGATGAAGTCAAAAGGGCCTGTGTTGAGATGGGTATAACTCAAATATAATTTGTCAAATAATGAATTCTCAACTAGAATCATAAAATGTTTGGAGTTTATTAGGTGGCAATCCTCCTTCTGGAAGTAAGCACCGAATGATGTGCTTGGTTGTATGTAGTATAATAGCAAGTTGAACTATTGCTCTTATTGACCCAACAACCAAATGTGAAGCATCAATATCAGGGAGTTTTGGTTCACCTATACAAATGTGGTGTGTGGTCGCTGTGAGTATTAATCCGAAACATTTATGAAAGCATATAAACATGTTACCAAAATAGTGTCATGTAGCATTTTAGGCATCTCAGAATAATCAAACAGAATACCTAGTCTAAGACTTCTTCCCTTTCCTATTTTGTCCAACTTTAACAAGTGTTGTTTAAGTGTAAATTCTAGCCACAAGACATCCATGCCTAAGCAAAGGAAAAAAGTAGTGTGCCAAAGATCTAGTAAAATTGTTTTTATTTTGAAAAAGGTGGGGGGTTGTTGGAAATTAAAAAAAAAACAAATCGAAAAGGTATCTGAAATATGTAAAAGAAGAAGATAAGAGCTCTTGGATCATTGTGATTCTCATAGTGGATTTTTGACCACGCCTAGAGTTTTTAAAGAAATTAAGGCATTTGATTTTAGATTCTTTTATAAAGGTATCTTGACAAAAGGTGGATTTGGTGGGGGCATTATGTGTGTTGCACCTAATTGCTCTTTGATACACATGATTGATGCATGCAATCCACCGTGCTGTAATTTTTTGATGTGCAATCTTGCACCACACCTGCTTGAGCGCACATGGAAAATGAGGCTTATGTGGCACATGTATGCTATAGTGTGGCACTTTGTGTATGCACTTTACACTCCATACATATGCACCGTCACAAGTTTTTGAGATGCATATTTGATTTATTGCAATGCAAGAAGTCAACCTCCACCCTATCTGCCAAGTGGACAACCGATCCACTAATTGATTATGCACTAATAGGTGAATTTCGGCCTAAGTAGCGTGTCCAATTGACCCATGTGTTTAGGTGAACTTGTGCTTCAGATTGGTATGAATAACATTGTAGTTTGGGATAAAAAGAATACATAATCTTTATTGAAGAGTGGAGCATATTTATATACAAACTATGGATTTATTTTTAGGAAACTATAATTAGACTAATTGACAAATTAGCCTAATTGACACATATCTATTAATTAATTTGTAAAGATAATATGGTAATTAATATATATAGATATGGTAACTAATATATACAAATATGGCTACTAATATATACAGATAATAAACATCATCTAAATGTCCAATAAGTCGTGATTAACTTGGGTGGTTACAATGTAAGAGTCACAATTGAATGAAAGGGTGTGAGTGGTAATAAAGTGTCTTGTGTGGGGTTTGGATTTACTTTCAATTCAATTGTGAATTAACAACATGCAACAAGTTATTTCTCAACCTTCAAACATCATTATTCTTCTTACTTGCAAATGAAACTTCAAATACTGAAGTTTTGAATTACACTATTGACCGGATTTCGGTAACCTTGCCTCTAAGTCACGTGGATCTATGGGTTGGCAATGCAAGTTGAATAATAGTGGATGATTTCATTGTATCCTTAAAGAAATTCACTATACCCCCGATCACACACTACTGGTGGATTAAGCCTTAAGGAAAGCTACTATGCGAATCGAGAATATTACTATGAATCAACAAATAATTATTTCAATCTTCCAACAATTAGAAAAACCTAACTAGGGTTTGAAGGAAAAGTGTTATGTAAATACAGCAACAATAGCCAAGTCATTATCTCATTAAGTGAGTTCGGCTATACGAATCCTCCTACGCTATTGGACTAGATGCCCTATTATATTATCATCTATATTTAAGTAACTTTATCTCATTTTAAGTGGTGCGCATCCTCTTAACTCACCGAGTACGTCTTGGTCTCTATTTTTAAAATTTGGCGTAATCTTATTCCATGTTGTATTCGAGTCGAGATGTATTTTTCGTAATACTTGTGTTGTTTCCCTCTCTTAAAGATAATTTGTTTCCCATAATATAACTTCCGCCATTTGGACCTAGGAGCTATGCACGTTTTTCTTCTATTGATGTTATGCTTGAGGTGCACATCTAACCCCACTAATCTATGTTGGGTGATTAAGAATTCTCTAGGAATGACCTTGCAATCTTTATAATTTTTTTCTCCCTCTTCCTGTATAAAAAAGTCAATTTGCGATTTATTGTTTTTTACTTCTGAAAATAATTGTGTTTTTCTCTTCTTGAAAACTGTATTATTAGCATTATAACTTCATATGCTATCACGAAATTCAATATAACTTTTCCTTCTTCATTTTGTTTTTTTAAAACTATAACCACTTGCACCCCATTATATTCTTCATTTCTTACTTTTACATGCCTATTTAGATATCCTTCTGTAAAAATCATCGGGATTCTTTTTTTGTATTATCTCATCTAGATCTTCTCAAAACCTATGTTTAGTGTTTTCATCTAATCCTACTTGAGGTGCATATATGCTAATTTCATTAATAGTTTCTTTTACTACTACTTATTTGAAAGCTATAATTTTATCTCCCTTTCTAACTACTACTACTTCACCGTTAACAAACTATCTACAATGATACCTACTCTATTTCTCGTTTTACTTTTTCTCTTGTACCATAACTTAAAACTTGAGTTCTCTAACATCTTTGTCTTTCCTTCTATTCATTTGTCTCTCGTAAATATAAAATATTAATTCTTCTCGTAATCATCACATTTGCTATCTTTATTGCTTTGCCAGTGAGTGTTTCTATGTTTCATGTTCCTAATTTAAGACAATCCAATCTAAGATGTGAGAATTCTTGTATATTTAACATTACATCTAAGTTTTTGTGAAGATGTAGTGGTTCTTGCCAAAACATGTAGTCAAACCTTGCAACACATTCCTATTGGTGCAATCATGCCCCAAACATTATTTACTTTTGATGTTTGGTTAAATGAGTTTAAGTTAGGTAATGTTGGTGATCTAACATGAAACTTGAGTTTAAGTCCAGGTATGGCAAGGCCGAGGGAAACACTTCAAGGCAAGCGCAAGGATGAGGAGTCGAGGGCTCGGAAGCATCCTAAGGGCGCAAGGCTGATAGAAGGTGTTTGAAGGCTTGTGTCTACGCAAAAGAAAAGTGGAACCTGAGATTCATTAGGTATCAGTCGACTGATGAGAGGATCAGTCGACTGATTCGGTGAGTTGAGTCGACTGATAAGTGGAATCAGTCGATTGTTTCACAAACAGAAAGATCAGTCAACTAGGTCAGGTCCCAGTCGACTGATAAATGGCCGTTGAAGGCTGACAGCAGAAATCAGACACAATCTACAGTAGCCGTTGAAGCTGATCAGTCGACTGATGATAATGTCAGTTGACTGATATCGAGGGTTATACAAAAAGCAGATTTCAGAACTTGAAGGACACACAACTTGACTCTCTCAATTTTTCTTGCTTGTTCTGAGATCTCCAAGCTTACAAACTCTCAATCTCTTCCTCCAAAATCATTCTAATCTTGTAAGAGGAAGATATCATCTTGTAAGGGTTTCTCCACCTTCAAGCTTGATTTGAAAAGGAGAAAAACATAGTGGAGCTTGGTTGTGTGGGTGTGGATCCTTGGATTAGTCACCTTAAGGAGGTGGAGACCAAGTAAATCAAGGGAGTTAGCATTGCTTTCATTGTTATTGGTTTTTGTCTATCTTTTTCTTCTTCTTTGGCTAACATTTTGTAGACAAAATTCAAGAGAAGCTATTCATCCCTCCTCTAGCTAGATGCAAAGGTCCTAACAATTCCTTCTAGATAATAACTTAGCATTAGGGCATAATTTGATGGATCCGCACATAATATTTGTCTATGTTTTAATGTTGGTTGGCAACTTAATGCAATTCTCTTCCTTTATCCGGGCTTAGGACCTGCCATGACAAAGTTTATTAGTCGTCGGCGGATTTAAGAAAATAAAAATAAATGAGAATAGAGGAATGAGGGGGGAAAGAAAATTGGTGCCAAAAAAATAAACACCACATTTCCTGAAAGCAGGCAAGGTCCAGAAGGTATGTACTTTGAAGAATTGCACTATCCAGGAAATAAAGGCTGCACATTCTTCCTTGAGTAGACTACCATGTATTCCCCTATTTGTTTAATTCCTCTTGTGTGTTGTATTACGTTGCAGGTGACCTTATTTTAATTTCAGTGTTATAAGTTGCAATTGTTCTGTTGTATGGAAGTAAATATTCTTCGGAAGTTTATTGTTGTAACAAGTACTGATCAGATTTCTTCTATCAAAAGGAAAAAGGGTGGTCAGGTCCCCAGCAAGTTTCTTTTATTCAGATGTTTGGTGAGGCTCAATACTCAGACGTTGAACTGATTGAATATTATTCAAAGCACCATCAAGTTGTCTCCTTTATATGGGCCGTATGCAGATCTATAGTTCCTGTATCACTGCTTGGGAACTCTTCTTGTTGGAGAGCTTTACAGAAAAACATTTCAAAGTTTGTTGAATCTCACAGATATGAGACCTTTCATCTGAAACAATGTGTTGATAGAGTTAAAATATCTTCTTACCCTTTTTTATCAAAAGTTCTTTCTTCTCAGTGCTTTTGTAGTGGTAACACTACATCTGATTCTAGAGAATGTGAAAGAATAACAGACAGGGAGAGTAACAATTCAAAAGGGATGGTTGTTGGAAATCTTTTCCTAAGTTGGATTCGTTGGTTTTTTTCAGAAATAATTGTGCCTATCATCGCTGCCAACTTTTATGTTACTGAAAGGGAGTCCAGAAAATATGAGTTATTCTATTATCCTATGCCAGTATGGAAAAAATTAATTGGACAAACCATTACTTCCTTGGTTGGTGAGAAGTATGAGCTAGCAGATGAAGCGTGTATTAAGCGTATCATTGGTAAAAGATCATTTGGTTTCTCAAAAGCTAGGTTTGTTCCAAAAAGTAAATGTCTGAGAACTTTGGCAAATCTAAAATCATCATCCAGAATAAAACATTCTAGACATCCTAAGTTCCTCCTTAATGCTATCAAACAAACAGCAGCAACACAGCAGAAAAATAGGTTTTGTCATGAAACAGAAATTCAGTATAATTCTGTGAATTCTGTGCTTAAAGATGCACTCTCAATTTTGAGAGAAGTGATGGCTGAGAAACCAGAAAAATTAGGATGCTCTGTATTCAATTATAACGATGTCTATCGAAAAATTCACCATTTCTTAACAGAAGTAAAACTTAGATCACAAAAAACACCTCAAATTTATATTGTTGTCGTTGATGTATTAAAGGCATTTGATTCCATTGACCAGGAGAAGTTATTGAGCATATTAGAGAATATTATTGACAGCAATGAGTATGTTATGAGAAAACATGCAAAGATATGCTATCAGAAGAAATCTTTAAGGGTCCTTTATAAGAACATTCCTTATGGCAGTAGTTGCACTTCTGTGGTTGATCCTTCTGCTCAAATATCCTCATACAGCAATATTTTGGTATTTCAGGTACTTTATTTTGCATTTTTCAGTTGTTCTGGCTTGATTATAGAAATAGTATGACCTCGTGTGTTTCTCATAAGTTATGTAATTGTAATCTTTAACTTTCCTGTTATGTTCATCATCATCATTATTTATTTTTTGTTTATTACTTATAGATTTTTTTTCCCATAGCTTGCTTCTCCTAGTCTACAATATTTGTGGGTATGGTATAGCTGGAATTCGAAGTGTTATAATTATGAGTCATCTTCTAGCAAAAGCACACTTTTAGCAGAAGACTACTAATTTATTTTGTTAGAATCTTTTATTTTGTTTTTTGTATATTTCTTTCATGTTTTTAATAAAGAAGACCATATATCTGAGGCAAGTCAGGTTACTAATGGTGATAGGAAAAAACTGAATATATTCAAAGAAAGGAGATTCTTCATCTTCTACAAGAGCATTTGAAGCACAACATTTTGCAAATTGAACGCAAATTTTACTTGCAGAAGGTTGGAATATCCCAAGGCAGTGTGTTGTCACCCCTTCTTTGTTCATGTTATTATGGGGACATGGAAAATAAAGTAATTTTGCCATATCTTGAAATGAATAACCAATGTTTGGTTGCAACCTGTAGCAAGCAAACAAGCAATGACACTGATAGGGAGCTGGCTACCAATAATCTAGCATATCATGTGCACAAAGATATATTGGATCTTGGAGACTCCAACTTGTTGGATTCTAATGAATATCGTGCTACAAAAGCTAATGCTCTTGCATTTGGTACTAACGATTTGAAATCTGGAGAAAATTTGTTAATAAGATTTATTGATGATTTTCTATTTTTGTCTACTTCGGAAGATCAAGCACAAAAATTCTTCAATCGAATGAGAAGAGGGTTTCATGCTTACAATTGTTCATTAAACAAAAAGAAGCTTGGGACCAATTTGGATATGATGCAGAGTGGTCATTTGATTAAGAAAATATACGCAGGTGAAGATGGTATACCATTTGTTACATGGAGTGGCTTGCTTCTCAACTGCCACACACTGGAAATCCAAGCAGACTATACTAGGTAACCTGTTGGTTATATTTTCTTATACAACCATTTCATTTCTTTCATTCCCGATGAGTAATAGGAACAGCCACACATTGTACAAATGTTTCATACGTCTCTTTAATTTATGAAGGCTAGTCACTAATTAAAGCTGGATACTGTTAAACAGGTATTTAGATATTAATATGAGATCCACTATGAACGTGAAAGCGCATACTAAGCCTAGCTATCATTTGAAGGCAAAGTTGTTTCACTTTGTGCAAACAAGATGCCACCCCATTTTTTATGACTCCAACATCAACTCTCCTGCTATCGTCAGTTTGAATGTATATCAGGGATTTCTCCTATGTGCAATGAAGTTCCATTGCTACGTGAATATCATAAAAATTGTGATCAAGTTGAATCCAAGTTACTTGTTGAAGATAATTTTAAATTCGTTCTGGTAATCTTCTATCTTCAAATTATAATATTTCAACAGTTTTGTGGTTTATAATAATAGTACTGGATGTCTATAGATTTTTATGATGATATTCGTATGTTATCCAGGTAACACTCACATAGGCAAACTTTGTCTTTAGCAGAAAATACTTATTCCCAATCTCTGAAGTTTGACCAACGTAATTACGTAAATGTACATTGTTGTGTTCATAATGTATTAAAAAATTGCTCTCTACTCTTGTACTATATAGATGCTTATTTATTCTCATTCTCCAAAATAATGGGGCTTTAAGGATATCTGATAAGGACAATTATCTTTTGGAGTGAATGAAACGTTCCAATGAGAGGACAACTGGAGAAATGAACAGTGTAGCTGTAAGATTGAATAAAGTCGTTCATAGTTTATTCTTTGAGTTTACCGGACAAGTTACTAAGCCCATCCTTATAGAATAATATCTCCCACATGCCAACTGTCTTCCTAATGTTGCCATACTAGACCGTCCTCATAGATTACCTACCTGATACATTTTAATTAGCTGTAATCTGCTCAGTAAGAACATTGGAGATGGAAGACAGGCTGTTTCACTGCTACAAAATAATCCTTCCTCAATCTAGCTTCTGAAAAAGAGGGGTAACAAGAAACATATGTTCTAGGCTTCACAAGAAAATCAACATTGCTACAATAGGAAGACTCAACCTAACTTGAGTTATAGGACTCAAGTTTGTTGTAGGCAAAAGGATAAAGGGTTGATACTGCTTGATGAAGAAGGGAGTCACTGTTTTTGGCAATAGAGGGTGAAGAGGGTTGTGGTATTATTGTTCTTAGTCGAAGCTTCTGTTGCTAGACTGTAGATGGAGAGAAGAAAAGGATGTGGACAGTGCTCAAGTGCTGCATGAGGGAGAAAGATAAGAAAGAGGTTGGGTTTTAATGTAGCTCAAGGAAAAGAGACATGGGGTGGGTGTTGTTACTTTTATGGAGGCATCACTCCTTTAATCAGTGTTTTTACATTAATCAAAACAAATATTAACTGTTGCTGCCACAATTTTTATTATATATCTATGGAAATGGACCTTTCTTAACAGTTTTAGCTTGTAGGAATACATTGGCTTGACCTCAGATTGTTCTCTTTTTATGAATTGTTTGAAAAAGCATTCCAAGTTGCATAGTGTACTAAAATACCACATTGCATATTATCAGGCAGTAAAATGCTTTGTATACGGCTGCATATTGATCGCAAACACACATACACTGACACTATGTATGCATTATGTGCGCCGATGTGCAATATAGATGGTCAGATATGTGACTTAGGCCAGTTCTGACAGCATTTGAAATTGTTATGAACATAAAACTATATTGTTAGGCTTGGTTCAGCAATCTGATGAGGTTTTCAAATATTGTGCATTTTACATACTCCTGTTGGCACTTATCTTGTAATGAATCTAACTTGTCCATGTTCCACTAGTCGCATGTACAAACAGATCAGGAAGTTGATGTGTCTCATGTTGCACCGCTTCAATATTCGCGCATTGTTTGTGCTTGAGAAAAAAGATGTGATTTGGCTTGGACTTGCTGCATTTACTTGGATTCTCCAAAAGAAACATTCGCAACACAAAAAGCTGCTTTTACTCTTGAGGTCAAGGATGGAGACCTATGGAAGGGTTGAAGATATGTCATCACATTTGAGATATGCAGTTGATGAGTCTCATTCTTCCTGTTTCTCAAAAATTAAGTTCTGATATACTCCTGGTATCATTTGCAGAATTGCTCATTTAGATTTATATTCTCTTCGTCTATGAATCCATTTTCCATTTTGTCAAATTCGACAGTGAAATGCTGTTATGCTGTTATGCCTCTGAGATTGCTGAAATGCTCGTTTTTTATAGTGATGTTTTTTGTTTTTAGTTGGCACTAGATATCTAATTATAGTAATGTTTGTTTAGAACTATGATAGAGAGCGTGAAATTTAACGTGAATGATGTGACTTTTTTCGTGTACACGTCCGATTACCGCTTGGACATCGACGGCAGCCTCCGGACGCCGCCCCGAACAAAACTATAACTTGGGGGGAGGGTACGGTGAACCCGTCGAGGATAACTGCAATTGGAGTGTCACGTCATTCACGTTAAATTTTACGTTGAAAATTCACGCCCCTTAGATTGTTGAAATGCTCATTTTCTATAGTATGTTTTTTGTTTTTAGTTGACACCATATATCTAATTATAGTAATGTTTGTTTATATGCCACAGCTTTGCGTGGTCGTTGATATTAATCTTTCAGTCCTTTGTTTGAGTTCTGCATGTTACATTGATAAAGTTTTACATTACGTGTTCTTTGACTGTGTGTTGCTTTCAAGCGGTTGTTATAATTTTTGGCTCTCATAATAAAAATGTCTCCTAAGATTTTTATTTTTTGTTAAAATGTCCATATTATCCTTTTTAATTAGGTTATTTAAAAAAGAGAATTATATATGTATTCGCCCGATTAACTTTCCCTCCGGGTTTGTCTGATAGGTAAATTCAAAATATAATTTATACATATTTAGAAGATAATCTCTATGTTTTCTTTGATTATAGCTGAGAAGGTAGGGGTTTTTTTGTTTGTTTGTTTGTTTGAAAAAAGAAGTGTTATTTAACAAAAGTTAATTAACTTTTATAGTATAAAAGTGAACTTCACCCAGGTATTTCTCATAGTCTATTCTTGGTTATGTAAAGGAAAAAAAATTGTGGAGTCACTTTATAGCTTATCGCTAATTGATTAAAGGGCTCCCCTGGGGCTATGGTGCAGTGGTAAGGTCACTAGTTGTTAATCCCGGCATTTGCGATTTGATCCCCAGCTATGGCATATTTTGTAGGAATTTTTCCTCCAAATGGGGCGCGAATCCTGGGACGCTGGGCTTCTAGATTGGCCACCGCGAGTGCTTCTCGATTTATCCTGATGACCGGTGGGAAATTTTCGTGGGGCCGGGCCGGTCACCCCAGATTCAATTTGTCTGCTGTCTGGTTCATCTAAGCTAAGTGATTAAAGGGCTAGAGAAATTTTTTCCCAGAGGTATATGTTTGTTGGGAATTAATCCATGTATCATTGTAATAAATCTGTCCTACTTAATAAAAGTTAGCAAAAAAAAATAAAAATCAGGTAATTTGAAGCTAAGGTGATCAATTTGGTTTCACGGAAATTTTTAATTATCTGGGTAAATCGAAAAGTTCTTGTGGTGCCTAAGGTGATCAATCTGGTTTCACAGAAATTTTTAATTATCTGGGTAAATCGAAAAGTTCTTGTGGAGGACGGCCCAGAAGTCTAAAAAATATTAGACCAAATAGCAGATGAACCTGGGATGATCGACCCGATTCTACAAAAGTTTTTCACCTGTCGCCAGGGTAAATTGAGAAGCGCTCAAAGTGGACAGTCTAAAAGTCCAGTGTCACAGAGTTCACGTCAAGGAAAAATTCCTGTAAAATACGTAGTAAACATCTTGTGTTTGTGTGTTTCATTTGAAGAAAATATTTTTTATAAATGCGTCGTAGTTGGGTATCAAATTGTGAATATTTGGGTGACAATTTGGTATTTTTCGCTATAGCTCGGGGCTAACAAAAGTTAGTTAACTTTACATAAAGAAAGAACAACAATTTTACTTAACCACATACAAAAAGTTGCCAAATACCCATTTAACGCATTCAAAGTACATATTTACCAAATCACGTAGCAAATTACGAAAATATCTCTCGGCGATCCTCGTGCGCGTCGCGTGCTGTTCGAAGCAGCGAAGATGCGGCCGAGCCAAGAGCTTTTTCTACGCGACATGTATCCAAGCCATCACCAACGATTGATAACCAATGTAATGCTTCTTCAAAAACAAAAGCAAAACCTACACCTAAACACAATGACATTTCCAAATACAGCGAAGAAGACGAAGACAAACAAACGCAGCGAAGAAGACGAAGACCAACAAACTTCTCCTCAGGACCACCGAAGTTCTAACCGATGAAACACAACTTTCTTCATTCTTCTTCTCGATTAGCTCCGACATGCAAAACTGAGGTATGCTACTTTTATGGGTCGCTCAAAATCTTCCAATAGGGTGAAGCTTCTTTTAAAGTTAAGGTTTGGCCTTTGGTTTGTGTAACTCACTGTTTTATCATTTCCAAAACACCCGACACTATGCTTGCCTTTTCTATCATTCCAGAAAAACTCCCAACATTATTGGGCCAACATCTAAATCCTAGAGAGGATAAAGTTGTAAGTACTCCTGGTTGGTTTTGATGTGATCAATCGATTTAAGTTAGGTCTTGGTGTATTCAATCCCTCTGCTAAGTGTGTAGGAGCTTAGGTATGGAGGAAGTCGGGCGTAAGACGTAGCGGACGAGAAGGATTGTGCGGGGAAGTGAGCCGACGAGCTCGGTATAATTCGAGGGACGCGGAAGCTGCGAAAGAATACATTGGTGGATCGAGAAGGACGTACGCGACGCCCGAGGGACGGAAAGCCGGGAGGAAGTACACTCGAGGGGCGAAAGGTCGGAGTCGGGTTCGGGTGAGCCTAATCCCGGTTGGTTGGAAACCACCCAGAAGACGAAGAACCACAGTTTGACCAAGTCAAACCAGGCGCCTGAAAAAAAGAAAGATTTATTTGTTGCTAAAAAGATTCAAACCTAAGACCCCACCAATCACATATCTCCATACTTACCGATTGGGATAGTGGGTGATGTCAATGAGCTGCTGCGAGCAGAAGATAAAGTCAATGAGCTGCTGCGAGCAGAAGACAAAGTTTTAATTAAACTTTATCTCTTAAAGGATAACCTTATCCTTTAATCAGATCCAATAGATGCAGTTTAATCTCATCCAAGATTAACCGTCCAGATTACATCCATGGATCAACAACCAAGAGAAAATTCATAAAAAATCAACAATCCAGATTTATTCTCTTAGGTTATAAATAAGCTTAGAGTTTTAGCTTTAGAGTAATTCAATTCATTCTTGTAAAATCTCTAAAAGTCTAGCGTGTTGTTGTTGTAAGGCTTCTCCTCCGCAAGAAGATTTTTATTGAGTGTCCACTGTCTTGGAAGCAACACATTCTTAGTTGCGACCAAGTTTTTTAAAAGACGAGTGTCTTTCATTTTAATTTTTTTTAGCGTCTATTCATTCCCCTCTAGCTGGTCCAACCTGATCCAACAGAAGTTTTTGACGATGTTCATTCAAGACATGTATGTTTTTTTCTATAGGTTGTTATTTGTATTTTTGCCAATTCGTAGGAAGATTAACATTTTAAATTGGCAGATGTGTATCTTTAACCCTTTAAATTAAAACCTTAAATTTGGTTTCATGTAAAAGATAATAGTTTATAAAAGAATAAATCCTAAAAAAGTTTATAGTACAATTTTATCAATACACACATTTAATTAACCATATTTTTTTAAAAAAAATTTGACAATCTTAATAGAATATTTGTTATATGGTTAAGTTTTGATAGTATCAATGCACCAGAAAAAAATAGAAGTAAAGCAATTTGTGATCAAGAAAATTACACATGGACAATAATTACAAGGGGAGATATTGAGTTCATGATTATAAAATATTTGGAACATCATCAATGCGGTCTTAGTATGATAACAACTAATCATCCAGCATGCACATCTTCATTTATAACTTCTCATATACGAAGTCATTTTTTGGCATCTGAAAATTATAGACCCATAAACGTTCAGAATGAGATGAAATCACGATTTGAAGTGAATATATCATATCAAAAGACTAATCTAAGGATCCACACCCACACAACCAAACTTCACTATGCTCTTCTCCTTTTCAATCAAGCTTGAAGGTGGAGAAACCCTCACAAGATTATCTCTTTCTCTTTTACAAGATCAGACTAAGAGTATGAGGAAGAGAGTAGACTTTGGAAGCTTTGGGCACTTAGAAGAGAATTTTTTAATCACAATTCGTAACCTCTTCATGCCCCAAAGCCGCCTCTTAAATAGAGGAGAGAGTTGTTAACAAAACAGCTTAGCCCCGACACCAGTCGACTGGCCCTGGGGGCAGTCGACTGATGTCCAGCCAACGACTAGTCTAACGGCTGGATTTCGAACAAACTAGTCGATTGACCTCTAGACCAGTTGACTGCTACATGCTGTTCGACCTTACAGAAAGATCAGTTGACTGATTCCCTTACCAGTCGACTGCTACAGTGCACTCTCAGCAGTGTCAATCGACTGCTTCCCTTGCCAGTCGACTGCCCTGCTTACAAGTGTTGGCGTTACAAGCATTGAAACCTCTGGCGTTTCTGTGCTTGGGCGTTACTGGCCTCCATTGATGGAGTATTGAATACCTCCATCAATGGAGGAAACACCTGATTCTTCCTGTATAAAGAGGCGTCCAAATTGCAATCCAAATGAGAAAAGACGAAGAAGAGGAACAGGAGCATCAATCGGTGAGGGATTTGGTTTGTGAAAGAAAGTGATTAGTCCTTGGTGATTGATCGCGCGACAGCAAGAAGAAGAGAAGAAACCAGAGCAAGGAGAAATCTCAAATCGCCGTAAGTCCAAATTTTATTTCGTGTAGATCTCATGCTTAGACACCAACAATGGTATCAGAGCTGTTGTTAGAGCATGAAAATTATTTTTTTTACCTGTGTAATGAAATTCCCTGGATGAAATCGCTTGAAATCGCCACTGAGCTCTCGGCGTTTTCATCCCCTGGCCGACGATCGCATCACGCGCGGAAGGCGCTCCGTCGCCGTCGGCTGGATGCGTCGATGGAGGCAGCCATGGCGTTGGTGATGGTGAAGAAAAAAAATTCGGCTGAGGGAAGAAGAAGAGGCGGCTGAGGGAAGAAGAAGAAGTGGCTGCGTGTGTTAAGATTAGGTTTTGGAAAGTTGATTTGATTAAAAAAAAAATTCCGAAACCTATTCTAGACCACCGACCTCCCCGCGAAGGCAAAGAGCCTCAACCAGTAGTGATATTCGGTAACTTGTTTAGATTTGGTTCAATTTATTTAAATTAGATTCTAGTTTGGTTGAAAAAGATTAAGTTGGTCAAATCGTTTTTGGTTCAAATCATTAGTTGGTTTAACCAAACCATTTTGATCAAATAATCTGAACTAAACAGAATGATTTGATTATTATGTTGAACCTTAAATTTAAATAGGCTTAATTGTAGCTACAAAAAAAAAAAAAAAGAAACTTATATGCCTTTTATCTATTTGTGTTGTAAATTGAATTGAACCAGTTTTGTTACTGGTTTGTCGGTTTTGTACTGACATTGTGTATTTCAATTCCAGATGCCGAGATTTATTACCACAATGACTCGTCGAGATGTGCGACGGAATCATTTGAGGGAACAGATAGAGGAGATTGACTACCTCCCACATCTAGGCATCCAAGGGCATATGAGAAGGCTTGATCGTCTATTTTGGAAACTCGAACAGGAAGAGTTTCCAGTCCTAGATAACTACCGGATCGGGGCATTGATTAGTTCATTGCCGAGGCGTGCTGAAGTAGCTGCAAGATGTATTTGGGGATGCTACGAAGGACGTATCTCATATACCGAGTTGTGTAGAGAACTACTTCGTCAGAATTTTTCAGAAGAGGATCTGGAAGATTCTGAGGACGATCTGGAAGAGGATCTGGAAGATTCTGAAGACGATATGGAAGAGGATCTGGAAGATTCTGAGGACGATCTGGAAGAGGATCCTGAAGAATTTGAAGAGGATCCAGAGATGGATCTGATTGTAGAATTCGAGGGGGATTCTGAGAAAATCGATTGGGATCCAATTGAAGATTCTGAGGAGGACCCAGAGGAAGATCCCGAAATGATCGAGGACGATCCTGAAATGTTCGAGGACGATCCTGAAATGTTCGAGGATGATCCCAAAATGCCTGGGGAAAATCCTAAAATATTTGAGGAAGATCCTGAAATGTTCGAGGACGATCCCGAAATGCCTGGGGAAAATCCTGAAATATTTGAGGAAGATCCGATAGAATCTGTGGAAGATCCCGAGCCTGATCAGACTGGCCGATTAGAGATGAATGAGAGAGTGATAGCCACTGCCATAATATTTTTTATTATGGGAATGATGTCAACTTATCTAGTTCATTGAATTTTGTTTGTTGTACCTACTTATTAAGCCTATTAAATAAAGTTATGTTATGTGTTAACTGACTTGTCAATGATTAGTTCATTTATATGATTGGTTCATATTCAAGATAAATGATTAGTTCATTTAATGGGATGTATATAATATAATTGATCAATGTTAATTAGATTGGATGATGCGAATGATGAGTGAAAACGTAGTTATCACTTGATTTCGTAATCCAAGTCAAGTTTATATTGAGTCAATCAAAAATTATGTACAGATGATATACACTGAATTAATGAATAATATGTTTATTTATGATAGATCATGGCAACCAAGAACATCATAGCCGAACTGAACAAGGGGGAGAAATTGTATGGGGACAACTATAAAATATGGCATCTCAAGATACAATTTGTTCTTGAGGAAGAAGAAGTTCTGGAGGCTGTAAATCATTTCATGGTAGAACCTACTGTTGGTTCAACTGCACAGTATAGACTTGATCTAGATGCCTATAGGGCATGGAAGAAAAAGGACTCCACTGCAAAGGGGATATTGATTAGTTCAATGGTAGATGACATGGTATTTGAGTATGAGCCACTACCATCAGCTCATGCTATCTGGGTTGCCCTGAAAAAGAAATACAGTGGAGTTAGTATTAGCAAGCTTCGTCAACTGACAATCAAGTTTGACAGTTGTAAAAAGTGCCCGAATGTGACGATGACCCAACATCTGAGAGAAATGGGCAATATGATTCGGGAGCTTAAGACTGCTGGTCATGAGTTGACCGACGAACAACAGGTTCAAGCAGTTATTCGTTCTCTTCCTGATTCTTGGGAAACAATGAAGCAGAACCTTACTCACAGTGAGAGTATCAAGACTTTCATTGATGTCTCACGCCATATTGAACTGGAGGCGGAGAGAATAGAATCTGCAAGGATTTCTGAGCAAGCTTTTGTAGCTGAAGGTTCTGGATCCAAGAATAAGAAAAAATGGTTTAAGAAAGGAAAGGAAAAGGGAAAAGAAGCTGGTGCTACTACTGTGCAAGACCCAATCAAGAAGAAAGGAAAGAAGAATGGAAAGAAACCTAAAGACAAGCTAACTTGCTACAACTATGGCAAGAAGGGCCATTTTGCTCGGGAGTGCACTGAGCCGAAAAAGGTAAATCTATGTTTGTCTTCTTTTCATAAGTTTTATGTTGCTAGTTCGGTGTTGTTAGCTGATTCTTATCCTTTGTGGATTATAGATTCAGGAGCAACGAACCATGTAGCTCGTGATCGAGCTACGTACGTGGAGTATCGTCGCGTACCAGCTGGCAATAAGTGGATATATGTGGGAAACAATGCAAGAATTGAAGTCAAAGGAATTGACACTTGCAAACTCAACCTTTGTGGTGGGCGTACATTGTTTCTGCATGATGTCCTGTATGCTCCTGAGATTCGACGGAATCTGGTTTCTGTGAATTGTCTTCTTGAATTGGGTTATTGTATCAATTTTTACAGTCGTCGTGTAGAACTTAAAATTGATTCTGTGTTAATTGGATATGATTTTATATCAAACGGTTTCATGGTTCTTGATGTAGAACCAGATGTTAATTGTGGAAATGATGGTTGTTTTTCAAACATTGCTCTTACTAGTGATGCTGATGTTAATGATAAAGTTTGGCATGCTAGATTGGGACATATAGAACAAGAAAGAATGAATAGATTAGCAAGAGAGGGTCTGCTCGGCACTCGTGCTAAAGTTGACTTGTCTATATGTGAGCATTGTCTTGCTGGAAAAACAACTAGGAAACCGTTTGGTAAGGCTATTAGGGCTGATTCACCATTGCAATTGATTCATTCGGATATTTGTGGTCCGATGAACATGAAGGCTAGAAATGATAGTTCATATTTCATTACATTTATTGATGATTTCACGCATTTTGGTCACGTGTATTTGATTTCTCATAAATCTGAAGCATTAGATTGCTTTAATCGTTATTTGAACGAAGGTGAGAATCAATTGGAACGTAAGGTTAAAACCTTACGCACTGACCGTGGAGGTGAATACTTGTCTGATCAGTTCAAGACAATATGTAATGAGAAAGGGATTATTAGACAGTTAACTATCCCTGGAACTCCACAGCAAAATGGAGTTGCTGAAAGAAGAAATCGAACTCTTCTTGAAATGGTTAGGTCGATGATGGCTCAAGCTAATTTGCCTATTTCCTATTGGGGAGATGCATTATTGGCTGCAACCTACATACTTAACCGGGTGCCTTCTAAATCTGTTCCATCTACTCCATATGAACTTTGGACAGGCAGAAAACCAGATTTGAGTAATCTGAGACCAAGGGGGTCAGCTGCTTATATTCATGACAAGACTCACAAATATGAAAAATTAGGACCCAGAGGTAAGAAGTGTATTTTTGTAAGATATTCTGATACCTCTAAGGGTTATGTCTTTATTGGTGAGCAGCAAGATGGAACCATCTCTGAAATTGAGTCAAGAGATGCTACTTTTCTCGAAACTGAGTTCCCAACAAGAGGTGAAGTTGATAAATCAACTCCTCTATTTGCAGTAGAGGAGGAGGATACTGTTCCTCCGTTAACAGATCAGGAATCACAGGGGATACCTGAATCTAGTCAACCTAGTGGGAGTAAATTGCCTATAAGTGAATTAGTTTCTCAACAATCAAACCTGCGAAGAAGTAATCGTAAGATTATTCCTCGGAGAAGGTTTGACATTGAAAATGAGGCATTAATGATTCTCCCAGTTGACGATGAAGAACCTCGAACGGTTGAGGAAGCATTGAGATGCTCAGTTAGAGAAAAATGGAGAATTGCAATGGATGAAGAAATGGAGTCTATGAGAAAGAATCAAGTTTGGGATTTAGTCGATCTTCCTCCAGGTCGAAGGGCTATTGGGAATAAATGGATTCTCAAAATCAAGAGGAAGGCAGATGGATCGATTAATAAATACAAAGCTCGTCTAGTTGCAAAAGGATATACCCAAATGGAGGGTATTGATTTTGAAGAGACATTTTCCTCTGTTGTGAAGTTTGTGTCAATACGTGTCATTTTAGCTATAGTAGCACATTATGACTTGGAATTACATCAGATGGATGTAAAAACGGCTTTCCTTAATGGTAATCTTGACGAGGAAATCTATATGGCATAACCAGAAGGTTATATTGCTGATGGCCAAGAGGAAAAAGTATGCAGACTTAAAAAGTCTATATATGGGCTAAAGCAAGCGTCGAGACAATGGAACATAAGATTCAATGAAGTCATTTTATCTTATGGTTTCGAAATGATCAATGAGGATCATTGTGTTTACCTAAGAAAGGATAAAGGAAAGTTGGTCATTTTATCATTATATGTTGATGATATGCTGATAGCTTGAAATGACTTAAAAGTTGTGATTGAGGTCAAGTCTTGGCTTTCATCACAATTTGACATAATTGACATGGGAGAAGCCGAGTATATCTTAGGAGTATGGATCATTCGTGATCGATCAAAAAGACTTTTGGGTTTGTCCCAAGAAGCTTATATTACTAAGATACTACAACACTTCAATATGTTTAATTGCAACGTTGAACAAACACCTACAGCGAAAGGTGTTGTTTTGAGTAAAAGTATGTCTCCCAAGACTCCTGAAGAGATAGCCGAGATGAAGAAAAGACCATATGCTAGTGCCATTGGTAGTTTGATGTACACTATGTTGTGTACTCGCCATGATATAAGCTATGCTGTTGGCTTAGTTAGTCGTTTCCAGTCAAACCCAGGATCGAGACACTGGAAAGCGGTAAAAAGGATATTCAGATATCTAAAAGGGACGGCAGATTATTGTCTCTGCTTCCAAGGATCAAAACTGAGCTTGAAGGGCTACGCAGATGCAGATTGGGCAGGGGACTTTGACGACAGAAAATCCACATCTGGCTATATTTTTTTGCTGAATGGAGGTGTCATTTCTTGGAACAGCAAGAAACAGGCTTGTGTAGTATTGTCGACAACGGAGGCTGAGTATGTGGCTTGTGCAGCGGCTGTACAAGAAGCTGTCTGGTTGAGAAGGTTCTTAAAGCATCTGAAGATTGTTGAGGGCAGTGGGAGCCCTGTTACAGTGTGTTGTGACAATCAAGCTGCTATAGCTTTTTCCAAGGATCCTAAATATCACAGCTGTAACGCCCCAAAATTTCCACTTTAAGTCCTTAAAGTCCTTGAAATTAGTTAGAAATATTTTAGAAATATTCTAGATATTTTTAGGAATTTTTAGAATATTTTTAGGGAATTTTTCGAGTCCGTTTAGTATTTTATTAAAAGAGATAGCCCGAAAATTCTTGAAACTAATTTTAGAAATATTTTAGAATTTATTCCAAATTTATGGATATTTTTATAGAATTTTTCCGTAAACGAAAGTGACAAAAAGGGGTAAAAACAAAAAATCACATAGGTGGGAATCGAACCAGTCACCTGCGCGTGAGAGAAGAGTAAGCGGACCAGCTGGGCTGGTTCGTTTTGTTGATATAGAATAAGCGAACCAATAGATAAGTTGTAGTTAGGTCAATCCGCCCCATAAGTATAAATAGATAAGTTAAGAGAGAAAATTGGATTTTTGGTTTTCTCTCTTCCTCACCCTAGCCGCGCGACACACGCACGGGAATCCTCTTCCCCTCTCTTGTGCGCACGCCAACATCAAGCCGAGACTTCCTCTCCTCTTCCAAGGGGGCGCCGACCAAGAGGGAACCAAGGAGACGGAGCGTTTCGTCCGTCTCGACGAGAAGAACACGTAGGCGCGGACGGTTCGTAGAGATTTCAAGCTTCTCCCGAGCCCTAGACGTCAATTTTGGTTGTAAGTTCAAGGAAACCAATGTAAGTACTGCTCACCTGCAGTAAGAGGCGGTTTTTCCGCAAGAATTTCCCTTAAAAGTTTTTAAAAGAGATATTTACTTCTTGTTAAGATTTTTGCATGTGATCTTAGTCCATTATATGCTTATATATTTTATTGAGTGCCCTATATGAGGTTAGGGTCCAAGAAAAGCTATGAGAAAAGAAAAGAGAAAATAAAGATAAGAAAAGAAAAGGCCAAGGCCTTAAGAAATCCCCAAAAGTCAAGACTTAGGGATTTTAGCACGCAAGGTGCTCGAGAAAATGCCAAGGCATTTACAGATAAGAAAGAAAAGAAAGAAAAGCTATTTTATTTTCTAAGGCCAGTACCCGGCGTCCAAGGGCGTCATTAAAGAAATCCAGGTGTCCAATTCCAAGGTCTTGGCCCTGGTAGACCAAGGTCTGCTCTATTAGGATTGGTGGCTCGCTACCCCAACCTTTTAGGGAACGCGCATGAGATGGTACTTACGTCTTCAGTGGATCCAAGTGATTATTATTTTCAAGTATATGCTTTAGCAAAGTTTCTAAAGTTTAAAGAGTTTTCAAAAAGTTAAAGAATAGCTAAAGTTTCAAGTTGAGCCAAGAAAAGTAAATTGAGATTTATTAATGCTTGAGTATGCATGTTTTGAGTTATACATGTTTAGTTTAGTTTTCTTTCAAGCATATAAGTATCTCATGTGATTTCATATTGTTCAAGAAGCAGGTTTGCACATTTCGAGATTTTGTGAGCTAGATAGTACTTACTAAGCTTTTTTGCTTACTAGTTGCATTTTCCTCTTACTGCAGATAAAGGTAAAGGCAAGCAATTCTGAAGGAAGGCGACGAGGCGGTGCTGAGCAAAGTGTGTGTGCTGGTTGATTTTGGAGAGATCCTTAAGACGAGACAATTTAGTTATTTGAATTACACTGTTTTAGTTTATTCAAATTCCAAGTTATTGCTTTATGGAGTTTAGCGAACTTTTAAGCTTTGGATAGTTTTACATGCTCAATTTCGTAGAATAAAGATTCCATGCCATTTCATTTAGCATACATATCCTTATGATTGCATTGGATGAGTAGAAGTGTGAGTAGTTTGAGATATTGATACTTTATTGGAGTTATTAATGCATGTGCCAAAGATAGGACTAGTTTCCCTTTTAAATCAAGTTTTATTGCTCAATTATGCTTAGAAAAGTCGCTTTCTCATTTCATGATGTTTTAGCAATGTTATAGAATCTTGCATGATGAGTTTAAATGGTTAGAAGTTAAGTTTGGTACAAACTCTAGCCTAAAGTTTAAATAGTTTTTCATAACTTGCTAAATCTCGTAAAAGTCCTAATTTCGAGTTTATGAATTCGTTTTGATTGGCTAAATTGGTTAGAAAACTAGGATAGAGTATAGAAATGGTGTCATGACTTTGTATGGCTCAAAAGTATGTGTTTGGTGGAGTTTTGAAACTAAGTTTCGAATCTGAAAATTTCAGTTTCAGGCGTGCCAGTCGACTGATTCAGAACCAGTCGACTGCCCTATCGAGCAGTAGCGTCTGTCCGATACACCAGTCGACTGCCAAGAGGCCAGTCGACTGGTGCCGCGCCCAGAAACTTTCTGTGGCCGATACCAGTCGACTGGTCAGATAGCAGTCGACTGGTACCATTGCAGAAAAGCCCTATAGATGTAAAGAAGTATGCCATTGTATCATGCATGACTATTAGAGTTAGTATATCATAGATAGATTTAAAATTTGAGAAGAAAAAAAAAGATTTCCGCATTCTTAGTCATGCATTAGAGTCAAGAAGTAGATAGAGTAACGATCCGTCTGAAGTAGAGAAGACGGGTCGCTACAACAGCAAAGGCAAGCATATAGAAATTAAATATAATTTTGTAAGGGATATTGTTGACAAGAAAAAGATAATTCTTGAATACATCCCTACCCGAGCAATGCTTGCAGATCCTTTTACTAAGCCGTTGACTAAAGAGTCGTTTTATGAACATGTGAAGTCTTTGGGACTACGCAAGTTGTAACAAATTGTAAAGACTATTATTTAAATGAAATGTCATGATCTATTCAGTGTAAATGTATTTGTTACATTTGGTAAAAGTCTCGATGAGCATGTTGGCAGGCTAAGATTGGTCCTCTCACATGGACAATCGTCTCTATTTGTTGAGTATAAATAGAGGTAAGACCATTACTTATGAGACAGCTTATGTAGTTGTGAAGAGAGACATACTCATAAGTTGAGGTCGCCTTGATTTTGTATCAAGATGAGATCATTTATGTAATGATCATAGTAAATGAACCCACCATTTACTAAACCTGTTTAAAGCCAGATTGGAATTCATAAGTTGAATTCGGATTAGACGTTAGGTATGTCTAGATCAAAATCTGTACGATGTTAAATATTTGAGAAAAACATGCACTCTTTTTGGTAAAGAGAAAAACATCGTAGCATGTGATTCATACCACATGTGCTATAGCGACAATAAGGGTAGTAGGAGAATGGATCCCTACTTCTATACTATGTGAGACCCTTGAGATTATTAGTTAATCTCAATCTTACCCTAAGTGACTATTTAGCTGTCTACTTGAAGTTTTAATCAGTGGTTGCTACTTTAGTGTGTGTCCTATTGACTATGGATGATTCGGTCTATGGAGCATAACTAGGAAAGCGACTGATTAGAATGAATAGATTCTAGCTGAAAAGGAAGATTAAAATTGGTTTACATCTGTAATACTTATTCACTGGTCGACCAGTTACAATTTTTGTTAAGTACTTAAAAATGTGATTGTGAATAAAAGTATTGATTTGAGATATCGAACATGCTCTTGACATAAATGTCATATGAGGGATTAGAGATGTTCAGATGGATGCAAATATTTAATCTGGGGTAAAGGCAAGTTATTGATGTCTCTGATTCGTTCTATAGAGCAGCTAAGTTAAGTGTAACAACTTTCTTAGCATTAATTGCTCAGTGTGCTTGCTGTCGCACGAATCATTTTCCCTGAAGTATGAGTTGAATGCTCCTATATGGTCTTTGTGACTTCCTTACGTAGTCTTAGTGACTAAATGACCTATATGGATAGAATTGGACGAGTGGGAGATTTTGGCGTTACAAGCATTGAAACCTCTGGCGTTTCTGTGCTTGGGCGTTACTGACCTCCATTGATGGAGTATTGAATACCTCCATCAATGGAGGAAACGCCTGATTCTTCCTGTATAAAGAGGCATCCAAATTGCAATCCAAATGAGAAAAGACGAAGAAGAGGAACAGGAGCATCAATCGGTGAGGGATTTGGTTTGTGAAAGAAAGTGATTAGTCCTTGGTGATTGATCGTGCGATAGCAAGAAGAAGAGAAGAAACCAGAGCAAGGAGAAATCTCAAATCGCTGTAAGTCCAAATTTTATTTCGTGTAGATCTCATGCTTATACACCAACAACAAGCTCGCTCTCAACCTCTCCGGAGTTTATCCTTCGTGTATGCCTTCAAGTCCACTTCCTAAGCTTGCCCCTTGAAGTTCTCTTCCTTCGGCTCTCATCTCTCGGATACGCACATAAGCCCGCGGCTTGTCTCTATGTCATCTCTCGCGTATGCTTTTAAAGTCTACTTCCTCGGCTCGCTCTTTGAAGTCTTCTTCCTTTGGCTCTCGTCCCTCGGATGTTTCACTCCATTGTTCCTCACGTGTGGTTTACCAGGTCATATAAGACTCAAACACACACATCAAACCAACATGAAAACCTAACTTAATTATATTGATACACATATCAAAACTCATGATCAACACGATCAAACTTGAGTCAACTGCACCAACAGGGAGAATATCAACAATAATCTACAAAAGTAATATTAATACGTAATTACTTAAAAAGGTTTAAAAATATAACATGGATAGCATTACTAAAGACATGCATAATGGTTACTTGGACAGGTGAGACTCTAACTAATTTTGCCTTAATTTTATTTCTATGAAAATAAGTTAACACCAACTTACTTATCTTCGGTGTAACGATATTGCTTGCATTTGGATAAGGACATGCTTAAGAAACTAACCCTATATCATAATTTAATAATTAGATAATATTTACATATTTATGCAATAAATTGACTAACTAATCAAAATTTACCGTAAATAGACCAGCAAGTCCTTTCATATATGGCAATGAGATGGTAGGGATAACAGTCTTCGATGCAAAAGCATCTCCAAAAATTAGCAATTGAGGAACCACATAATTATACATTGCTTCCACCCAATTATAACTTCCTATATTGTCGAAATAGAAGAAAAAAGATTCAAAATATAAAATTTATAAAATAACAACACATCTATATCTAAATTCACTCGGAGATAATATGTCATCAATAAAATTTTCCAATCTGGATCTATCTAATTGTTGCCTTTCAAAAAATTCGTTGAATAATGCACCAGTAGCAACATTGGAATTCATCTCAACATGCATGTCTTTGTCTGGGATTCCAAGCAATAATACAACATCTTCGGTTGTGAAGGGCACGACTATATTGGAGAATTTGAACATCTTTGCTTCCAAATCCCAATTCTCAAATATGGCCATTAGTAATCCCTTAAAATGTTGAATTTCGGGTATGGTGAGGAATGTTGCACTAAAGTATTTTTCATGGAGAATAACTCCTAAATTACCCTTTCCTCCCTTTTTCTTTCCTTTTATTGAAGTTTCAGAACAAAATTCTATAAAATACCCCAACTTACTTATCTAATATAACTTTTCCACCAATATTGATAATTGGATCTTTAATGAAGAACTAGATGTCATTTTTATTTTTTCCCGTCGTATAACAAAAAAAAAATCATCCTTTGTACATTTCAATTGAATATTTTTTAAAAAAAAAACTAAGCTAAACTAGTTTTACTGACTAGAACAATTAGGGAATTACAATCGGAAGAATCGATGACATATAATCTATAAAATACAAAATTTGTATATACGCAAAAGAAAATTATGAGATCTCTACGCACTTATGAAGTAGATTAGAGATGATATAACCTATTAGATTAAGATATACTTATCACATTGTACATACCAAGTATGACATAGATGAAAACTATACTACATATACTATTTAGATTAAGTATGTTTTACACATTTCATCAAGATAGTGTTAACATAGTTAAATAGAATATACCACAACTAAATATGCATATGCTAGATGGTTCTAAAAATACAACCACTGATAAATAACATAAATGATGTATTTCCATAACTAAAGGTCAATGAAATAGCTTAATAACAGTGCTTAAGACATTTCAATCAAATAACTTCCATAAAACTATGTTAATTAAATTATATGTATATTGTAAACATAAATAATATATTTAAAACCACATAGAAATCGAATTAAGCCTTTCTTACCCCATTTCAAAGAATAAGAACAAAGCAGGTTATAGCTTCAAAAATTATAAGATTATAATTTATAATTAGCATTCTCAAACAATTCAATACATATAGAAAAATTTTAATTACAATCTTTTTTTTTTGTTCATGTAAGATTTATATTATCACTTAAGGCACAAAAGCAGCTTTTGGAAATTGAAATTAGAGAAATAGAATGTTGGAGTCAATAATAAATATAACTGGATGAACTTTGCTAACTAAGCTTACTTATAATTGGCATCCCTAAAATCCTAAATCCTGGGGTTGTAAACGTAAGCAAGTGAGCTTCACTATAGAAAAATAAAGCTAGTTCATTGTTACCTTTCGAGATGAAGGTGATTACTTTGACATTGTAATTGGATGCTTCTGTAACACGGTAGTCAGTGAGGTGAAGAAGCCGAGAACCCTAACAAAACACCCAACTTTGGTGATCAGAGGCTTCTGCCAAAAAACCACGCGACGCCACTTGACTGCAAGCGATGACACGCGACGGCAAGCAACAGGACGCAACGAAGAAATTTAGGGTTGATCGATTTTGAAAGTTTACCAGCAAATGATGAACTTTCTTCTCTTTCGGTTGTGATGGCTCGGACAAACGGTGCGAAGACAAAACGCGTCCCTCGCCCTTTTTGCTGCTTCGGATAGCACACGTTGCACATTTGGATTTGTCGAAGGGTATTTTTGTCATTTGCTATGTGATTTGGTAAATATGAACTTTGTTGGAGCAATCTACGATCCGGAGTGACCATGTGTTTTGATGTTTGGGAAAAGTGTTTAAGTTAGGTTCATCCTTGTGTTTGATATGTGTATTTGAGTGTGCAAGTTTGGAGGATACACATAGACTTAGTTGGACGTCTTCGGGTCCGGTGAAGGATGGCATGGGGAGACGAGTCGTGGGCTTGCATGCATCCGAGGGACCGTGGACAAAGCAGGAACGATGAGGTGAGGGAAGCACACTTCGAGGCATACGCGAAAGATGGCATGGGGAGATGAGTCGTGGGCTTGCATGCATCCGAGGGACGAGAGCCAAAGTTGAAGAAGGCTTGAAGGCAACAGGTCGAGGCTGCTGGATGAAGAGTCAGCTAAGTCGTGAGGATTCGAGTGTTGAGAGAATTATACTCGGGAAGGGAAATCCTAGGGTTCGAGTGCTGAGAGTATTGTACTCGGGAAGGGAAACCTTAGGTGGCAGTCGACTGTTGCTTGGATCAGTCGACTGATCCTTGCATCAGTCGACTGGTGTCGACCAGAAGTTGAATCGTCAGGCTGTGACATTCAAATTCGCGAGGACCAGTCAACTGGTGATAACACCAATCGTCTAGTAACGGTCCGAACAGTATCGAACACTATTTAAGATGGCTCATTTTTGGCTTAGTTTCCTTGGCGAAACAGGCTTGGGTAAAGCCTGTTCGTAACCTACAAGTGCTTAGGAGTTGTCAAGGGATTGTGGCGAGGTTTCTCCACCCACAAGGAGCGATAAGAGCTAGCCGGAGGTGTTCCAGGGAGTCATCCACCGACGGATCGGGATCGTCCACCTTACGAGCAGCCGTGGAGTAGGAGCTTTATCTCCGAACCACGTAAACAATTTGTGTTAGCGTTTGTTTATTTGTGTTATTAGTATTTTCGCTTGCGCACGCTAACATTGTAGGAAGAAAATCAAAATCGAAGTGGGTGATTGGCTATTCACCCCCTCTAGCCGTACGTTAAGGTCCTAACAAGTGGTATCAAAGCGAGGTCGCTCGTCTACGAACTAACCGCCGGGAGAGCAAAAGCTAGAGGAAGATGGACTCGGAAGGTCCGCTAGGATGGGATATTCGGATTCCACCTCCATACGATCGAGATGACTTCGATTATTGGAGAAAGCGGTTGGAGACGTGGTTCCAAATGGATTGGGACCATTGGACCGCATTGGAGTTCCATTTGAAGCTCCAACGGACAAGAAGGGAAAACGCCTTCGACCTCGGTATTGGACCAAGGATCAAACGGAGGAAGTGGAGGCGGATAAGGAGGTAACTAGAATTGTATTTAATTTATTACCTCCATATATTGTGTCAAATGTAGGAGAATACAAGAATGCGTATGAGCTATGGTGAAAGGTGATAGCTTTACATGAAAATTTGACACAAAAACAAGGAGAAGAGGAGCCCAAGGAAAAGGGGTCATTGGTCCAAGAGAAGGAGAAGGACCAATCAAAGGTTGAATCAAGTTCAACATTTGAAGAGGAGGAGAAAGTGAAATTATTCACATCCTCAAGTGAGGAAGAAATCGAAGAAGTCTGCACGTCAAGGATTGAGGGGGAGGAAAGACCATCCTCAATATCGGAGCAAGAAGAAGTGCCCACCTCCATCAAAGCAAAGTCAAAGGATCACATAATGTGCTTTGGGTGCAATAAAAAAGAACACTACAAGGACAAGTGTCCATTGGGTAAGAAAAAGGAGGTAAACCCTAAATCCGAGTCAATTTCTTTGAAAACTAACATGGGTTGTAGGGAAAAGAAGGAGAAGAAGCATATAATTTGCTTCACGTGTGGTGAGCGTGGACACTACTGTAGGACCGATGCATGTGAGAGGGGGGGTGAATCACGTGACTTTTAAAATCTTCGTTATAGAATCAGAATCGATAGAAAATTGTACGATGCTTTGAAAAACGTGCACAGCGGAAAAATTAAAACGAAAAGTGAAAGCGAAAAATAATAAAAAATTACACGAGGAGTTTTACTTCGTTCGGAGCCTTCGGCGACTCCTACTCGAAGACCCAGGCTCCTTGAGCCTTTACTGTGGGCAATCCACTAAAAACCTCTACCGGCAAACTCCCGGTAGAGTGATTCGAATACAAGATTAGGTGGAAGTGTAACAACCCTACACTTCCCCTTTTAATAATTTAAGTGCAGACAGAACAAAAATTATGTTACCCAACACTTAGATTTATCTGAAGCAGCTTGGGTGTTGGAAGCGATCTTCCGGCAGCGGTCGGACAGCGTCGAGTCAAAGCACAAACCGCAGCAGAGGAGCGTGGAAGCAAGAGAGTGTCAAAGCTTGAACCAGAATTTTTTTTTTATCTCCTAGAGGGCTTGCTTGCTTCCTTTTATAGTGTCTCATTGCATGATCTTCTCAGCTCAAATTTTATCCATCAGCAAGAAGAAATAATTCAAACAAGATAATGTTTCTATCTTTGCTTCACTTAAATAATTTAAATAAAATTTAATCTGAAAAGTTAACCAAGAGGTTTTATCCTCTTACCTCACCAAGGCTTTTTGTTTTTCGAAAAAATAATTTAAAATACAATTTAAAAAGAGATTTTATCCTTCTAGCTAGGCTTCACGTGAGAATTTTAAGCATTAATAGGAATAATTAGAGAATAACAATAAGATTTTATCATTAGTAGGAATAATTTTATTCTCCAAAAAAATTAAAAAATACGAATAAATTAAATGAAAATTTATCCTCCACCGAGGCTTTAGATGAGGAATAAATTTATAAAATTAACCTACAAAATCTAATTAGTTCACATATCAAATAAATCCTGTAAAATAGAGTTAATGAATTTAGAGTTAATTAGACCCCGTCCAAACCTGGATAAGGATCTAACCAGGACTCAACCGAGGTCACCAAAATGAGCCTATGTTGGACCGCGCCTACAGTCCTAAAATAGGACCCGTCCTCACTGGTTCGCTCCTTCAGTGACTTACCTTACTTACCTCGTGCAGCTCTACTCAACTTCTTAACCCACCAGGTCTTCCTGCCATGGCTCAACCACCCTGGTCTTTTTGCCAAGTTTCAACCAACTTGGGCTTCAGCCAATTGTCAGGCCCCACGAACCCAACTGGACTTCCTGCCAGGACTCAACCACCCTGGCATTCAGCCTGGTGTCAGGTCCTAAGTCTTTCAACCCTGCACACTTAATAAAGAGGTCAAAACCAAAAGCAAGCCTAACTTTAACCTATTTGTCATTCATCAAAACCCAAGTTTAACTATTAGTGTAAATTGCACTAACAATCTCCCCCTTTTTGATGCAATGACAACCTGGGTTAAAGTTAGAACATACCAGATAAAGCAATGAGTCCAAAAAGAATATGCAAATGACATGCTCTAAGATCTGGAATTTTTAATTTCTTTAAGATTTTAGTTTCTAAAAACTTTAATTTCTAACTTAACCTTTAAACCCTCCCCCTTTGGCATTCATCAAAACAAAGAAATAATAAGTGCGCAAGCATCAGAGATAAACCAAGCATTCAAGTAATATGCTAGCCAAAAAAAACTTTAAGTATTTGGGGAAGAAAAAAATGCTTAACAAGCATACTAAGTTTCTGAACTGATTCAGAGGGGGAAGTCAAGTTCTTAATTTAACACAAACAATCTGAGAGCATAAAGAAAATGACTTGGTGTAAATTTAGAAATGACTTTTCTAACACCATTTTCAAAAAAAAACTTCCTTCAAAATATCAATCTTTTCCAAACCAATAAAGAATATCTCAAAGCGAATTAATGAAAAGGAGAAGATTTCTCCAAAATTTTCTTTTCAAAAGATCATTTAGAATATTTTCAGGATTAATTTGAGGAAAAACTTTCAAGATAATTTTTTTTTAACTAACATATTTGAAAGAGCACAAAAAGAGAAAGATTTTAACTTATGCTCTCCTTGAACCAAGTAAGAATTTTAGCTCTTTTTAGGTGTCTAACCTTAATTACTAGTTAACTATCTAGATGATAGTAGTGTTCACTGGGTTAGTCAAGTCAAGTAATAATGTCTAGCTCAGATTTTAACTCACGACTACTTGACTTGATCACTGTAATATGGGTATTTTACGCCCAGACTTACTGCGATGCACAGATTTAAGCATTCTGAAGTCCAGGCAAAGTCCTATGCATCTCACAACCGTTCTATGTTTTGCAAGCACAAACAAGTTATCCTTAATGTGTTTTGTGAGATGCAGCTACCTAAATCTATAGGTTCATGCAGTTTTAGGGGTCAAACTTAGGCTAAGTCCACCAATTTTTTTTTTTAAATGCTACTTTGAAATATTAAAATTAAGCCAATTAAACCAAAAATCAAAGTAATTAAGCTAATGGCCAAACAGAATATGCGAGCTGATTGTTCAAAAGAAGTAAGTGTGATCAGGTCAGTTCTAGTCTATAACACACATTCCTATTAACCTTCTTAAGTTACTAAATTCAGATTCAGAGAGTGGTTTAGTAAATATATCAGCTAGGTTAGCCTTAGATTCAACATGGTTAAGTTCAATTTCTCCTTTATTAACATGATCTCTGACAAAATGATGTTTAATTTCTATATGTTTGGTCCTAGAGTGGTGGACTGTGTTTTTGGTTAGATTAATTGAACTTAGATTATCAATAAAGATTTTGACTTTCTTAAAATCCAAGTTAAAGTCTTTTAACGTATGCATCATCCAAAGTAATTGGGCTACACACTCACCCATGGCTGTGTACTCAGCTTCAGTGGTAGATAGTGCAACGCAGTGCTGTTTTCTACTGAACCAACTAACTAGTGAGGGCCCTAGATGTTGGCATCCACCACTGGTACTTTTCCTATCTAATTTACAGCCAGCATAATTTGAGTCAGAAAATCCAATAAGTTCAAATTGGGATGTTCTAGGATACCAAATTCGTAAACTTTCTGTCCCTTTAAGGTACCTAAATATTCTTTTAACTAGGGTTAGATGTGACTCTTTAGCACATGTTTGATACCTAGCACACATGCTAACTGCAAAGAGAATGTCAGGTTGACTTGCAGTCAGGTAAAGTAAGCTGCCTATAGCACTTCTATAATATTTAAGGTCAACAGGTTTGCCATTTGGGTCACTATCTACAGTTTGATTGGTAGTCATAGGTGTTTTAATTTCTTTTGCACTATCAATTCCAAATTTTTTAAGTAGTTCTTTAGTGTATTTTTGTTGATAGACAAAAGTACCCTCACTGGTCTGTTTTATTTGTAGCCCTAAAAAGAAAGTTAATTGGCTTACTAAACTCATTTCAAATTCATTTTCCATTACCGTTATAAAATCTTGCAAAAATTTTGAGTTAGTTGAGCCAAATATTATATCATCTACATTTACTTGGGCTATAAAAATATCAGTTTTTAATGTTTTAACAAATAGTGTTGGGTCAATTTTACCTTGATTAAAACCTTTAGATACTAAATGATTAGACAGTCTTTCATACCAGGCCCTAGGTTCTTGCTTAAGTCCATATAGGGCTTTTTTTTTAGTTTAAAGACATAGTCAGGGTGTTCTAAGCTTTCAAAACCAGGGGGTTGTCCTACATAAACCTCTTCCTTAATTAGGCCATTTAGGAAGGCTGACTTAACATTCATTTGATACAATTTGAATCCTTTATGGGCTGCATAACTTAAAAGCATCCTAATAGACTCAAATCGAGCTACAGGGGCATAGGTTTCATCATAATCAAGTCCTTCTACTTGGCTAAACCCTTTAGCTACTAGCCTAGCCTTATTCCTGATTATTTCACCTTGTTCGTTAAGTTTATTCCTAAAGACCCATTTGGTTTCAATGAACTTTTTGTCTTTAGGTAAGGGTACTAAATCCCAGACTTGACTACGTTCAAATTGGGCTAACTCCTCTTGCATAGCTATGATCCAATCAGGGTCAAGTAAAGACTCTTCTACTGATTTTGGTTCAATTTTGGAAATTAAAGCAATTTTGCTAAGGTTTCTAAAGGCTGACCTAGTTTGAACCTTTAGTTTTGGATCACCTATGATTTGATCAATAGGGTGGGCTGAGCTGACTCGAATAGTTCTGGTTTGGTTAGGTGAAGGTTCAGTCAGATCATGGTCTTGGTCCTTAATTGGGCTTTCATCTGGGTCAGTACTGGACCTAACAAAATCAATTGGTTGGTAGGTGGTTTGATCAGAGTTATTTGGGTCAGATGTTTCATCAAATTTTACATTTGTAGTTTCTTCAATTCTTAGGGTAGTTTTGTTATAAACTCGATAGGCTCTACTGATAAGGGAATAACCTACAAAGATACCTTCCTCAACCTTAGATGTAAACTTTCCTAAGTGTTCTCTAGTATTTAATATATACACTTTACATTCAAATACTTTAAAATACTTAATATTAGGTTGTTTGTTATAATAGATTTCAAAAGACGTTTTTCCTAGATTTTTATTTATAGTTATTCTGTTTTGTACATAGCAGGCTGTACTGACAGCCTCGGCCCAAAGGTATTTAGGTAAGTTGTATTCATTAAGCATTGTTCTGGTTGCTTCTTGTAGTGTTCTATTTTTTCTTTCTACAATTCCATTTTGTTGAGGTGTTTTAGGGCAGGAGAATTCATGGTGGTAGCCATTTTCTAAACAGAATTGATTAAATTTTTGATTTTTGAATTCCCCACCGTTATCACTCCTAAGTCTTATAATTTTAACCCCTTTTTCATTTTCTATTAATTTGCAAAATTGAGTAAATATATCAAACGTTTCATCTTTATTTTTTAAGAATTTTACCCAGGTGAATCTTGAATAGTCATCTATAATTACTAAACAGTATAGATTCCCACTAATTGATTTTACCCCATATGAGTCAAATAGGTCTAGGTGAATTAATTCAAGAATTGATTTAGTTTGAGTTTGATTAGTTGGTTTGTGAGTTGATCTAGTTTGTTTCCCTTGTTGACAAGCATTACATAAGGTTGTCTCAAAGTTAGGTAACTTTGGTAGGCCTCTAACTAAACCATTTAGTTTAGGTAATTTTCTGAAGTGAGTGTGTGAAAGTCTCCTATGCCATAGCCAAGTCTCATCCTTATGTGTTAAAAGACAATTTGCTAGGGGACGGATTAACCTAATTTCATAGATGTTATTGTGTCTATGTCCTCTAAGTGTGATGTTTGGGTTGTCAGTGTGTTTGATCATACATTCATTGGACAAGAACCTAACCTTATACCCAGTGTCACACAATTGACTGATACTTAGTAAATTGAAGTGAAAGTTTTCAACAAGTAAGACATTTTTAATTATAAAATCAAACTCAAGTTCAATGTTACCTAGGCCAATTACCTTAAGTTTACCGTTGTTTCCAAACGCAACTGTCCCTAGACTTTTGTACTTGAGTTTTGTAAACTTGGTGGGATCCCCAGTCATATGTCTGGAGCACCCACTATCGATAATCCACTTGTTTTTCTACAGTTAAGTAGGAAATTTTTAGAATTTAGTTTAAGTTTTTAATGAGTTAAAGGAATGATTTAAAGAAACTTAAGAAATTTGAACCCAAAAAAAAACTTAAGAAGTTTAAAAATTTGAATTTAAAAAGCTTAGGAGAATTTGAATTTTGAAAAACCTTAAGAAATTGAAGACTTGAAGTTTTGACAAAGTTAAGGAATTTAAAAGATTTAAGGAATTTAAAATTTGAATTTTGAACAACTTAAAAAAAAACTTAAGGAATTTGAAAATTTGAATTTTGAACAACTTTGAAAAATATGAATTAAAAAAAACTTAAGAGTTTTGAATTTCGAGAAACATTAAGAAATTTAAAAAATTTAAGATTCTGAATTTTAAATTTGAATTGGTTAATTTGAATTTTAAATTTTGAATTTGTTAATTTGAATTTTGAATTTTGAACTTGTTAATTTGAATTTTGAATTTTGAATTCATTAATTTGAATATTGAATTTGTTAATTTGAATTCGTTAATTTGAATTTTGAATTTGTTAATTTGAATTTTGAATTTTAAACTTGTTAATTTGAATTTTGAATTTTGAATTCATTATTTTGAATTTTGAATTTTGAATTCATTAATTTGAATTTTGAATTTGTTAATTTGAATTTTAAAATTTGAATTTGTTAAATTGAATTTGTTAATTTGAATTTTGATTTTTGATTTTGTTAATTTAAATTTTGAATTTTAAATTTGTTAATTTGAATTTTGAGGTTTGAGTTTAATTTACAAAAGTTAATCTGACCTTTTATTAGATTCAGGTTTGACAAGAAGCAGTTTAAAAGTAGACTTCCATAATTGGTTTCCAGGCCGTGGCGAGGCACAGAGGTCTTCTTTGGCCGAAACCTTATTGGATCAACAACCACTTTCTAGGCAAAACCGTTTAAGGAAGTTGTACTTTTAACCTACCTATTGAAACTCCTTGGTCTGACTAGTCTAGGATGTGGTGGGGTAGCTCCGGCTAGTTCCACTGGGCTAAGAAAACCAAATAAAGGACGCCTTCCCCTACATGACTCCTTAGATCAGCTTCCCTAACGTACTATCAGCTCGCCCTACCCTAGTACTGAGTAGGTCAAGTGTCAGACTAACTTTTGAAACTAGTCCTAGGTACCCAGATGGGTAAAGGGTGACTTTGAGGTGCCAACTAATTTGGTGCCTCCTCCTAAATTATAGGTAGGGTGTTTAGGGTCAATGTAATGAATGTCCTTCTTGGGGACATAGTATTGGTTCTGCCCTACTTGCTTTGTTAGGTAAGCTTTCGGGACCCACGCTTTTCGCCGGTTTTCACGTGGGTGGACAAATGAGATAAAAGATTTTTGGGTCGATCCTGATTTATATCCTATCTCAGATTTATTGTACACGCCCTTTTGAGATCCAAGAATAAGGTCAAGATTCTTGGACCGGGTTGTAAAAGTTGTTAGTAAGTCCTTAAGGTTTTGAACTTCACCCTTTAGGGTGGAGTTATCATTTTCAAGTTCAATTGTTCTTTCATTTGGAGTTGATTCAGTTAAGGTTTTGGTATTAATTAATTGCTCCTTAAGGTCTTGATTTTCCTTAAGAAGCTGGTCATTCCTAGATTCAGATGCAAACAAATTTTTATTTAAAACAGAGATAATCTTAAAAAACTTTTTATTAATTGAATCTAAGTATACCTTAGTCGAGCCATCCGAAAAGAGTCCGATCTCTTGGCTCGACTCGTATTCGGAATCTTCGTCGCTTTCCGAGTCCGATCCATGTCCGGTTGCCATTAGCGCGAGATAACTTGAATTTTTTGGTGGTTCATTGTCGGAGTCGTCCGAGCTCTCGTCCCAGGTGGCTTGTAAGGCCTTCTTCTTCTTGTTCTTCTTGGGTTGGTCCTCCTTTTTATAGGGACATTCATGTTTGAAGTGCCCCTTTCTGTTGCAACTGAAGCAGGTCATTTTGCTTTTACCTTCATTGCTGATGGGCTTCATTATCTTTTGGAGGTCCCTTTTTGAAAACTTGTTCTTCTTTTTGGCAAAGACTTTTCTTACCAGGTTTACCATATGCTCCTCGTTGTCTGAGTCTGACTCTAGTTCTTCTTCGGATTCTTCTTGAATATTCTTCTTCGACTTGACCTTTCTTGAAGAATCTGCAAACAAAGCAAACCCTTTCTCGGCCTTGGCGTTAGTTTGTTCATGCAACTCTAATTCACAAAACAGTTCATCTAAATTTATTTTGGAAAGATTCCTAGAGATTTTATAAGCATCTACAATGGATGCCCATAATGAATTTCTAGGAAAGGCATTTAGTGCATACCTTATAATGTCTCTGTTTTCTTGTTTGTGCCCAATCAGGTGGAGTCCATTTAGTATGTCCTTGATCCGAGCGTGAAGTTGACTTGCAGATTCTCCTTCCTATATTTTCATATTAAACAATTTATTTAAAAGCAAATCCCTTTTTGTTACCTTTGCATCAGTAGTGCCTTCATGCAATTCAATTAGTTTATCCCAAAGTTCTTTTGCTGATTCGGTTGGTCTGATTCTGTTCAGCTCTTCTTTGGTTAGTCAGCACTGGAGGGTGTTCTGCGCTTTGAACTCGATCTGAGCTTTTTTCTTCATTTCCAGGTTCCATCTATCGGGCTTCAGTGGCGCCTTGTTTCCCTCGTCCATTGGTGGTTCGTAGCCAGTTTGCACCGCGAACCATTGATCCATATCGGTTTTGAGATACACTTCCATTCTCTGCTTCCAGTAGGGGAAATCTTCCCCGTTGAAGAGCGGAGGACGAGCAGTGCTGTAACCTTCACTCTGGGCCATCTGTGACTTACAAAAAATACAACAAAACTCGTTCCAAGACTAAGTCTTGGATTAGTGGTGTGGTACAAAAAAAAGAATAAGTGAAGAGCGACTCGAAATGGTGTTGCTCCAAATTCGAGTAAAACTGAACGAACAAAAGAAAAAGATCCAAATTTAAGCAACAATACTTAATTTAGATTGTGCAACGAAAAACACACAATGCGAAAAACTGGATCTCCCCCGGCTCTTACGGTGGTTGCACCGATTCAGAGTGTACCAAGGCTCTGATACCACTTGTAGGACCGATGCACGTGAGAGGGGGGGGGGGTGAATCACGTGACTTTTAAAATCTTTGTTATAGAATCAGAGTCGATAGAAAATTATACGATGCTTTGAAAAACATGCACAGCGGAAAAATTAAAACGAAAAGCGAAAGCGAAAAATAATAAAAAATTACACGAGGAGTTTTACTTCGTTCGGAGCCTTCGGCGACTCCTACTCGAAGACCCAGGCTCCTTGAGCCTTTCCTGTGGGCAATCCACTAAAAACCTCTACCGGAAAACTCCCGGTAGAGTGATTCGAATACAAGATTAGGTGGAAGTGTAACAACCCTACACTTCCCCTTTTAATAATTTAAGTGCAGACAGAACAAAAATTATGTTACCCAACACTTAGATTTATCTGAAGCAGCTTGGGTGTTGGGAGCGATCTTCCGGCAGCGGTCGGACAACGTCGAGTCAAAGCACAAACCGCAGCAGAGGAGCGTGGAAGCAAGAGAGTGTCAAAGCTTGAACCAGAAATTTTTTTTTCTATCTCCTAGAGGGCTTGCTTGCTTCCTTTTATTGTGCCTCATTGCATGATCTTCTCAGCTCAAATTTTATCCATCAGCAAGAATGAATAATTCAAACAAGATAATGTTTCTATCTTTGCTTCACTTAAATAATTTAAATAAAATTTAATCTGAAAAGTTAACCAAGAGGTTTTATCCTCTTACCTCACCAAGGCTTTTTGTTTTTCGAAAAAATAATTCAAAATACAATTTAAAAAGAGATTTTATCCTTCTAGCTAGGCTTCACGTGAGAAATTTAAGCATTAATAGGAATAATTAGAAAATAATAATAAGATTTTATCATTAGTAGGAATAATTTTATTCTCCAAAAAAATTAAAAATACGAATAAATTAAATGAAAATTTATCCTCCACCGAGGCTTTAGATGAGGAATAAATTTATAAAATTAACCTACAAAATCTAATTAGTTCACATATCAAATAAATCCTATAAAATAGAGTTAATGAATTTAGAGTTAATTAGACCCCGTCCAAACCTGGATAAGGATCTAACCAGGACTCAACCGAGGTCACCAAAATGGGCCTAAGTTGGACCGCGCCTACAGTCTTAAAATAGGACCCGTCCTCACTGGTTCGCTCCTCCAGTGACTTACCTTACTTACCTCGTGCAGCTCTACTCAACTTCTTAACCCACCAGGTCTTCCTGCCAGGGCTCAACCACCCTGGTCTTTTTGTCAAGTTTCAACCAACTTGGGCTTCAGCCAATTGTCAGGCCCCACGAACCCAACTGGACTTCCTGCCAGGACTCAACCACCCTTGACTTCAGCCTGGTGTCAGGTCCTAAGTCTTTCAACCCTGCACACTTAGTAAAGAGGTCAAAACCAAAAGCAATCCTAACTTTAACCTATTTGTCCTTCATCAAAACCCTAATTCTTATATGTTTGTTAAGAATAATCATGGATTTAGGTATAATGATAGGAATAGGGTTAACAAGGTAGATAATTCTAAGAAATCATTACCCAAGGCTAGACCAAAAAGACCCAAACTACCATGCCTAAGGAAAAGAAGGTGATTAATGATCAAGGCACAAATCCCAAGAAGGAGAGACATATGCCTAGAAAGGTGGGTATGTCTAGGAATGTCCAAGGTGGACATGTTGATTCTAGGGTTAGAGCTCTAGAGTTGGAAAATCAAGTCTTCAGGGCAAGACTTGAAGAAATGGAAAGAGTCCTAGGTAGGGTCATTATTGGACCTAGGGGACTTGACATGTGCTTGGGTGTTCAAAACCCCAAAAATGTCAAATTGGGTGCATCCAAGGCAAATGGAAGAAAATATGCTAGGGTAGCATATAATTATGCCAAGGATGGAAGATTAAGGAATGGCAAGGGAAAGCCATTTCAAGGGAAGAAGAAGAACTTAACCAAGGACAAGGTGTCCAAAGTTAAGAAGGTTAGGGTTGTAGGCCAAAAATCACCGGAGGTATACCGGTGTGGCCTTGTAATTGTAGATGAGTCACCTAGGGAGGTGACTAAGGCTAAGAGCTCAAGGGGGAGCTCTAAGAGCCAAGTTGGAACCCATGGTCAATGGATCCCGGGAGGATTTCTCTCGGAAGTCTAGATGAGTCATGGAGTGTGCCAAAGGATGTGGAGATAGATTTGAAGTCTCAATTCTAGGGTTTTGACACATTGGGTGTGTGTATCATGCATAAAATATGACATTGGGGTCATATTGTTTGGAAGTTGATTTTTGATGTGTAGATGTCATATAAACCAATGCTAGGGATGCATTGTGGTTTGGTATGGGCAGAGACATCAAGAGAAGATCAAAACTAGGACTTTAAGTCAAGGTTCAATTGAACCATTTAGATAGTTTTGAGTTTTGTGTCAATCTTGTGATTAGTGATAGTTACATTTTTAAATGTATTTTTTCCAAGTAGATATGGGTACCACAAACCTCTCCATAAAATTTGAGAATTTTTGAAGATTTATGAAATTTTTGGTGTATTTCTGAAAATGGGTCAGAAATGTTGAAAACAGAGTTTTCAGGGTACCAGTCGACTGGTTCAGAGGGCAGTTGACTGGTAACAGTGCTGTTGGAGAGAAACTAGCTACTGTATGATTTTTCGATGGGGATCAGTCGACTGGTAACTGTCACAATCGACTGATATAGGCTGAAACTGTTTTTTAGCAATCGAAAAGTGTCAAAATGATTTAAAACAAGTGTATAATCTTATGGGGGTTAATACACTTTGTTTATGATCATTAGAGGTTAAAGATCTAATAAGAGGAAAATTGTTGGACTCGATTTGATGTGTGACAAAGGGGGAGAAGTATTGGGTTTAAGTGGGAAACCAAACACGCCTTTGTAAGAAATCCTAGGTCAAGGAGGAGCTTAGGTAAAGGGGGAGCATTAAAAAGCCCGTTTTGGTAAAAGTCCTAAACTCATTGGGGAGGTTTAGGTGTGGGGATGCCTTGTGATAGGATCCATGCATGTTTGCATTGCATATGCACTGGCGGTATAAATCCAAGATGAAGCCTTGACAACGTAAGTCCATGGTTATTAGCATTGTATTTGCTATTTGTTTTTCCTAACTTAAACGTATTGCCAAACATCAAAAGGGGGGGGGATTGTTAGAGCAATTTACGGTCCGGAGTGACCATGTGTTTTGATGTTTGGGCAAAGGGTGTAAGTTAGGTTCACCCTTGTGTTTGATATGTGTATTTGAGTGTGCATGTTTGCAGGATATACATAGACTTAGTTGGACGTCTTCGGGTCCGGTGAAGGATGACATGGGGCGACGAGCCGTGGACTTGCATGCATTCGAGGGACCGTGGACAAAGCAGGAATGATGACCCGAGGGAAGCACACTTCGAGGCATGCACGAAGGATGGCATGGGGAGGCGAGTCGTGAGCTTGCATGCATCTGAGGGACGAGAGCCAAAGTCGAAGAAGGCTTGAAGGCAACAGGTCGAGACTGCTGGATGAAGAGTCAGCTAAGTCATGAGGATTCGAGTGCTGAGAGAATTGTACTTGGGAAGGAAAATCCTAGGGTTCGAGTGCTGAGAGAATTGTACTCGGGAAGGGAAACCTTAGGTGGCAGTCGATTGATGCTTGGATCAGTCGACTGATGAAGAGCACAAAAAGATCAATCGACTGATCCTTGCATCAGTCGACTGGTGTCGACCAGGAGTTAAATCGTCAGGCTGTGACATTCAAATTCGGGAGGACCAGTCGACTGGTGATAACACCAGTCGACTGGTAACGGTCTGAAGAGTATCGAACACTATTTAAGAGGCCTCGTTTTTGGCTTAATTTCCTTGGCGAAACAAGCTTGGGTAAAGTCTATTAGTAGCCTACAAGTACTCAGGAGTTGTCAAGGGATCGTCCACCTTACGGATAGCCGTGGAGTAGGAGCTTTATCTCCGAACCACGTAAACGGTTTGTGTTAGCGTTAGTTGATTTGTGTTATTAGTATTTCCGCTTGCCTACGCTAACATTGTAGGAAGAAAATCGAAATCGAAGTTGGTGCTCGGCTATTAACCCCCTTCTAGTCATACGTCAAGGTCCTAACAAACTTTAGATATGTTAAATGGGTATTTGACAATTATACATGTTTAGTAAATTGTTAAAGAAAGAATGAAAGAAATATTAATTAATCCTGTCATATCTCTAGCATGAAGTGCAAAATCAAAATAGTAAACACTTACAACCAACGATCTTGGAAAAAAATCGGAGAAGAATGCTGCATCAAAAAACTTGCCATCGACGAAAAACGATCACGAAAAACGAACTGTCTCTCAAGGTTCACAAACCAAATCTCTCTTCAGTAATTGGACAAACCAATCTTGAATGTTCTTCTCAACAACCCCTTCTTCTTTTTGTGTACCCGGACGATCCTTGCATAGAGACGTTACATACACGGGACGAATCCTTCCTCATTGACCTTGTACAGACCTCGCATATAGCTTGTCTCGCATGATGTCCATTGGCTTGGACATACACATCATTTCTCTCTCTGTTTTTGACCCTCCCATTTGCCTTGGAGGCAAATATATTTATAGAGGATAGAAGGTCTCTTCCCCTTCCTCCATTAATGGAAGAGGTTGAGTGGATTGGAAGAGGAAGGGGAAGGGGTACCTTGTCACCTTCTTAACTTCAAAATCTCTCACTTGTCCAAGTCAATGCATAAAGGTCATCTAGTCACAAAGACCATGTAATAAAGTCACAAAGACCATATAAGAAAGTTACAAAGACTATATAAGAACATTCAATTCATACTCCAGGGAAAATGGTTTGTACGACAGCAAGCACACTGAGTAATTGCTGTTAAGAAAGTTATTACACTTAACTTAGCTACTCTGTAGAACGAATCTGAGACGTCAACAACTTGCCTTTACCTCAGATTAAATATTTACATCAATATGAGCATCTCTAATCTCTCATATAACAACTATATCAAGAGTCTGTTCAATATCTCTAATCAATACATTTATTCACAATTACATTTTTAAGTACTCAACAAAAATATAACTGGTCGACCAATGAATAAATATCACAGATGTAAATCAATTTTAATCTTCCTTTTTAGTTAGAATATATTCATTCTAATCAGTCGTTTTCCTAGTTATGCTCCATAAACTGAATCATTCATAGCTAATATGATACACACTAATGTAGCAGATACTGATTAGAACTTCATGTAAATAGCTAAATAATCACTTAGGGTAAGATTGAGATTAACTTATAATCTCAAGGGTCTCACATAGTAAAGAAGTAGGGATTCATTCTCTTACTACCCTTATTGTCGCTATAGCATACGTGGTATGAATCACATGCTACGATGTTATTCTCTTTACCAAAAAAAGTGTACGTTTTTCTCAAATATTTAACATCGTACAGATTTCGATCTAGACATACGTAATGTCTAATCCGAATTCAACTTATGAATTTCAATATGACCTTTAATAGGTTTAGTAAATAGTAGGTTCATTTACTCTGATCATTATACAAATGATCTCATCTTGACACAATTATGAAGGCAATCTCAACTTATGAGTATATCTCTATTCACAGCTATATAAGTTGTCCCATAAGTAACAGTCTTATCTCTATTCATACTTAACAAACAGAGATGATTATCCATGTGAGTGGATCAATCTTAACTTGCCAACATGCTCATCGAGATTTTTATCCAAATATAACAAAGACATTTACACTGAATAGATCATGATATTTCATATATAACCAATTGTGTTACATTTTTCGAAGACCCAAAGACTTCACATGTCCTTGAAATGACTTTTTAGTCAATGACTTAGTAAAAGAATCTACAAGTATAATACGTTTAGGGATATACTCAAGAATTATCTTTTTCTTGTCAACAATATCCCTTATACTTGTCTTTACTGTGATATTTGAGATCCTTAGAAAAAGTTATAATAGCTTGATTATCACAGTACACTGTAACAGGACTAACACTGTCGTTAGCAATCCTCAGATGCATCAAAAACCTTCTTAACCAGATAACTTCTTGTGTAACAACTGCACGAGCCACATACTCAGCTTCCATTGTTGACGACACTACACAAGCCTATTTCGATAGGGCTACACAAGCCTATTTTGACAGTGCTACACAAGCTTGTTTCTTGCTGTTCCATGAGATGACGCCACTATTCAGCAAGAAGGTGTAGCTAGATGTAGATTTTCTGTTATCAAGATCTCTTATCCAATATGCATCTTATAGCCCTTCTGGCTCAGCTTTGATCCTTTTCACTGCTTTTCAGTGTCTCGATCCTGGGTTTAATTGGAAATGACTAACTTGTTGGTGCCGGAAGCACCATATCGAACCTTGTTTTGATATTGGCAAAGAGATCAAAGTTAAGTATTATTGGTGCTCTAACAATGTTACTCAAGTGTGCAAGAAAAGTCCTAGGAACACTAGGCACGAAGTCCTGGTTCTAAGAATTGGGCAATAAGTCCTGGTCGTGGGCTGGGCAACTAAGTCCTGACATAAGGTTGAGCAATAAGCTCTGGTCGTGGACTGGGCACTAAGACCTGGCCGAGGACTGGGCACCGAAGACCTAGTGAGTAAAGCTGGGCACTAAGACCTGGTCACGGACTGAGCACGAAGACCTGGTGAGTAAAGCTGGGCAAAAGTCCAACCGGAGGAGTCGGCTGGCAAAATGGTAAATTCTCCCGAGAGGAGTAGGTGACTAGGTGAGGACGCGTTCCCTATAGGAGGGAACATTAGGCGTCGGTTCGACCTAGGGTTCCATTTGGGAGACCCAAAGTCAGAATCAAGACAACTTAGGCTATAAATAATGGCTAACATATTTGCTTCTTTTTGTTTTGGAACTAACCTTGGTTGCAGGGATCAAAGGACTGGTTTTCTACAGCTGAGGTGCCTCAATGGAGTGAGGCACCTCACTGGGGCTAGGCGCCCGGATGGATACGGACGCCCCAGTTGAAGGCTAAACTAAAGCAAGCGAAGCAAAACTACCACGAAGCCTCTGGGCATACTCAGCTCAGGCGCCCGAGACCATACGGGCGCCCCCATCAACTCAGGCACCCCTGTGAAGATGGATAAGCGGTGACCGAGCCTGCGGATAAGAGATCGCGCAGGAAAGGCCACGTGTAGGCGCCCCCATCGACACAGGCGCCCCATGGGTGCTATAAAAGGGGGTTCACCCCCAAGGCTTCGGACAACATCGCTCTCAACGCTCTAAGCACTTTCGTTCAAGCGCTACACTCCAACAACCTCCGACTTTGAGATTCCAGCGCCGACGATGACCCTCTGCTCCGAAATTTGATCCACATCGGGCGTCGGTAAATTTAAATTACGAAAGTGTTGTTAATTCAATTTTTAATTCTATATCTGTACTGTCAAGTTGTAAAAGATATTCCGAATATAGAATTGCCCAAAGTAAACGGTCAAGGACCGTGGGCCTTGGAGTAGGAGCCGACCGTGACTCCGAACCAAGTAAAACCAACCTATGTTCGTGATTGGTTTATTATTTTCCGCTGCACATTTTCTCTATTTTTTCGAAAAATTTGATCTCGAAATTCACCCCCCTATCAAGTTTCTACGATCCAACATAACTAAGTCGATAACATACCTTATATCAGGATAAATACACAACATAGTATATATCAAATAACCAATGACACTGACATATAGTTTTTTCTTTATATCGGTCATCTCTTTAGGAGTCTTGGAAGACATACTTTTGCTCAGAACAACATATTTCGCTGTAGGTGTTTGTTCAATATTGTAATCTAACATATTGAAGTGTTGTAGCATCTTAGTGATATAAACTTCTTGGGACAAACCCAAAAGCCTTTTTTATAGATAACGAATGATTTGCACTTCTAAGATGTACACACCTTCTCCCATATCTATTATGTCAAATTGCAATGAAAACTAAGACTTGACTTCTATCACAAACTTTAGTCATTTCCAGTTATTAACATATCATCAATGTATAATGATAAAAATGACAAACTTTCCTTTTTTTCCTTCTTTAGGTAAACATAATGATCCTTATTGATCATCTCAAAACCATAAGACAAAATAACTTTATTGAATCTTATGTTCCATTGTCTTAACGCTTGTTTTAGCTCATACATAGGCTTCTTAAGCCTACATACTTTATTCTCTTGGCCCTTAGCTATATAACTTTCTAGCTGTGCCATATAGATTCCCTCGTCAAGATTACCATTAAGGAAAGCCGTCTTTACATCCATTTGATGTAATTCTAAGTCAAAATGTGCTACTATGGCTAGGATGATTCGTATTGACACAAACTTCACAACTGGGGGGAATGTATCTTTAAAATCAATACCCTCCATTTGGGTATATCCTTTTGTAATCAAACGATCTTTGTATCGATTAATTGACTCATCCGCTTTCCTCTTAATTTAGACAATCCACTTATTCCCAATATCCCTTTGGCCCGGAGGAAGATCAACTAAATCCCAAACTTGATTCTTTCTCATGGACTCCATTTCTCATCCATTGCAACTTTCTATTTCTCCTTAACTGGGCATTTCAATGCTTCCTTAACTATTTGAGGTTCCTCATCATCAACTGAGAGAATCATTAATGCCTCATTCTCAATGTCAAACCTTTTTCAAGAAATTATCTGACAACTACTTCTTCGCAAGTTAGACTGTTGAGAAAATGACTCATTCATAGGTCATTCACTCCCACTAGGTTGATTAGATTCAGGTATCCCTTGTGATTCCTAATTTATTGATAAAAGAACAGTATCCTCCTCCTCTATTGCAAATAGAGGAATCGATTTATCAACTTCACCTCTTGTTGGGAACTCAGTTTCGAGAAAAGTAGCATCTCTTGACTCTATTTCAGAGATGATTCCATCTTGTTGCTCGCCAATAAAAACATAACCTTTAAAGGTATAAGAATATCTTACAAAGATACACTTTCTACCCCTGGGTCCAAATTTTTCTTATTTGTGAGTTTTGTTATGAATATAAGCAGCTGACCCCCAGGGTCTCTGACTACTTAAATCTGGTTTTTTGCATGTCTAAAGTTCATATAGAGTAGATGGAACAGATTTAGAAGGCACCCGGTTAAGTATGTAGGTTGCAACCAATAATGCATCTCCCCAATAGGAAATTGATAAATTAGCTTGTGCCATCATCGACTTAACCATTTCGAGAAGAGTTCGATTTCTTCTTTCAGCAACTCTATTTTGCTGTGGAGTCCCAGGAATAGTTAGTTGTCTAATAATCTCTTTTTTATTACATATTATCTTGAACTGATCAAACAAATATTCACCTCCATGGTCAATGCGAAAGATTTTAACTTTACGTTCCAATTAATTCTCAACTTCGTTCAAATAATGATTAAAGCAATCTAATGCTTCAAATTTATGAGAAATTAAATATACATGACCAAAACGTGTGAAGTCATCAATAAATGTAATGAAATAAGAACTTCCATGTTTAGCCTTCACATTCATCGTACCACAAATATCCGAATGAATCAATTGTAATGGTGATTTAGCCCTAGTAGCCTTACCAAATGGTTTCCTAGTTGCTTTTCTAGCAAGACAATGCTCACATATAGACAAATCTGTTAGGATCTTAGGATGGCTAGAGAGGGGGGGTGTGAATAGCCACCCACCAAAACTCGCTTCTTTCTTCCTACGATCAGGTTAGCAGTTGAAAAACAAATAGACAGAAAGAAACAAAAGCAGAGAATAACACAAGTGTTTATAAGGTTCAGGGATAACTTGCTCCTACTCCTTGGCGTGCCCATGAGGTGGGCGATCCCTTGACCTTCGACAGATCAGGCCACGGAATGAATCCGGCTAAAAACTTCTCCTTCTCGGTGGAGTAACCTCTCCACAGATGTCTCAGACGTATATCAAATGAAGCACAGGAGACTCGAAAGTGAAGCTTACACAACAGACGAAGCAAACAGCTCAAGCAAGAAGAGAATACATAGAACACAAACAACTCCACTCAACAGCCAAACCCTTTGCTCTGTTGTTCTTTTGTTTCGTTGTTTTCTCTGCTTCACCAACCTCTACTTCTTAAGCTTCTCTCTTGCACACCTACAGGCTGTTGATGCAGTCTAACCCTGATTGTTATTTTGGTGTTGACATCGATTTTAGTTTAGGTTAATGAGATGATTGAGATTAAGTCCTGGTCGGGGACTAGGTGAAGTGGATACCTCTTGAGAGCTAGGTTGGATGAAAGCTTGGCTTGGAGGGCCAGGTCCTAGCTTGAGAAGCTATGTTGGATGAAATCCTGGCTTGTAGGGCTAGGTCCTAGCTTGAGAAGCTATGTTGGATGAAATCCTGGCTTGTAGGGCCAGGTCCTAGCTTGGAGGGCTAGGTTGGATGAAATCCTGGCTTGGAGGGCCAAGTCCTAGCTTGGAGGACTAGGTTAATGAAACCCTGGCTTGGAGAGCCAGGTCCTAGCTTGGAGGGCTAGGTTGATGAAACCCTGGCTTGGAGGGCTAGGTCCTATCTTGGGAAGCTAGGTGACTGAAATCCTGGTGAGTGAAGCCAGGTCCTAGCTTGGAGGGCTAGGTTGAAGTCCCGGTGAGTGAAATTGGGCACGGAGTCTTGGTCCGAGGGATTGAGCACGAGTCAGGGGAGGCTGGGAGCCAGTTCTCTTGACTTAGAGTGGGTTTGGCTTTACCTGGATCGGTCTGGTGACCGATCAGGGAAGTTGGCATGGAGTTCCCTCGTGGATCGGTCTGGTGACCGATCCGGCGATGTCTGATCGGTCTGGTGACCGATCAGGGAGCATACAGTGACTTTGGCAAGCCTACTGTTCGGCTGCTGATCGGTCTGGTGACCGATTAGGGAGCTTACAGTGACTTTGGGAACCTTACTGCTCGGCTCCTGATCGGTCTGGTGACCGATCATGGATACTATTCAGATCGTTCTGATGAACGATCAATTGTCGCAGGTTTCTCACTATAATCGATCAGGCTAGAGCAACATTGAACAAACACATCATGGTATAGCATGTTAACATCATAATTTAGCAATAATAAGTATGACAATAAAGTACGATATAGAAATCAACATAAGTTATTCATAAGAAACATAAGAAATAACATATTCCTAGTAAGTTGTTCTTAAGAAAAACCATCATAAAGTATAGTATGAAAACTAAGATGACAATGCAACATAAGACATATGACAATTATGATTAATAGGATCTTTTCTTTTTCTTTTGTCATGGCACTGCCACACACACACACTTGCCCCTCCTATTGCTTCCCTTAGCTTAGTATCCTCTTGCTTGATCTGCAGTATAAGAAAATAAAACTTATAAGTACATAGGCTTAGTAAGACCCTTTCCTACTCACTAAAATCATTCGTCACATATCATGGAAAGGGCATAACATAAAGAGTGTAACATAAAACAAAAACATATCATGAGAAGGTATTCATAAAGCATTGGACATGAGGAGGCATATAGATGTACATGAATACACATAATCATATAGAAGTGCTTAACATGTAATGAAAGTGCATAAAGCTCATGACATAAGAAGTACTTGACATAAAATATAAACACATAACATATTTGACATGCAATAGATGCATAACATAAGGATGCTTGTTTGGAAATCATAATTATAAATACTTAAACATAAATCTCAACATTATAGGGGGCCCGACTTGTACCACATACGTACATCCATCATTTGCACGCATCCCTAAGTAAATGCGAGGTAGCTAGTCTTGACCTACTAGGGTACTAGGTTACCTTCAACCTAGGGACAACTACGGTAGTCCAGAACCGAGGCTTTCTAAGGAGCACATCCCTGTTGGACAGCTACGGTAGTCCCAGAACCGGGGACAACTACGATAGTCCCAGCACCGAGGCTTTCATAAGGAGCCCATCCCTTGGACCTTACTGTTGGATCGAGAGAACCGATAGAGGGGGGGTGAATATCGAAAAACGTTCGGATTTAAATTTAAGAGAAATTGCACAGCGGAAATTAAAACACAACACACACAAACACAATTATTTTTACTTGGTTCGGAGCCTAGGTCGACTCCTACTCCAAGGCCCACGGTCGTTGACCGTTTACTTTAGGCAATTCTATATGAGGCGCAAAAACAGTTTACAAAAATGGATTACAATAGCAGTATAATAAGCATAGAATTAAAATATCGCTCTTTTGTTACCGATGTCCGAGATAGATCGACTTTTCGGAGCGGAGGGACGTCGTAGGTTCGAGTTGGGAAGTTTCCGGAGCAGAGTGCGGGAGCAGAAGAGCGTCGAAGCGTTGAATGAATTGTTGCTTTGAAGCCTTGGTTAGGGCCTGGGGTCGCCTGGGACGTCGGGGGCGCCCCCCCCCCCCCCACGTGTCATCCGATCCGCCTCGGTCTCGGTCAGCGTCTAATCCCTTTAACTTCAGGATCAGTTTTGACCGGGGCGCCCGGAGCGCTCGGGGCGCCCGTATTGACCGGGTCAAACTTCCATCCGTTGGCTTCGAGGGGAGCTGCTTCGGTACTTGGCACTGGGGGCGCCCGGGAGCAGCGGGGGCGCCCGGGAGCACGGGGGCGCCCGGGAGTTGAGCTGTCGAAGCCTGCTCTTGTTTTATGTGTTTTGTGTTCACCTTGGGGGTGCCCGGGACACTCCGGGCACCCTGGTCAGCTATTACCTCACTCCTTTGAGGCTCTCTGAGCTGCAGACACTCGTTTCTTCGGTCCTGCATCCAGGGTTAGTCCAAAACACCATAAAACAATAAAATATTAGATTATACAGCTTTAGCTGTCTTGGTTCTGACTTTGGGCTTCCAAAATGGAACCCTAGGTCTAACCGACGCCTACTGTTCCCTCGACGGGGAACGTGTCCTCACCTACTCCTCTCGGGAGAATTTACCTGATGCCAACTGTTCCTCTGGTTGGACTTTTGCCTTGCGGTCCTTCGCCAGGTCTTGGATGCCGAGCTGTCCTTCGCCCGGTGCCTAGCATTCCTTCGCTAGGGCTTCAGTCCCAGGCTGTCCTTCGCCTGGCGCCTAGCAGGCCTTCGCTAGGGTTTCTTACCCTGGCATTCCTTCGCCAGTGCCTAGCAGTCCTTCACTAGGGCTTTTTATCCTGCACACTAGAGTAACATATTAAATAACAAGTAAGACTTAACTTTTGAACCCTGTTGCCATTATCAAAACACAGGTTTGACTTGGGTGCCTTCTGCACCAACAATCTCCTCCTTTTTGATTTATGACAATCCTAGTTCAAAAAGTTAAGTTTAATCAAAGCATGTAAAAACATTTTGTTCCCTCCCCCTGGAAGGACTCTCCCCCTAGATTTTTCAAAAATTCGTGGGGTTCTAAGTTTTAAAGAAAAAAATTTTACTTAGAATTTTTCAACAGAAGGCTTTTGTATTTTCAAAAATAATTTTTGCACTTTTTGAAAACTTAAGTTTAGGTACTTGGAAATCTTTTGACAACTCAATTTTTAAAAGTACATAGAAGATTTTTGGAAGCATGAGTTTAGAGTACTTAGAAAAATTTTGAAGCCTTAAGTTTTAAAGTACTCAAAAGTTTTTGAAAGCTTTAACTTAAGTACTTAGTATGATTAAAAACTTAAGTACTTAGTAAAAAACTTAAGTACTTAGTAAGATTAAAAACTTAAGAACTTAGTAAGATTTGAAAAAGACTTTAGTAAATTTTTGAGAAGCTTAAGTACTTAGAAAGTTTTGAAAGGCTCAAGTACTTAGAAAATTAAAAGCTTAAGTACTTATAGAATTTTTGAAAAGCTTAAGTACTTAAAAATTTGAAAAGCTTAGTTAAGTACTTTTTGAATAAAGGATAGATTTTGAAATTTTGAGAGAAAAAAATTTAAGACAAAAAAAAATTTTAAATAGAAAATTTTAAATTCTCTCCTTTCTTATCTCTCCCCCTTTGTCATATATCAAAAACAGATAAAAATTGCAGGAATTAAAATTGCATAAAGGGAATAATTTTCATAAAGGAAAAATATTTGCATGATTTTACTGTACTGAACCAATTTATGAGAAGACTTAGACCAAATCAGTTGATTTTCTCTTGTAGGGATCTGTCTAACCCAATTAGCTACTTACTAACTGTTATAAGCAGTAGTTTTCGCTAGGGTTAGTCAAGTTAAGTGTTTTTGTTCAAGTTAAATTTTCTAAACTTGACACTTAACTTGATTGCTGTGAAAGTTGTATTTAGTGCCCCAATTACTGCAGATGCACTGACTTAAAGCATCTTGAATTAAGGCAAAGACCTAAGCATCTCAACCCTTTCTAGGTTATCAATCAAAAGTACCCTAAAATGCTTGTGAGATGCTGACTTCTAAATCTATAGGTGCATGCAGTTTTAGGGTTAGGGCCTAGGCTAAGTCCATTTACGAAAAAGCCCTAGTTTTGAAAGGGGGTAGTTTTGAAATAAAACTAAGTCGGAAAAGATTTTAAAAAAAACTAATTTTAACAACAACAGTTTTTCAAAATTCTTTTAGAAACTGATTTTTAAATTAAATAAAGCAAAAAAAAATCAAAAGTAGAGTTAATCTATTCTACAGAGCACAATCCTAACTACCTTCTTAGTGTACTGAACTTAGACTCAGGTAGAGGTTTGGTGAATATGTCAGCTAAGTTAGATTTAGAATCTACATGTTTAAGGACTATCTCACCCCTGGCTACATGGTCTCTTACAAAGTGATGTTTAACTTTTATGTGTTTAGTTCTGGAATGTTGGATAGGATTTTTAGTTAGATTAATTGAGCTTATGTTGTCAACGCAAATTTGGGCAATAAATATGTTTTTTCCTAGGGTTTTAATAAATAAGGTTGAGTCAATTTGTCCTTGTTTAAATTCTTTAGAAGTTAAGTAAGTTGATAAACGTTCATACCAAGCCCTAGGTGCTTGTTTTAGTCCATATAGTGCTTTAGTTAGTTTGTAAACGTGGTCAGGTTTGTCTAAGTCCTCAAACCCAGGGGGTTGTCCTACATAAACTTCTTCTTTAATAAATCCATTTAGGAAAGCTGACTTTACATCCATTTGATATAGCTTAAATCCTTTATGGGATGTAAAGGTTAACAACATTCTAATGGACTCAAGTATAGCTACTGGGGCATATGTTTCATCGTAATCTAATCCCTCTACTTGGCTGAATCCTTTCGCTACTAAGCGGGCTTTATTTCTAACTATTTCTCCTTGATCATTTAGCTTATTCCTAAAAACCCACTTAGTGTCAATGACGGATTTGCCCTCAGGTTTAGGTACTAATTCCCAGACTTGGTTCCTCTCAAATTGGGCTAATTCTTCTTGCATAGCTATGATCCAATCAGGGTCAGGTAGGGCTTCATCTATAGTTTTGGGTTCTATTTTTGATATCATAGCTATTTGACTAAGGTTTCTATAGGAGGATCTAGTCCTGACTCCTAGAGTTGGATCACCCACAATTTGATCGGTTGGGTGACTGAGTCTGGGTTTCTTGGTTCTTCTAGAACTTGGTTCAGCCTCAAGTCCGGCTGGTCGGTTTGGTTGACTATTTGATTCGACTCTTTGGGCTGGTTCATTTGTTGGTTCGATAATTGGTTCAGTTGACTCATTAATTGGTTCAATAGTTAGTTCGTTTAAGGGTTCAGTTAAAGATTCACTAGTTTGTTCATTATTTTCTTGATCAGAATTTGATGAAGTTAGGCCTGGATTTTCAGATGTTGAGTTGATTTCTTCATCAAATATTAAGTTTGTTGTTTCTTCAATTTTCTTAGTTTGTTTGTTGTAAACTCTATAGGCTCTACTTGTGGTTGAGTATCCTAGGAAGATACCTAGGGTTGACTTGGACTGAAATTTCCCTAAATAGTCTTTGATGTTTATGATATGGACTTTGCATCCAAAGACCCTTAGGTAATGTATATTTGGGAGTCTATGGTAGTACAGTTCATAGGGTGTTTTGTTGTGTCGCTTGTTAATTAGAACCCTATTCTGGATGTAACAAGCCGTACTAATCGCTTCTGCCCAATATTGGTTTGCTAAGCTAAATTCATTGAGCATAGCCCTAGCGGCTTCCTGTAAGGTTCTATTTCTTCTTTCGACTATCCCAATTTGTTGGGGGTTCTAGGACATGAAAATTCATGTAAATACTCATTTACCTTACAGAATTTCTCGAACCGTTGATTTTCAAATTCTCCCCCGTGGTCACTCCTAAGTTTTTTAATTTTAGTATCGTTTTGATTTTCAATTAATTTACAGAATTCATTAAATAGATTTAGGATTTCATCTTTGGTTTTTAGAAATCTAACCCAGGTGAATCTAGAATAATCATCAACTATTACTAAGCAGTATCGATTTCCGCTTAGTGACTTGGCTCCATGTGAATCAAATAGGTCAAGGTGCAGGAGCTCAAGTGTAGATTGAGTTAGGTCAGATTGGATTAGTTTGTGATTAGATTTGGTTTGTTTACCTTGATTACATGATTCACATATTAGGTTTTCATGATTTTTAATTTTAGGTATACCTTTAATTAGTCCAAGTTGGGTGATTTTTGAAATAGTTCTTAAGTTAGTATGACCTAGTCTCCTATGCCAGAGGTTTGATTGTTCTAACTGAGTTAACATACATTTGGGTACTAGGGGAAGGTTTATAGTGTATACATTATTTTTTCTAGTACCCTTAAGCATGATTTCTGAGTCTTGTTCATTTCTAATCAGGCGGTTAGAATTGTTGAAGGTGACTATATAACCAAAATCACATAACTGACTTATGCTAAGCAAGTTAAAATTGAAGTTTTCAACCAAAAGAACTTTCTTAATAACAAAGTCAGATTTAAGTTCAATATTACCTGACCCAATTACCTTTAGGGTAGCATTGTTGCCAAATGCCACTGAGCCTAGGTTCTTGAACTTGAGTTTGGTGAATTTCAATTTATCTCCAGTCATGTGTCTGGAGCAACCGTTATCCAACATCCATTGGTCCAAATCTTTATGTTCCTACACATAAGGAGTTTTGTTGATTTGGATCCAATTAGAGTCAGGAATAGCTTAAATTGATTTTCACTGCCTAATTTGTCTCACCCAAATCTAGGGTTTTCAATCACGTTAACCTTATAGGTTTTGTGAGACAAGTTTTGATAAAAGAATTTTTGAAAAACATGATTTATTTTGAAAATCTTTAATTAATTTTGAAAACCATTGAATTAATTTTGAAAAATATTTAAGTCTACAAGTAACCGAAAATTTGTGTTAGATTTGAATTTTACAAAGACTAGTCTGAATTTGAATTTCAAAGATTGGCTTCCAGGTCTTGGCGAGGCACTAGGCCTTCTTTGGCCGTAGCCTTATTGGATCATCAACCCTTTCCTTGACAAAGCCTTTCAATGAAATTTCATTTTCAAATTTAATCTTTGAAAAGTTCTGGTCTAACTAGTTTGGATTTTGGATCGGTAGCTTCGGCTAGTTTCACCAGTCTAAAGAGACCAAGTAGACTTGACTTTATTAGAATTGGTTTCCCTAACGTACTATCATCTCACCTCCACCCAATACTATGTTGTTCAAATTTCAGTTAAGTTTGTTCAGTCCTTAAACTAACCTAAGTCTAAGCATGGTAAATTGTAGAAATTTAAATAAACAGTCAATCAAGCAAATTGCAAGAATTAAATTTTATTTAACAATAAATATAGTTTTCAATTTGGCTCCCCCTGGACTATAGCCACGATAATAATTAGACAAGATGTGAATCTTGTCCTTGGGGATCCAATACTGATTTGATCCAGTTTGTTGGTTCAGGCATAGTTTTGGTACCCATGCCTGAATTTTACTTCTGGACTGGTTCAGTACAGCTAAGTAAGACCTCTGTCGGGATTTGGTTCTATAGCCAAGTCCGGATCGATTTAGAACGGACTTCTGTTTTCCAAGAATCATGTCAAGACCCGTGGAACCAGAAGTGAATCGTTCTAAAGCTGATCTAAGATCCTTAACCTGAGTTTTCAGGGAGGAGTTCTCTTTCTCAAGTTTTTCAACTTGAGTAGGAGTTCCTTCTTGAACCTTCTCGGTAAAGGGTTTAGAATCAGCTCTCTCTTTCAGGAGTTTTACTTCCTGTCGGAGGGATTCGATTCGGAGTTTGGCTTTCGCCAAGTCTCGAGAAAGATAAGAAATAAGATCATTTAATTGACTTCTATTGAAACCACTTACCTTGATTTCGCCGTCTTCTGAAAAGGTTAGTCTGTCGTCGTCCTGTTCAGATTCTGACTGGGTCTCGACTTCTTCTGAGGCGGTCAGGGCTAGTAGGTTTGACTGGGGTGCTTCTTCTTCTTCTTCTGAGGAAGATTCGTCCCAGGTTGCTTGGAGTGCTTTCTTTCTTCTTGACTTTTTGGTCTCCTTTAGGTTTGGACACTCCGTCTTGTAGTGGCCCTTCTTCTTGCACTCGTAGCAAGTCACGTTGGGCTTGTTTTTGTCATTTGTGGGTTCAGCTGGTTCGTCCTTTCTTCGGCTTGTCCTCAGTTTGTTGGCTTGGTTCTTCAATTTTTTATAGTAGCTTCGGGCCAGTCGGACTAGCTCAGATTGATCTCCTTCTTCGTCTTCTGCGTCTGAGTCTGAGTTAGACTCGGGTTCACGTTGAGGTTTCTTCTTTGTTGACCTTCCAGTTTTTCCTGCAACAAAGGCAATACCTTTCTCGGCCATATTGCAGTTAGTTTGTTCATGAAGTTCTAATTCAGAAAATAATTCATCTAGTTTAATTTTTGAGAGATCCCTTGAAACCTTGTATGCATCTACCATAGATGCCCACAAGGTGTTTCTAGGGAAAGCATGTAAAGCATACCTTATTAGGTCACGGTTTTCGACCTTGTGACCTATAGTGTGAAGACCGTTCATCAATTCTTGGATTCGTGCGTGAAGTTGGGCTGCTATTTCGTTGTCGGCCATCTTGATGGTATACAGTTTGTTCAGGAGCAGATCTCTCTTACTGATCCGAGTGTCTGATGTTCCTTCGTGCAGCTCAATCAATTTTGCCCACAGCTCCTTAGCACTGTTGAAGGGACCCACCCGGTTCAGCTCCTCTTTTGTTAAGCCACACTGAAGGGTCTGAGTCGCCTTTGCATCTGCTTCGATTCTTCGTTTCAGAGCGGTGTCCCACTCTGTGTAGCTTTGAGGAACTCCTTCAGCATTTGTGGGAATCTCCAGTCCGGACTGGATGATAATCCACATGTCCACCTGAGTTTTCAGGTGGACCTCCATTCGACTTTTCCAGTAGGAAAAGTCTTCTCCATTGAAAAGTGGAGGTCTGGCGGTGCTGAATCCTTCTTGAATGGCCATTTAATCTGAAAAAAAATAACTAAAAAAAATTTCCCAAGACTTGGTCTTGGATTAGTAGTGCGGGATAAGGAAAATAGAATATCGAGGGGTGTTGCACCAACCTCGATTAACGAAAGAAATTCGAACGAAAAATGTAGAAGAAATTCGAACGAGAAAAAAAAATAAAAAAATCCGAAAAATATTCAAACTGGTGGTTGCACCAAATTTGAACTTCCCCGCTCTGATACCACTTGTTGGATCGAGAGAACCGATAGAGGGGGGGTGAATATCGAAAAACGTTCGGATTTAAATTTAAGAGAAATTGCACAGCGAAAATTAAAACACAACACACGCAAACACAATTATTTTTACTTGGTTCGGAGCCTAGGTCGACTCCTACTCCAAGGTCCACGGTCGTTGACCGTTTACTTTGGGCAATTCTATATGAGGCGCAAAAACAGTTTATAAAAATGGATTACAATAGCAGTATAATAAGCATAGAATTAGAATATCGCTCTTTTGTTACCGACGTCCGAGGTAGATCGACTTTTCGGAGCGGAGGGACGTCGTAGGCTCGAGTTGGGAAGTTTCCGGAGCATAGTGCGGGAGCAGAAGAGCGTCGAAGCGTTGAATGAATTGTTACTTTGAAGCCTTGGTTCGAGGGTCCTTTTATAGGGCCTGGGGGCGCCCCCCCCCCCCCCCCCCCACGTGTCATCCAATCCGCCTCGGTCTCGGTCAGCGTCTAATCCCTTTACCTTCGGGATCAGTTTTGACCGGGGCGCCCGTATTGACCGGGTCAAACTTCCATCCGTCGACTTCGAGGGGAGCTGCTTCGGTACTTGGCGCTGGGGGCGCCCGAGACGCTGGGGGCGCCCGAGAGCAGCGGGGGCGCCCGGGAGCACGGGGGCGCCCGGGAGCACGGGGCGCCCGGGAGTTGAGCTGTCGAAGCCTGCTCTTGTTTTATATGTTTTGTGTTCACCTTGGGGGTGCCCGGGACACTCCGGGCGCCCTGGTCAGCTATTACCTCACTCCTTTGAGGCTCTCTGAGCTGCAGACACTCGTTTCTTCGGTCCTGCATCCAGGGTTAGTCCAAAACACCATAAAATAATAAAATATTAGATTATACAGCCTTAGCTATCTTGGTTCTGACTTTGGGCTTCCAAAATGGAACCCTAGGTCGAACCGACGCCTACTGTTCCCTCGACGGGGAACGTGTCCTCACCTACTCCTCTCGGGAGAATTTACCTGATGCCAACCGTTCCTCTGGTTGGACTTTTGCCTCGCGGTCCTTCGCCAGGTCTTGGATGCCGAGCTGTCCTTCGCCCGGTGCCTAGCATTCCTTCGCTAGGGCTTCAGTCCCAGGCTGTCCTTCGCCTGGCGCCTAGCAGGCCTTCGCTAGGGCTTCATACCCTGGCATTCCTTCGCCAGTGCCTAGCAGTCCTTTGCTAGGGCTTTTTATCCTACACACTAGAGTAACATATTAAATAACAAGTAAGACTTAACTTTTGAACCCTGTTGCCATTATCAAAACACAGGTTTGACTTGGGTGCCTTCTTCACCAACACTTACTTGGGTCCGGTACAAGCCCATCCATAAAGTAAAATAGCTTCACATGCTTCTTTTTACATCATAAGAAATGCTCTTGGCATTCATCATTCATAGAACTTACATAGCATATTTAAAAACATAAACATGATCTTAATACATGAAGCATGGTGTAAAGCATACTTAGCATTTCATCATTCATAGTTAATGCACAACATCATTATGCCTTAAAGGCACAAACATAGACTTGATTCATAAGATATGTCATACACACATCATTATGCCTTAGAGGCATGAACATCATCTTCATTCATAAGGCATGACATGCATACATAATTATGCCTTAAGAATAAACATCATCTTAGTTCATAAAGCTTGTATGATCATGGTACATAATGTAAGCATGCATAGATAAGTTTTTACATACATGGTACATATCACATAGCATACATGATCATGATATCTATCATAAAGCATGCATGGGTAGAATCCATATGAACATGATACATATTACATTGGTTCATGACATTCAACATAAAACATGCGTAGGTCTACATAACCATAATATACATATGTTCAAGGCATTTAACCTAATGCATGCATAATTCTACATAAATATGATGCATACTTCACAACACATGTGCTCATGGTATATGGTGTAAAACATTCATGAATAAAACCTACTAAAACATGGCACATAACATAAGTATATCAAGGTTATGATG